>JANAVB010028820.1:15635290-15798568 GCA_029216955.1 Iris pallida
CCCACCATGGGGCAAATAGTCCCCAACTGTGAACTCAGAAGCCCGAGCCCCCCCATGGGAACTCAACACAGACTAAAGCCTGTTGAATCAACAGCAGCTGAGCCTATATATGTATAAGAGATCGAGAGAGAGAAAGAATCGAGACCCAAAACCCTAATCTCTTTCGCAGCGCCTCATCACCCCTCCCCGACGTCGGACCTGCAGCCACAACCACCGTGCGCCTCCGTGCGAGTCGCCGAACGGCGTAGAACCGCACGTGAAATAGAGGATTACTCTGTCCCGACTCTAAACCGAGGTACTAACTTCTCCATTGATTTTCTCTGTTTCTGTTCAATCGTTTTCGAATCTATAAATTCGTACACGTAGCCCACATGACTAGCTACCTTTCCCTTTGACAAATTTTGGTCGTCGAATCACAACCTACCGCTAGTATAAGACATGTAAGTCTCCAAAAAATCTACTGAATTAGTAATATGCAAATAGCAGTTTGTTAGTTGTGATCCTGTTTTGAAAGGTTAATTACTAGTTAATTATTAGCAGTTTTAAAAATATAATTAAACATGTTCGTAGACAACATATAGGACACCAAAACTCTATTTACAGTTTTTAATTTTATCCATTAATCGTCGAGATAAATCAATTCAAAAATCAGGAAAAACTTATCAATTCTGTTTTCAAAAACTTGAAAAAAATCCTTCGATACGACGTGCGTCCCGCCAATCCGGGTGACGTGGCCGCGAACCGAAAGCATCGAAAGGTGCGTAACGACTTCGTGGACGTGTGGGCTTTGACGAAATTCAAATTAGTTGCGTGTGCGCATTGAATTTGATACATATCCGTCAAAATTCACCGTATCAGCCTCTATGCAAATTTCTCAATTACTTTGTGCAAGTTCGTCAGATCGAGACAAAACTTATGCCAACAGGACCGTATCATTTTTCTGGTCCTGTATGCCAAGTTTGGTCCGATTCTGAGACAGTTGATCGGATCGTCGTTTTGCGGTCCCCATGGTCCGACTCATCGGACGATTTTGTGCACGGTCCGCCGGAATCTAACTTTAGACATACGGTTGGGTTTATATTAGAAAACCAGACCTATCGACATATAATTTGACGACTTTAGAGACCGTAGACTCTGGCACACTTTTTGGTACAAAGCAGGTCCAACGGCGGATACCGTTTTGGCCTAAAATTACCGTTTTGCCCCTGTATCCAGAATTGGACTTAAGGATAGGCAATCCTAGCTAATTTGACTATTCTGTGAATGTTGGCATTATCTGTTTCAGCTTTCGGAGACAGTTGGGATGATTTGGACTTTATGGCTTAGTAGTTGACTAATACTTTGTTGGATCTGTGTGCAACCTCCAGGCAAGATACCTTGCCTCCCTCTTCAGTTCATTTTTATGCTTGTAGTTCTTCTGTATTTAGTATGTTATCATTTAGTTATTCTAGTTGATATGGATTCAGATATTTTCTACATACCATGTTTACTAGTTTATTGTCTTACTTGTATATCAGTATTTCCTGACTTGATAGCGTAGTTACACCAGGCTTGTCCACATTATGGTTCATGCTAGAGTTGTCCTTACCTGTGTTATGACTGAGTTGTACCGTGTCGTCACCTGTATCTTGACTGAGTCGTGTCTACAAGTACGTGTAATTGAACTGCTATTCATGTATCGTTTCCACAACCTGCGAGTCCACGCACGGGGCGAGGGTTGTTCGTTTGCACCAGCAAGTCCACACACGGGGCGAGGGTTATCCGTTTGCACCTGCGAGTCCACACACGGGGCGAGGGTGACTTGTCTTGAAACTGACCTGCGAGTCCACATTCGGGACGAGGGTTGGTATTCCATTGATCTCTTGTTCTTCTAGCAGTTCATTTATGCATAGTTGATCCCGTATCCGTGTTCATAGTTACCCGTCAGTAGCCACATGTCAGTCTCATGTCTAGTTCCTATTTACATCCTGTTTATGTTATTGCATGATTAAACTGTTAGATAGGCATGTTTTTATGTATCTTGCTATGTCCCCTGAGGACCTGATGATCTCTTCAGGTAGCTGATTGCATGGAGTTAGTTAGCGGCTCATGATGGTAGTAAATACATCTGCAGGGATACAGGTATTTGCTTGTGATATTTTTTTATTATCCTCTCGTGCTTTATATTCCATGCCATGATATATTTTGCTTATTTTATAGACTCATATCATTCTTGGAGTCTAATCGGATAATATGCTAATAGGCTGCAGACCATAACCCATAATTGTCCATTCTTATTTTACATGATTCTTGTGGATTGAGATATATTTTAGATTAGACATGATACCCTATTCTGGATAGATTATACGTATTCGAGTCGTACTGGAGTCCGCTTGATACGTAGCTGGCTTGCTTACGTACTTGCATCCCGAAAAGCGGGTGCGGGTCGTGACAGCAAGCCCAACCGATCCCAAGCCAAAGGCAGTAGTATTATATATATATATTTTTTTAGTATTATATATAAATATATATATATATATATATATATATATGTATATATATATATATGTATATATATATATACATATATATATATATATATATATATATATATATATATATATATATATAGAACGAGGGGGTGGAAGAAGAGAGATCGAACTAACCTAAACCCATTCCAACCTCGCATAGTATCCCCCACCTCCGCGCGACCACTGTGCACCACCCAGCCTCCCCTGAGCGTCGCTAGAGTCGGCCAAACATGCAGGACAGTGTGCACATAGCAGGCAGATCAACAGCAGCAGCCGCAGTCCCGAGCCTACTTCGTTGCGTGTTTTTGACCTCCTCAATCGACGGTTTTTGAAGCCAATTTCACAGGTATGCAACTAACCTAACCCCTTCATTTTCCTTTAAATAGTTTGAATTAGTTCGCACTATATGCATCGTAAGTCGAGCCCAAAGTTGGTGAAAAACTTGTTCAAAATTGAACACTTCGCAGTCCAAACGCCCAAGTTGGAAGACAAATATCTGCAAGTCCAAATCAGTTTTTTCAAAATAGAATTAAATAGGGTTCAATACAACATATAAGAGATCAGAACCTTTTTTTTAGTTTCAAATTTTATCAACTGTGTACAGATAAATCAGTTTTTAAAATCGAGAAAAAACCTATGTCAAAACAGTTTAAAAAGTTAGAAAATTTCTCGATACGGGGCCCATCCCGTCAAATCGGGCAACATGGTCACAAACCGAAAGCATTAAAAGATGTGTATCAAGTTCCGGGATGTGTGGGCTTTGGAGGAACTCGAATTGGTTATGTGTACGCGACGAATTCGATACGTATTCGTCAAAAATTCTTGTATCAACCTCTTTACAAACTAGCCAATTACTTTGTGCACGTTCGTCATCTCGAGATGAAACTTATGCCAACAGGGCTGTGTCATTTTTCTGTTTATGTATGCCAAGTTTGGTTCGATTCTGAGAAGGTCGACTGGAACGCTATTTTAACGGACCCGCGACCCGACTCAATGGGCGAATTTATGCACGGCCCACCGAAAACCAACTTTGGACATGCGATTGGGTTCGTCTCATCAAATTGGACCCGTACACATATAATTTGATGACTTTAGAGACCATTGGCTTTGGCACACTTTTCAGTACAAAACGGGTCCAACGACAGATACCGTTTTAACCCAAAATTATTGTTTTGCTCCTATGTCCAGAATTGGACTTGTGGTGGCTATCTTAGCTATTTTGCTTATTTTGGGAATGTTGGCAATGTCTGTTTCAGCATACGGAGACATTTACGGGAGTTCAGGTTTTGAGACTCTTTGATTTGACGAGTTGTTTGTAGAACTTTTTGCTACCACCAGGCAAGTATTCCTTGCCAAACTTTACAGTATTTATATGCTTTTCTATATTTCCATTCTTTCTTAGTTGGTTACATATTTTTTTTGCTTCATGTCATGGTTATTTTCTAGTTTCACGTGCACATAGACTGTTACTCATTTTCCATGTTACTTTTTCTATCTTTCTTATCATATTCATATCTAGTGATAGTACTGCTATGCCTGTGCCATGTTTTCCTGACCTGTTTGACCTGTACTTGACTTTGACATGACTAAATAGACTTGACTTCCTAGTACCTTAGGAGAGAATATTTTATTAGCCGCGGCTATACCTCTATTGTTAGTGCCTCCCCGGGCTACTATAGAGCACCTGTTATAGGACTGTTAGTGCCTCACCAGGCTACGATTTTTATAACATGCACCTATAGCCATGATTAATATTATATTATCATGACATTTCACCATCTGTAGAGTTAATTTATGTGTTATCCTTTCCTCTACTTGTTATTCCTATTTTCTTTCATGTTATTTACTGTACAGTAGGCATGTATATTATGTGTCTTGCTAGTCCTCTGAGGACCTGGTGATCTCTCCAGGTATTAAATGAAGGTATGGTACACTGATGGAGGATGATTACTACACCAAGACTACAGGTATATTTAGTTGATGTTTTATCATTCTCTTCTTTATTTATATTTCATCCAATATTTGATTCTCGCTGTTATTAGCCTAGTCTTTTACAAGCTTCTGTTTTTTTTTCTAGCTTGTTCATGATAAATGTGTTATTTGGGATCCACTCTAATACATTTATCTATCCAAGAATCAGTGTATCATGGTCTGATCAGCCTTACTGCACTTGATCCGTTATTATTACCGATATTTAGTAGATTGAGATGTAGTTGATTCTAGAAGAACCAGATAGCTTATACGTATTCGAGCTGGACTGTAGTCCTTTCGATGCGTAGCTGGCATGTATACGTATTCTAGTCCTATGTATTTTGGGACTCGAGCGTTACATATTTTTTTGGTGGCCCATGTAAGTCGAGTTAGCCGTTTCGGTTATGTTATTGTACCGAGCGGGCCCGCAAAGATGATTAAACCCTTAAAAATCTCAATCCACACTGCCTTGACAATTCTCTTAGAAATTTCTCTACCGTCCTTGAACTTCGTATTTGCTCTCGATTATTCTTCCTTTGCTTTCTTATGCCATTGCTTCTCGTCCATCCCTATTTCGGAGAGACGAATGATCGTGCTTTATAGAATTTATCAAAATTCCTATGTTACAGTGTAAATTAGTCTTTTATTGAATCATGGTTGCTTTATAGATAAGATTGGATTAGAGATGCCATATGCCTTTGGTATCTAGTGGTAGTGATTTAGCCACTAGTGTGCAAAAATTATACAATTTTAGGACATTGCATGTTTGACGGATAGTGTGACCAAAGGTGGGTAGACATCCTCAGTATAGAAATAAATATATGATCATGCTAGGTTATGCTCTTGCTGTAGTCACTTGACCAAGAATAGAGTGGTAGTTTTTGTGTAGAGATTGACCCTCTATAATAAGAACCTAAACATAGGCTAACCCAACCCATCTACTATTATGCCCTAATAATTATATAGTTAGGTTAGACAGAATGGTAGGTACCACTTAGCTTGGTCATGTAAAAAGGAGACTTATATAAATGTGATAATAATATGGTTAGGACGATAGACCTTCAACATGAACATTGCAAATAAGAGCGGCTAGAGACAACCATCGATAGTTTTACAATAGAAATGTTGCAAAACTAAATTGTTTATGATTGATTATTTCTTGAGTTGTTAGGAGCCACCGTAGTGATCTAGCATATCCCTTAAACTATTCCTAGTTACATTAGTATGGTTCTTCGTTATCAAGCCTTATTTTAATTTCGATGACAAAATTCTTTTAAGGTGGGTAGATTGTAAGGACCCTGATTTTTGGAGATTTTTTTATTTATTTTATACGATTAGATGATTGTATAATTATTAAATTATATTTTTGTATTAATTATGATATATTTATATTTTTCGTAGCTTTAATTTTTGGAACACAAGAAGTGCTACTCAATCTATTTATGAATGTTGAAGCCAATTGATAAGATTTTGTTTGATAATTGGTTGACTCTTTTAGAATCATTTTATCAGAGAAATTTATAAGGACGGAAATTTTTTGATCTTGCTAAACCTCAATGAAGGGGTTTTCCCTAAATTCTTTTGGGTGTATATGTGTGCATATGAATCTGTGAAGGGGTTCCAAGTCGGGGAAACAACCTCTCGTACATTAGGATTAAGATTGCATACATCTTGAGTCCTCAACACTCCCCAGACTTTATATAAGTGTGAGTTTATGGCATCAATGGAAATTACAATTTTCCAAAGGAAAGAAGAGAGCAAAGAATTGATTTCCTTTCCTTTCCTTTCCGTCCAAATGAGGTATTATTGTATATTTGTGCAGTTTGTGTCCTTTAAGCAAATTTTCTTTCTCCTAGCTACTTTATTTACTGAGTCCCTTGAAAGTTGATAAGTTTTTTATTCTTTGCATGAAGGTTGTGCTCACTAGACGCTACTATTTGTTTGTAGAAATACCCCTGTTGAAGCTATTATTTTTTGGTGTTTGAATGCTGCATTAGTTTGTTTAGGCTTGATGAGTGATGGTTAATATTTAAGTTTAGAATTAAATCTTATATTATATTTTTGGCACTTTCCTTTTTATCTACTTGTAATATACATGAGACATTCTAAAAAACTGAGCCTGGTGTCCGCCAACAGATTGACACATGCACCAGACATTTCTTGTTGCTTTTTTGTTCTATTTCTTATCCATTTTGGAAAAATAAGAATCCTAAAAAGTCACTAGTAAAGCTAAAGCCATATTTTTGCTTCATTTGATATAGGGGTTTCATAAGAAACTGAGCCTGGTGTCCACCAACAGTTATGTTGAGATGTATTGGCGTTGTAAGGGCATTACAGTAATTCGTTCCTTGTAGATATTTATAGAATATATGATGATGCATTATTCATTTTTAACAAAGTCAAGATTGTTGGTTCTCAACATGGAAGACTAATTATATATACTGTGCATGTAGGAAACTTCCTTAGAGCTAATCAATTTTGTTGTTTTTCTTAGAGCTAATCAATTATAACATGCAGAAAACTTCCTCTTGTTGTTCGCCTATAATCCGTAAATTGGTTTATCTAATCAATTTTGTAGTTTTTCTTAGAGCTTCTCAAGTACATTCAGGTTGATTGCTTTGACATACAGGAAAAAATGAACCTCAACCTTTTTTGAGTTTTGTAAAGCAAGAAAAGGGAATCTTCAGATGTTGCTGCACATGGGTTAAATATTCTTGATGTGGTTAGTATCGAGTGCATTATGACGCTATTATTCAAAAGTTGCATGTTGGATGAAATTAACAAATGCATTGTTTTGTTTCTTCTCATGTAAGATTAGATTATTCAGCAATATCCTACAGATGAACAAAAGGTGGTCGGTCAAATACACTGATATCTATTTATTACTTCTTCTCCAAACTATTTTACTTTGTAAGGGTGAACCTCTAACACTCAAATTACCCAAAACATTTTTTATGAAGTTTCTGACATGATAATGATAGTTTATCATTTGTATTATTGGTACCATTATCTTTAGAAAACCTCATTATGTGATAGCTTACATTTTCGGTTTGTGAAGGTTGATGGTCTTCTCCGGCTGATGGAAGGAGAGAACACTGGTCCTATCAACTTAGCAAATCCTAGGTAACAATCAAGTTTTTCATGACATCAATTTAGAGTTTTATAATGTGTCGGTGTTGGATGTAATGTTTTGTGCTTGTTAGTGGTTGGCAGAAAAGAAAACAATGAACATATCAGTATACATGCATCATTTACATATAATGTGGACTTTTTGTTTGCTTATATATTATATGAGAAACATACTACCACTTTGGTAGAAAGTAGTTGTTGACCAGATTATAGGTTATGATTCTTGAAGGCCCTGTTGAAATTAAGGAGGATTATCGTCAAAAATGACTAGTACAACCCTATACTTATTATTTGATCCTCGTTATTAGTCTGCTAAACATACCAGATTGACACAACCATGAAATTGGGCACAATAAAATGCGACTGCAGGTATGTTATATAAAAAAAGGTTACTGTAGGCATGATGATGATACGAAGACCCTATCGTAAGTGTTTTCCATGTAACTACTATGCAGACTTATGTCTCATTTACATATAAGCTGGACCTTTTTTGTGTTTATATATTATATCATTATATGAGAAATACCCAACCACTTTGATAGAAAGTAACTACTAACCAGATTATACTTGATGATGCCTAAAGCCCCTGTTGAAATTGAGGATTATCATCAAAGTGACTTACTGCCCTATACTTATTACTTGATCCTCACTATTAGACATCCCTAATTGACAAAACATGAAATTGGGCACTATAAAAGGCTACTGCTATCATCAAAGAATTGGACAAGGTTTTAATACCTGATAATGACCTACTACTTCTTTAGTTTCTGAAAAGAGTTTACAATCAAACTTATCTGTATTTCTAATCCATTTAATGATAAACTTTTTTAGCAGTATATCATTAATCACCAAGCACTTTCCTGTCTTCTCAATTTCTTGACACACGATCATAAGATGAGCATAAAAAAAAAAGCTTGTTGGACCATTTTGAATATAACAGCCAAAAATAAGGCGTAGATACAGGTACAACTTAGAACTTGTTCTCTTTATGTGATATACATAACGTATTTCCAGTATATCATCTATCATACTCTATTTATGTGATATAGATAACATAAATTACTGTGTTTACTTGTAGGCCTCGTGGTTATTTTATTTTGTTCTCAGTTATCAATTTATACAACCATGTGCACATAAATGATTACATATATTTCTCTTCTTCTCTCCGGATCTACATGGAAAATGAAGGTGCTATGAATATGGGAGGGATGTGCTCCGGCCGGTTTGCTACATATTTTGATTTTACTTGTATAAATATCGATTTTGGATATTTAAGATGTTACGAAAACTACATAATTTGGTTGGATATGTTTATGGTTGGACATGTGTTGGATGTTTGTATTTGGACGTGTGTTGGATGTTTGTGGTGTATGAACATTGCGGTTTGCTAATATAAAAATTGGGTATTATAGTTATTTGATGTATGTATATCTTCTGGATTATTGATATTATGTGTGTGTTCGATTCATAATAAATAGAATTTTGGCTATACAAAGTTTAGATTCTCTTGACGGTTATGAAACGTCAACAATTAACTAAATTTTACTGCAAAAGGGCTTCTTATGACAGTTTTTGTCCGTCAAAAAAAAAAAGTTTTCTTGACGGCTAATAGCCGTCATCTAGGCCGGAGTCAAGAAAAGTTTTTACCAACATTGACGGTTTCTCCAAACTGCGATCTTGACGGCTAAAAACAGTCAAGAAAACTATTTCATATAACGCCCAAAAACTGTCACGACCCGCACCCGCTTTTCGGATACGAAACGTGTCCAAGCCCAGCCTACGCCGCAGTGTTGGCGGTAGAACGTTGTCTATAAATCACAAGTCACTGAATCTAGTATCACACAGAAATCTATATCTCATCCACAAAATAATCAAGATACTATCAAGATCAATGAATAACCATGAAACTAAGCAATAATGAATATAACTGAATATTTCCAAGAATTAAAGTCACGTCCGGTGGACACAAATCCACTACCAATAGACGGAAATAGAGAAGTACATGAAATAACTAACTGAGTACAAACTGCTAATCGAGACAACCTCCCCTGCAAGGCACCGTGGTCTGATGCTGACTCGACCTGCTCGTCTGCTCCTGACTCAAACATGGCTAAACCTGAAGAGATCATCAGGTTCTCAGAGAACATAGCAAGATACATAATATACATGCCTATCTAACAGTTTTATCATGCGTAAGAAATAAGCAAGAAAGACAGAAACACGACAAGTGGCTACGAACACTAGAACTACGCATAAATGAACTGCTGAATGAACAATAAACACGAGGTCAATGGAAAACCAAACCCTCATCCCGAGTGTGGACTCACGGGTTTGAACTAAGCACTAACCCTCATCCCGAGTGTGGACTCTCTGGTTAGTTCACGGCAAGACACCCTCATCCCGTGTGTGGACTCTCTGGTGCCAATGAACACGACAAACACCCTCGTCCCGAGTGTGGACTCTCTGGTGCAACTGGTCAACCCTCGTCCCGAGTGTGGACTCTCTGGTTGTATAAAACGATAATCAAGGATTTTTGCAGTTCAACTACACGCACTCGTTCTATGACACGACTCAAGCAAGGTACTCGTAAGAACAACTCCAAATGTGACTACAAGGCCAAACATGAACACAGCTATATATCAATGAAAAACAACTCAACAGAATATAACACGAAGAGCACATGTCCATAAACAATCAAAGACTGAAAAATGAAATGATATGCATGTAAATAAAACTGTAGAGGAATGCAAGGTATACTTGCCTGTGGTCCTGAGCTGCTGGCACGGGTCAAGTGCTGAGTCACAGTCTCCAAACCTATATTTAGAATTACTTAGATTAATATACAGAATTTGGAAGATAACCATTTACTTATCTATACCATTCACTGTAGTCTTGGACTCTTGGTTCCACCTATACAGCTAGGTCAATGAACAGGGTGAGGAGCAATATATGTGGACTTGTCATTGGTTCCTAAATACCCCAATAGTTACTTGGTTGTGACACCAATGCATCAAAGACACAAACCAAAAAAGATTAACCTCAGCTTCCCCGTGTCAGCCTCCGATACACAGATGTGTTGAATTAGTGTTGCCAAGCATAGTTAACCAAAGAAGTATGATACCTGAACAATGGTGTAACTAACAGAGGCTCCCGAGTCTGACTCACTCTATCATCCTCGTGTCCAGAACAGTTAGCGGGACTGGCTAGGCATTTCGTCGAACACGTTGTCCGCACGATCCAGAGATGGGAATAATATCAATCCGATCAATCGGAGTAGCTTATCGACTAGTAACACCATAGAAGCTACAGGTTCTCGAGGAAGAAGGAGAACCCATGGCGAAGGTCATCCCGTGCTTGTCAGAGCGTGGCCTGTCGCCGTCGCCGGCGATTCGGCATAGATGCATCAACGTCGATCGCTTCATCTTCCTTGCAGAACCTTGTCCCTCGCCATGGCCGGAAGCGGGGCAGAGACCGTTATAGCCTAGCTGATGTATTAAGAAATTTGATGGTGTGGGCTTCAATTCATGGGTCGTGCTTGGTTTTAACAGGCTAGCCAAAAATAAAAGTCTGGTTTGGGCTTAGACTAAAGGCTAACAATTTAATGTGGAGAAACCTTATGGCCTTGGCTCAGAGCTGGGCTTGAAAAGCTGACTAAAATTTGTTGGCTGAAAATAAGTTAGGCTATTATATGCTAAATAATAATAAGGTTTTGGCTTTAGGATTCCTCTTAGGCCTTGCATATTATAATTTCAAATGACTAAACTTTAATTAATAGATAACTCAGCCAATATTAATAGATAACTATAAATAGCATATGGAAACTCGATTGAATGGCTCACCCTTGGTATGTGTGTCGCAGGTTAAAAATGGGTCAAAACATATATTGGGTCATCTGGTTTTGATCGAGGTCGAGTTTCGAACTCACGTTGGAATTTAGGTCTAGAATTACGGTAAATAATCAAATGGCCTAAATTTGACCCGAAGTTGTACGAAGTCAAAAGAATGTTAGGAGAAATTTTTGGATGGGATATGATATATCAAATTGAAGATGAAGTTGTCTATTTCAAAACTCATGAAGGTCGTTTCAAAAGATTGACATGTCTCGTGCTCCAAAAACCAAAGCTACAAAAAAAAGTACATCTATAGTCATAATTAAATATAAAATTTAATCTAATAAAAAAATAAATCATCTAAAATAATAAAAAATAATTCCCAAAAATCAGGGTCCTTACAATCTATCCACCTTAAAACAATTTCGTCCTCAAAATTAAAATAAGGCTCACTAACTAAGAACCGCGTTAGCGTAACTAGGAATAGTTCAAGGGATACACTAGTTCACTATGATGTCTTCGAACAACTCAAGTAATAATCAACCCTAAACAATTTGGTTTTGCAATATTTCTATCGTAAAACTATATATGGTTACCTCTAGTTGCTCTTCTTGGTACTAGTGGTCTTACAACGATCATGTTGAAGGCTCGTCCTCCTAACTATATTATTATCACATTATATAAGTCTCTTTTTTCTGACTAAGCTAAGTGATACCTACCATTCTGTCTCATCCTAACTATACAACTAATAGGGCATAATAGTAAAGGGGTTGGGTCAGGCTATGTTTAGGTTCTTCTTGTAGAGGGTCAATCTCTACACTAAAACTACCACTCTATTCTTGTTCAAGTGACTACCATAAGAGCGTAACCTAGTATGATCATATTTTTATTTCTATACTGAGGACGTCTACCCACCTTTGGTCAAACTATCCCATCAAATACATGATGTCCTAAAATTTCATAACCCTTGCACACTAGAAACAAAAATCTATACCACTAGATATCTATGGCATATAGCATCTCTAATCCCCACCTATCTATTAAACAACCAAAACTCAATAAGCAAACTAATTGATACTGTAACTTAAAAATTTTTGATAAATTCTATATAGCACGATCATTCGTCACTTCGAAATAGGAAGGGACGAGAAGCAATAGTACTTGAAAGCAAAAGAAGAATAGTCGAGAGCAAATACGAAGTTCAAGAACGGTAGAAAATTTTCTAAAAGAGTTGTCAAGGCAGTGTGGATTGAGATTTCTAAAGGTTTAATCATATTCGCAGGCCCGTTCGGTACAGTGACGTAACCAAAATGACTAACTCGACCTGCATAGGCTACCAAAAAAATATATAATGCCCGAGTCCCAAAATATGTAGGACTAGGATACGTTTACATGCCAGCTACGCATCAAGTGGACTCCAGTCCATCTCGAATATGGATAAGCTGTCTACATTGGGTCTAAAATGGCAAGTCAACTATATCTCAATCCACAAATAACAATCTCAAGTGGGAACTAGTACATTAATGCTGATCAAACAATAATACGCTGATACCACTTGAATATAAATACAAGAATAGGTAATTTGCCAGACCTTAATACAATCACCTGAACAACCTCATAACAGAAAGTAAGCTTGTAAAACTAGGCTATATAGCTGAAGATGTCATCATGAAATATAAAAGACAAAAGAATGATAAAAATACTACTATCGATACCTGAATACGGGAGATACCATCGCCCACCCATCTATCATTATATTCTAGCAGTCTCAACAACTACCTGTAAAAAACAACAATAACCTGGAGAGATCACCAGGTTCTCAGAGGGACGTAGCAAAATACATAAAAAAATATGCCAAATATAACAGTAAATAACATACATGGAAAGAAAGGAAAGTAAACATGAAACAAATCAAAACGATGTCTCAATACCGTAACGCCATAGGACGCTCTCGATCTCAAGACAAAAGATTAGTCTCTACTACTGTAATGCCCTGGGACACTTCCGGTCCTAGAGACGGGATAACAAGCTGATAATAAGTCTCTAACACCGTAACGCCATGGGACGTTCCCAGTCCTAGAGATGGAACAATAAGTCTATAAGAGTCTCTACACCGTAACGTTATAGGACACTCTCGATCTAGAGATGGAGTAACAAGTAGATAATGGGTCTCTATACAGTAACGCCATAGGATGCTCCCGATCTAGAGATAACATAGATCAATGACTAGCAAGCGATCTCGGCTATAGGTCAAGTCATCTCAATGGAATGGAGACTAAGGACTAGCAAATATCGTCACGACACTCATAAGAAATAAACCACTACAAGGAAAAAGGCTTTTCTTAACGGATTTTCTTCGTCAAGAAAGGGGTATCTTGACGGTTGAATCCGTTAAGTACGCCAGAGTCAAGAAAAGTCTACTCCTTTTCTTGACGGTCGCTGACAGGACTTTTCTTGATAGTTTTTGTGAGTATTGGACCCCTTTTCTTGAATATTTTTTTATTATTAACTAAGTGAATTTTAGTGGCTTTCATCTTTGATTTACTAAATCTATAAATGGGAACCCATGCATAGACATTTAAATTTAAATAGAGTAAAAAGGGGCTCTTGTAAATACCTAAAATTTTAGGGGCCTTAGTGCAAATACTATTAATTCAAACTCGTCCTATCCGTAGACTCAAGTATTTGAATTCGAAAAAGTTTTGAATTCTCTCCAACCCTTAGATATGAACAACCAGATTTCTTCCTATCTTTTTCATTAGATCAAAGTACTATATATTTCACAGGAGGATCAACCGACCTCTCCTTAGCAAACCCTAAATTTCCAAGCCCCGTTCTGTCAAGGAAGCGAGGAAGAATCTAAGAGGCTTCGAGCATGGCAACAAGATCGACGGGTTAGTAAACTACATCGTTCTAATTTCAGTCTCTGTTATTAAGTGTTCGAATAAATGCCAGTAGGGGGGTTTGAGTTCCATATGTGTGTGTGTCGAGTCCTCTGTATTAGGGGCTATGAATACAGATGATTAGGGAATACCAGATTTGTACACATGAACGTTTGTGGATACCTGTGAAACAAGGGTGTGTTAGCCTTGCTTACAGTCATGTAGAGGGGTAATGGAGTTGGTGTGATAACTCATTAGAGTATCTTAAATTGGGGTCTTCCTTGTCTATGTTATTTATTTCATCTATTTTATAAGCAATTGTCTTATCTTGTGCCAAGTGTTTCCTTGGTTCAATTATCAGATCGTGCCAATCAGCTAACTGCACAGGAACGATAAACTGCACTTGTACATACAGGTCTTGAAACCCAATAAGAGTTAGGTCCAGGTGTCCAATGTCCTGTACTCCTGGGTATATGCTGCCCAGTACTGCATCAGCCTTGACTTGGGCAAGCAGAGCAACAGGGAGTATCAGACTTTCTCTGATACTTGCATCATTCCTTGCCTAATAGGTAAAGGAGGTATTAGGACATTGCAAGTATGCAACACACACGCCATCCCATAACCTATCCTCACCTCTTCATTAACAAGACCCTAGTAGACTTGAAGTCAGCCCCTTATTAGAACATGTACCCATATGTGTAGCTTGCATCTGACATGTTCCCTTCTATTTGATTCACTGCTTTTACTCATGACCTAGATGATCAGTCCCTTGGCCTATTTTTCAGTCCATATTAACTCTTAAGGATCAAGTCCTCTGTATCAGGTTTCCCTGTGGCAAATGTTTGTGCCAGGAAGGGACTGAAGGTCCTATTCGAATTTTAGGAACCCTGTAGACAATAGGTAATGGCCTATGGGAATAAGGACCAGTCTAAACAATGTAACCATGTATCAAATACCTAAGGATGTGGTGTCATATTAGGCCATGGCTCATGTACAAATGTAGGTACTGCAAGCAGGTACCCACAGTACCACCCACAGGGTTCTTGGTACAGACACGAGGGGGAAGTGACACCAGTCCATTCTTAGTGTTGTATCATTTCCCTTGATGAATGTATCAGTCAAATACATGTATCAGTCCCCTGCATATCCTAGGCAAGACCAAGTCCATGTACCATGAAAGTACTTGGCCAGAATTATGAATCCAGATGGAGTAACATCCATCAGTTTATAGGTTGGCCCAGTTAACCAAGGGTAGCATGGGTATGGGTGATACCTGCATTTATAGCCTGTGTTAGTCTAGGACAGGGGATGCCACAAACCCAGTCCAAGCCTAGGTACAGCAGTGAGCAAGGCCCTGCCTAGTAATGGGTTGGCAATTTTGAAAGGGTAGTCCCTTGAGGGAGTTACCTGAGGGTACTCTTTCGAACTCTAGACTGAACAATCAGACTTTCAGATTAGGCCATTATAGTCCAATACAGGGCAGGGGTTAAGGGCGCTATAAATTAGGAAGTAGATTCCTTATATGTAAAGGCTAAACCTAAGATTGAGGGTGTGTGATACTGCTACATACAGGGCTCCATAGGAGCCACTGATACAGCTGCTGTTGCAGATGGAATCTGCATACAAATGCAGTTCCTACAGACCTACCTGACCTCACAATGCACTATATATCCCTATCTTGTAATGATAATTGATTTGCACACATAATAGGCAGGACCTACTAGCAGCAGGTACTACATATCATTGATCATTAGGAAGCACTCTTGAGTTACTCCCTGTAGTTATGGTGTCAGCACTGATTGTTCATGTATACCCGAGTTGGTGTTCTAGTGTGTCCAGATTTGGAGGGGTAAGTGATAGTAGGTTCCTAATCGAGAGATCTGTGTTCCAACAACAGTAAAGGGATAGCAGGGATAACCAGTAATGTGTGTGAAGATATATAGGAACAAATTTAGGAAGCACCAGAGTATAAAAAGAATACCATGGGTACAAGCAAGAGTCATGTCAGTTCAAGTGAGGGGATATCTACCATATGTTGCAGGACACATTAATATACAATGTATATGATGGATTTTAGATGAATGTATCAGTTAGCAAGGGATATGTTCATGTGTCAGAAGTTGAGCTTAGGCATAGACCCTGGTATAGAAGACAGAAAAACAGTCACAAAAAGTCCTCGCAATGAGGGTGTTTTGGTCATTTTGGGATTCAAACGTTAAAAAAAAAATCAAAAAAAGGTCCGACTGAGTCGGGCCTACCGGGTTTAACCGGCCCAGACCTGCGGTCAAACCAGGTCGGGCAAGGCCGGGCTACCGATTCAAAATTTTGAACCCAGTCCGAACCCATGGAGTACTCAGGCCGAGCCGGTCCGGTCCGGGTCGTTGATAGGACTCGAGCTGGTCCAGATCGGGTTTGACCGAGCCGGGCCCAGGCCTGAAATCGTGTCGTCCGGCCCAACTAATTAACACCATGACTAAGAGATGAATTTTCAAGTGGGAGAACCTTGAACATCTATTTATATCTATTAAATAATAGTGGTTGAACCCTTAAAGGGTTATCCATAAACATTTATTTATAAAAACACAATTGAATACAATAATATTTTTACAAGATTGCAAAAGGATATCTTTATCGGTTGGATGAATACAATTAACTAATTAGTTACAACTAAGCAAAAAAAATAAAAATTATTGTGGGATTTATAAGATCATTCATTCACATTCAGCAAAATTAGAAAACACAAAAAGAAAAAAAATAAATGAAGTAATTTAACAAAGGAACCCAAAAATCACCATGATATTCTTCAAAGACCTCTCAATTCTCTTTGAAGAAATCAAATAAAAAAAAAATGAAAGGGGAGTAAAAAAAAATACAAATCTCTTGCTTCTTGCTCATTTGTTTCCGAGAAAAAACATGGGCACCCAAAAAAAAATTGATCTGTGTCCATTTCACATCGTGTCAGCCAAACATGACATGTCTCGACACGACATTTCAAAAGACTCGTATTTGTGGCATGCATGATGACTACGTACACGTAGTCTCCTCCTCCTCCTCCTCTCCTTTTGGTGAGGGGTAGAACCCTAGCAGCTGCTTCAGAATCTCCACTCTGGTCCTCAGCAGAAGAATGTAGTCCGCCGTCTCTTCGAACAGCCGGTCAGCCGACACGGACACGATCTGCTCCTCCGTCGGGGCCATGGAAGGGATGAGCTCCTTGAGAGCCTCCAGCCTCGCCGCGACTCCATCCTTGCCACACGTGGGCCTCTTCTTCTTCCTCCTCCCGTCGTCGACGCAGCGGCGGAGGCGGCATTTCGGTGCCGGCCGCTTCGCCAACCTCCTGCTGCCACTTCTTCTTCTTCTTCTTAAAGTGGAGCTCATGGTACTGGCGGAACGTGGGTGGCATCAACTATGGATGGAGCTGGGGGTTTATGTACATGAAGGATGGTCTGATAAGGGTACTATTTTGTCAATTAATTACAAAATTGCCATAGCTTGTATATAATGGTTGTTTTAGGTTTTTTTTAGGGGCACCTCCACTTCTACTAGGGGACAACCCAAAATTTTTTTGAAAAAATTACAAGTTTGCCATTAGTTTTTTTTACTAAGAGGGCAGTCCAAAAAACACTATATAAGCCAATTTGATTTTAGATTTGATCTTTCTCTTTCTTCCTCCCTCTACTACTTCTCTTCCTCCACTCTTTTTTTCTTCTCCTCATATAAACCTATAATTAACCTAACCTAGGTGAAATTGTCCCCCAACCTAAAATTGTTGAAGATTTTTGGTAGAATACAGTGTCAATCACTTCTCCCATTTATTAGTAAGTCGTCGAATTTATTTTTGTGTAATATTTTAAGTTTTAACCTAAATTTTACATATAAAAGTTGAATTTTGTGTTTAATGTAGAAAGAAATAGAAAATGGAACAACCCGGACCATCAAATGCTGGATACTCTCCTCCCACAACGTCCGAAGAACACTTTGACGCATCGAAAACCCTCGTGGTAACTACACTTGAACTTTACTTCGGGTGAAAAATTGGACTTTGACACAAAGGACTGCCACAAATGTGGCAGTCCCTCACATATATAGGACTGCCAGAGATGTGGCAGTCCTATATATGTGAGGGACTGCCACATTTGTGGCAGTCCTCTGTATGTGAGGGACTGCCACATCTGTGGCAGTCCTCTGTGTCCAAGTCATTTCCTCTTTTAAGCAGCCTGCCTTACCAACTTATCACCAATATTTTTAACATGATCCTCTAGCTAACTCTATAAATAATAATATGAGTATCATTTTCCATTCACTTAAGTGGAGAAATGAAGACATATCACATAAAGAGTAAATACAGAACCATATTTTAACAGTAAAAAAATATATAGGGATCAATCGTATCACGTCTTGTCCATATATATATATATATATATATATATATATATATATATATATATATATATATATATATATATATATATATATATATATATATAACCCAAATATGAACATTAATCCAAATACTGATGTTACTTTCAAGTAGCAACTATATTACATTTATAACTAAATTTTAGAGAACTAAGGATTATATGTTGCAGACAGATACGCTTAAAGTGTCTCAACTTATGACCAAGTACAGACTCCTCTATAAATAATAATACGCTTTATGTAGTTGTTTAGTTTTAACTTTTAACTTCTATTGTAGGACTTGCGATCTTCCGAGGTTGCGGTACATGCTCCAATTGCAATCGATGTAGGGCATTTATTTTGGACCGATCTTTCGTTTCAATCAAGCGACGATGCGGTACAATGGTGTCGAGAAGTTGGACGGGAAAACAAGTTGGTTCTAATGATATCCAGATCGGCCTGAAATCGTCCGGGACGACAAAGTCTGATGGTTGGCTGTGAAAGAGGTGGTGTGTTCAGATCGCACAAGAAAGACACAGTTATCCAAAATAAAGTTCCAAGAAAGAAAGCTGGAACGAGGAAATGTGGTTGTCCATTCACGATCCAGATTAGAAAAGAAGAAGAAGGGAAGTGGTCAGTACAAGTGAAGAATGGAACCCACAATCATGAGATTTCTGAGACACTATTGGGTCATCCGTATGTCGGACGGTTGAACCCTACGAAGAAGAAGATAGCCGAAGACTTGTCCATTTTCGGTGTTGCAGCGAGACAAATATATTCAGTCATACGGCATGAAGATGAGAAGAACTTGTCTACGATGAGGTCAATATACAATGCCCTATCTTCTTCGAACGCTGTCCGGACCAAATCAAGAATGGCGATGCAAGAAGTGCTGAAGTTGCTTGCCGATAATCATTACGTTGAGTTCCATAGAACACATCCCCAGAGTAAGGAAGTAATTTCAATCTTTTGGGCTCATCCAGATTGCACAAGTCTGGCCAGGTCTTTTGCCGACGTGTTAGTCCTTGATTGCACGTACAAGACCAACAAGTTCAAGATGCCTCTCCTTCATATTGTCGGATTCACCTCTACTCGGAAAACATTCCCGGTGGCATTTTGCTTCATGAAGAGTGAAAAACTTGAAGACTACACATGGACATTGGAGAAACTGAAAACACTTTACAGCGGTCATACAGAGCCGTCAGTTCTTGTGACCGACAGAGAGTATGCCCTAATTAATGCTATTCGCATTATTTTTTCTCAAGCGGATACATTGCTATGCACTTGGCATGTCAATCGGAATATTGAAGCCCAATGTAAGTTAAAGTTTCAGAAGGAGGAAGATAAAATTGACATGCAAAATTTTTAAGAATTCTCCAATGACTGGAATTGTGTGTGGCGAGCCTCTACGATTGACAGTTACGACGCCGTATGGTACATGTTCAAGGAAAAATGGGAGACGAGGGAGCCGGCATGCATTTCATACATCAAAGATACATGGCTTGAACCGCACAAAGAACACTTCGTCTTAGTATGGACGAATTGGTGAAGCATTACGGCACGACAACTACCAACCGTGTCGAAGGAGCACACTCTGTAGTGAAGAGACAACTAAAATTATCTCTCGACAACTTTGTCTCTGTTTGGCAAGCTATACATCTTATGGTAGACCGGATGGTGAATGAAATTAAGGCATCATTTGAGATGAGCTTAAATATAGTCAAGCATGAGCATAGAAAGAATGTACTGTTAGATGCTTTAGTTCGCGTGGTATCACACACGGCATTGACATTAATATGTGATGAGATTGAAAGATAGAAGGATGTCGGGTTTGATTCCCAAGTTTGCGGGTGTGTACATCGACATACACTGGGCCTCCCTTGTGCACATCAGATTAATGAATATCGCCGTGAATCTATTCCTATTCCAGTAAAGGCAGTCGATCAACGTTGGAGGCAGTTGTCTATGATGCCTATGGTGAAGACGGACGATGATTTCTTCTCTTTGCCACAACTGAAACTTCTCCACGCAAGATGGTTAGCCTCAGTAGCAACGGAGCGGCAGTCCACTGAGCTTAAAATACAAGAAATTGCATGTCCGGTCACTACTACAATGCATGAGTCGACCGTTGTTTCCAATCCTAAAGGCAGGCCTCAAACAAGATTGACTAGTTCACAGAAGAGAAGGCTGGAGTCAACTAGGAGAGATACATCGCACTTTGAGCATGTTGAACGAAGCTTACAGCAAGCTCCGCCCGCACGGAAGGGCAAGCTTGTCATTCGCCGAAAAATAGAGAAAATGGACCTCCCAAGAGAAGATACCGTTGCAAGCCAAACACTAAGTTTGTATATTGATAAATTCCAACCTGAGCTTCGCCGATACATTTGGTCTATCGTTGTCATGCCCCAGAACCAGAATACTGGAGAGCGGGGGCAGACATAGCCAGCTACGTATATTAAAATAGAATACATCTCAACTATACGGTCACGGCTGTCTAGATATGAGGGTTTACTACAAGCCAGCAGTCTCTTAAGGTCAAGCCTATTGTCTCAATCTCAAGCAATTAACAGAGTTACAAGATATTAGAGCATCAAATATATATATATAAGGCATCCCAAATATTACATATTGGATGATCATGAAGCTAGTCATACAAAATGATGGGACTAGCAAGAGTTCAGTCATACATGATCCATCCTAGGATTTGTTAATCATGTTTACAGCCCGTAGGCAGACAGTAAGTAAATGTGCATCGAGCTAACAGGTGCTCGTCGGCTAAACGCCTCAAAAGAATAAATTTACATATAAGTGGGTGAAACAAAAAGGGAAAACCCACTCGTAGCCCGGGTTCCGTCTAGTGTTCACCATTGGGCTGGAAGCTTGGTAGATCCTCGGGAGCTGCTCCGAAATCTGGCCACACAAAACCAGCTGGGTCAAACCCCAGAAAGAGCAAGTGCCACAAGGAGGCTACAAATAAGAACAGAAGCCAGCATATCAGAACATAAGAATAAAAGAAACTACAAGTAGTAAGGTACACAGGGCGATAAACGACTAGGGACGTGGAACCATTCCGGGAGCCAGGTTACAATCCTTAAACCAGACAAGGATCGGGGTTGTACCCCTTCGTCTGAATAGCTCACTGTCTCTACTCATTTATCGTTAAGATAAACAAACATGCTCAGGAGATAGCAGGTACTGGAGCTAGACAAGACTTAGACAAGGCTGGACACCATTCATTCATCATCGGCCAAGCAAGTACTACGGCTTACTACTTTAACTAACTAGGATTATCACAAACCTAATTACTAACAAGATGCAAGTGAGAATTCCAGTCCCAAGCCCTGCAGACTATCCAGTTATCCTTCTGCGGGTTGAGAGTTATAGGTGGATACATTGCCCGGGAGACAAATGTACCCTTAGGTGACTTAGAGGGTGCAACACATGACAGTGTGCTGGAAATGTGCTCTACTCGTCGGCAAGCTACAAGTCCATTAAAGCGCCCAGATAACGAGATTGCCTGTGACTGGGAATTCTCCATGTTCTAGTTTGATCTAATCATTAGCCTAATCCAATTTAGCGCGAGTCCCTGGCCGTGGTACCCAGGAAGTCACGACCTAGACATGATGCAAGACAAGACAAGTGGATTGTACAAGCAGGCAAGCAGGAGCACCCACGGCGTCAAGTTGATTATACGAGTCAAGTTACAAGTTACAAGTCAAGTCAAGTCAGGAGTGCGTCGCCACGGGCCACTATCAAGTCAGGGTGGTCATGTCAGGAGTACACCACTACGGGTCACTGTCGCGTTATGCTAGTTCCTTGTCATACCATGTCGTGTACAATAGTCATTCCAAACATATTAAGTAAAATCAAGTTCATGACAAAAGGCGTAAGGATATAAAATGGACGTAAAATATCTAATAAAATACCAATATATATAGGGCTATAAAAGAGCCAAGCTTAAAGAAATAAACAATTCATCATAGACAAGTGGGTTATGCAAGGGGGGTCAGGGGTTGGGCTACGCAGGGTATGTACTGCGCATGGAAGAGCTGCGCAAGAGTTGCCTTGCGCAAGGGTTACCTTGCGCAAGGGTAGACTGCGCAAGGGTGGATTGCGCAGAGGTGGATTGCGCAGAGGCGGATTGCGCAAGGGTGGATTGCGCAGAGGCGAATTGCGCAAGGGTGGATTGCGCAGAGGTGGATTGCGCAGAGGTGGATTACGCAGAGGTCGGCTTGCGCATGGCTGGCTTGCGCATGGATGGCTTGCGCCAGCGCAATCCAGCGCAGCGCAAAGCACTGGCTGAGGTCATGCGCAATCGGCCCTGCGCTAAAGAGCATAGGCCGGGGGTGCGCAACCGGCCATGCGCTAAAGAGCGCAAGGCAGAGGGATGTTCTTCCTGGCCGAGAGCAGGTCCAAGAACACCAAGAACTTCAAATCTTCATAACTTTGTCAAATCAAAACCAAATCTAGATTTTCAAAGTTCTAACTTGAGTAAAATTGAATTCTCTTCCACATGGAAGCATCAAAACAAGCAAAAATCAAAGTTTAATAGATCAAAACCAAGGATTTTTGAAAATGGTTAAAACCTAGATCTAGAAGAATGAAAGCTCCAAATCACAAAATGTCAAGTTCTAAAGTTGTTCTCCATAGCCTAATCTAGTTAATGGACAAATAAAAAGTGGTGCTTATTTGATGGCAAGGTGCACTTGCCTATGGGTTGGGGAGTTGTGTGGAAGAAGGAAGAAGAAGAAGTTGAAAGAAATTAATGGAGTTATGGAGGAGAGAGAAAAGGTTGGTAGGTTTTAATGAGGGTGGTTGTGATGGAATGGAGGTGGAGAATAGGCTAAGGTGTTCCACTCATGATGAACCAAACCAAATCAAACCAACTCCACAAAATAAAACCAAGCCATGGTCCAAACCCATTTACGAGAACCCGAATCCACAAGTCGAGAAAATAAAATACGTGCCAAAATCAAATTACGAGTACAAATACAAAATACAGGAAATGGGGGTGACAACTCTACCCACCTTCAAAGAATTCCATCCTCGGAATTTAATCAAGGAGCTAGAGATTGCCACGACAAGCTATACTAAGCACAGGCAAGCTACACTAAGCAGTTCAATCATACAATCATACAATGCAAGCAAGGAAAGAAAAAACGTAAGGCATAAGAAAGACATTATACCTCACGAGTCAAACAGGTAGGGATATCGCGATCGGATGTCGTCCTCACGCTCCCACGTTGACTCACCTAGAGAGTGATGACCCCAAGCAACACGGACTAAGTTAATAGTCTTGTTCTTGAGCATCTTTTCTCTCCGGTCCAATATAGACACGGGCCTCTCCTCATACGAAAGGTTAGTACCAACAACCAATTCCGAATGATCTAGGATATGGCTCGGGTCCGGGATGTACCGTCTTAATTGGGATACATAGAATACATCATGTACCTCACTTAGCGACGGCGGAAGAGCGAAACGATAGGACACATCGCCTACTCGCTCCAGAATATCGAACGACCCTATATACCTAGGACTAAGCTTTCCCCGTACGCCAAAACGAATGACGCCGCGGGTAGGCAAGATCCTAAGGAATACATGGTCGCCGACGGCAAATTCTAAGGGACGCCGATGAGCATCGGCCCAATGGCGCTGGCGATCCTGAGCAACTCGGAGGTGATCTCTGACTTTTCTGACCACTACAACCGTCTGAGAAATCAGTTCTGGACCGAGCATCTGCCTCTCTCCGACATCGTCCCATGCTAACGGGATCTGTACTTCCTGCCATACAGAGCTTCGAAGGGTGCCATCTGGATACTGGCCTGGAAACTATTGTTGTACGAGAATTCCACCAGGTGCAGGTGATCCTCCCACGAGCCACCGAAGTCAAGGGTACATGACCGCAAGATATCTTCGAGAGTTTGTATAGTACGCTCTGACTGCCCATCTGTCTGCGGATGATACGCTGAGCTGAACTTGAGACGAGTTCCCAAACTTTGATGAAGACTGCGCCAGAAGTGCGATGTGAATCTCGTATCCCTGTCTGATACTATACTGACTGGCACTCCGTGAAATCTGACGATCTGCCTGAGATACATCTCTGCTAGCTGCGCCGTCGACTGTCCAACTCTAAATGGAAGAAAGTGTGCCACCTTGGTAAGCCTGTCCATAATGACCCAAATAACATCTCTGCCTGCCGGAGATCTGGGTAACCCAGTCACGAAATCCATGGTTATGTGTTCCCATTTTCATTCTGGGATCGGTAAAGGTTGAAGAAGTCCAGCTGGCCTCTGATGTTCAGTCTTGACTTATTGGCAAACCAAATATCGAGAGACATACCGGGCTATCTCCCTCTTCATACCATTCCACCAAAAGTGTTGACGAATATCTCGGTACATCTTCGTGCTGCCTGGGTGGATGGAATACTGCGAACTGTGAGCCTCTGCCATGACTTCATGTCTGATATCTCCACTGGGCACACAAAGACACGTGCCGTGTCGAAGCGTACCATCTTCATGAATACATAACTCTGGCCTTCTTCCTGTCTCGCACTCTGCTCTGAGCCACTGAATCTTAGAATCTGTTAACTGTTCTGTCCGGATCCTCTCAACTATGGTGGACTGAATCTGTAGGCTGGCCATCAAGGCCACATTGGAAGGAAGAACCACTTCAATTCCCATCTTCTGAAGATCCGACAATAACTCTGGTTGCGCCGTCAGGAAATAAACTCTGGATCTCCGGCTCAACGCATCTGCTACAACGTTGGCCTTCCCTGGATGATACTGCAAATCCACATCGTAGTCCACCAGTAGCTCGAGCCATCTTCTCTGCCGCATATTAAGGTCCTTCTGGGTGAAAACATACTTCAGGCTCTTATGATCAGTAAAGATCTCCACTCTATCTCCGTACAAGTAGTGCCTCCACAACTTAAGTGCAAACACTACTGCTGCTAGCTCCAAGTCGTGGGTCGGGTAATTCTTCTCATGATCACGGAGTTGACGTGACACATAAGCAATTACCTTCCCATGATGCATTAAAACACATCCCAATCCTCTGCCTGAAGCGTCGTAATAAACTGTGAATCCTTCGGTCCCATCTGGAAGGGTGAGAATGGGAGCCGTTATCAAATCTCGCTTCAACTTCTCAAATGATTCCTGACATTCTGCTGTCCAAACGAACGGCACATCCTTGCGGGTCAACTGGGTCATCGGCGCTGAAATCTGTCACGCCCCAGAACCAGAATACTGGAGAGCGGGCGCAGACATAGCCAGCTACGTAATCCCAAAGTACGTTAATACTCTGAAATCACGTATAAGCTGTCAAGACGTGGGGGTTACTCTACAAGCCATCAGTCAATCCTATGGTTTAACAATCCTAGGTATCTCAATCACAGGCAATTATACAAGAGCAAGAGTACGATCATCATACATACAATAGTAAGGCGTCCCGAACCATATATACATGACTGATCATGAAGCCAGTACCACAGAACTGAGGACTAGCTAGAGTATTAGTCGTACATGATAAGGACTAGCTATAGTCTAGAATACACATATCATGTTTATGCCCGTAGGCTACAATATCAAGAAAAATACCAAAACACGAGCTAAACACGTGCTCGGGGCTAAACGTTACAAGAGAAGAATTTACATATCAGTGGGAGAATGAAGAAGAAATCCACTGAGGCACTCTGGTGCTCCGGCTGGTCACCGTCGAGTAGATGGTACGGTAGATCCTTCGGGCTCTTCTATCAGAACCTGGCCATGCAAAACCAGTGGGGTCAGACCCCAAATAGCAAGTACCACAAAGGAGGCCGAACTATGAACTTAAAACCAGCAATCATTAGCAAACAACAAGCAAGTAAGTAAAGGAGGATCGAGATTTGTACAGTACCAATGCACTTATCCCGAACATAGGAAGACAGTAAGTAAAGCATCATTGAGCATAAAGTAAACTGGAGAACATGTTAAATAAATAGAACTGGGAAGGTGATATACGATGAGATAGCCATGGGACTATTCAGATAACCAGGTTACAACCCGTAAACCAAACAAGGACCGGGGTTGTAACCCTTCGTCTGAACAGAACTTGGTTTCCCCCCACCATTTATCGGCAAGATAAATATAAGAAATCTGGACATGTAACATTCAGGTACAGGATCAAGACAAGACTTGCACTGAGTAGACTCCATCCAATCAATCACGGCCAATCATTGCCTACGGCTTTCTACATTAACTAACTAGGATTGTCACAAGCCTAGTTACTAGCAAGATGCAAAGAGATTTCCAAGTCCAATTACCCGTTTGTTACTACCTGAGTGACCCCAGCAAAGAAAAGGAAAAAGATAGCATAATATAGCAGACACACTGTAGTAAGATACATGTGTCCTAAGGTACCGCACTCGACGGCGGGCTGGAAGTGCGCTCATCTCGACGGATAGCAACAAATCCCATGTATATATATAAGGCCGGGGTCAAAGGGGCAACAGGTAACTGGAAAAGTCTCTTCATGAACTACTTGATCAATCTAGTCATTATCCTAGCCAGATTCAATTGAATCCCTGACCGTGGGGAAATCAGGAATTCATGTCCTAGACATGATACAAGACTTGACGGTAGCTTATACAAGCACATTCAATACTACACCCACGGTGTCAGGATACTAATTAATTCTTATCAGGAGTGCGCCACGACGGGCCACTATCATTATCATTATTACTTATCAAGAGTGCGCCACGACGGGCCACTATCAAGAATTATCATGTCAAGTTATCACTGTCAATTATCAAGTCAAGAATATCATGTCAAGAATATCATGTCAAGTTCATTTCAAGAGTGCACCACTACGGGTCACCGTCGTGTCATGTCATTTATCAAAGAAGGAAGAAACTTGCACAATTAAATAATAATATATTAATAATATATATATTCTTGAAGCCAAGGAGAAACTCTACAATTTTTATGTTGGGAGTGGGAAGAAATTCTGACCACAATTCAGGCAAATAAAACATTTAAACAATCAAAGTGGGACCCATGTGGTCCAAAAGTGGGAGAACAATTATGCGGTCATAGAGAGTGGGAGGCCACCCATGCGGCCAGAAAATAACAAAAAGGGGGCCATGCGGCCAAGAATGGGTGGGAGGCCATGCGGCTCCAAAATTAAATGCCAGCAAGAAACATTTCCGCAATCAGAAAAGACAAAGAGAGTGGGACCCGTAATGAATGCAAGCTTCCACTTTGCAAGCAAAACAATAAAAAAAGGGGCACGTGGCCAAACAATGAAATGATGACTGCCAGTAAAAGAGTGGCTCACGTGGCCAAAATATAGTGGGGGAAGGGAGCCTATGCGGCTCACATTAGATTTCATGCAAAAATACAACATACAAGAAATAATAATATTTAATGGCCAAAGGCTATGCGGCTCTGCATCAAGCAATTGCTAATGCTATAAATGTCCATGCGGCTCACCCTCACATTTGCTTGCATGAAAGTACAACAAATAATAATAAAGAAATAATGGCCAACACACATTAGTGCTAAAGCATTTAAACTAAGGGTGATGCTTGAATGCAAATGCATTAAACGCAAGGCCTTAAATGCAAATACCTAAAGGTTAAGACTAAAGCAAGTGCATTAAATGCAAAGGGCTTAAATGCAAATACCTAAAGGTTAAGACTAAAGCAAGTGCATTAAATGCAAAGGGCTTAAATGCAAATAAAACATTAAACTATTAGAGCCTATGCGGCTGACCTTTCTTAAAAAGGTGCATTAAAGTATTTTCTATAACTATAAGGCTTAAAGTGCAAAAAGCACTCAATATATATAATACTAAGTTCTTAATGCATAAAGTAATGCATTAAATGCTTGGGTTCAAGCCCATGCGGCTCTAAGACATTAATTAATGCTAAAAATTGCAATTTGAGAAATCATTACATGCATTCTTTGAATGCATGCGGCTCTGCATGAATTAATGCATGAAGAATGCATGAATGGCATTCTTAGAGGGCTATGCGGCTGTGCATGGATTTATGCGGCTCATTTGAGCAAGTCTGCATTAGAAAAGTGCATTCAAGTAATGCTTGTCCCATGCGGCTAGTTGGAAAAATGCTAGAAAATGCATTCAATGCATTCTGACACAAACAATTATTTAATATGTTAGCAAAAGTGCATTTAATGCCATTTTTGAAGCAAAACATTATCTAATACTTTTGCATTATGAAAACAAGCAGTGCATTTAATGCTTTAGGAAGGCATGCGGCTGGTGTTCAACAATACATTAAATGCAAATTCTCATGCGGCTAGCTCATAAATGCCATCATGTCAGGAAGCAATTAATGCTGCCACGCCCATGCGGCTAGGCAAGACTCCTGCGGTCGAAACTAATGCAAGCCAGCAACATTTGCCAACTGAGAAGAAATTCATAAAAAATGCCATGGCTTCTCCATACCACCAAACTTCCAACCGGAGTCCAAATTCAGACTTCCGTAGGTCAATTCGGGGTAGAATGAATTCTCTACAACATGGAACTGTCAGTTATCAAAAATATACAAGTTTAACAGATCAAAACTTATGAAAACTGAAAGTACCACAAAGTTAGATCTACCACAATTTAGCCATCAAAATGGAAAACTCCAAGTTCTAAACATGCTTAGAATTTAACAATAAAGAGAATGGAACAAACGAAATTGAAATCGTCCAACATTCGGCAAGGTGTACTTGCCTTGGGCTGGAGGAAGAAGATGAAGATAGAAATGAAAATAATGGAGGAGAGAGAGTGGTAGGTGGCTTATATAACAAGCTTAAGTTATCTCCACCATTTATTCCTCTCCACTCAATCTAATCCATACACCTCATCCATAAAGAACCAAACTAAACCAAACCAAGTCCAAGCCAAACCAAACCAAGTCAAAGTGGAACCGAACCAAATAAAATCAAATCCAGGTTAAACCAAGTCATGAAAATCCTACACTTAGGAAATTTTAAAATATCACACGAATCGAGACATACGAAATACAGCTCAAATAAATACGTATCCGTATAAAATACTGATACAGTGAGACGGGTCTCACAAAATCCTTGCAAAATCAGAGACAAACCGCCGGTAGTAGCCGGCCAATCCAAGAAAGCTGCGAACTTCTGCCACTGAGCTGGGTACTGGCCATGCCTCGATAGCCACAATCTTTTGGGGACCCACTTCCACTCCTCCTCTGGTAATGATGTGACCCAAGTAAGAAATGCGATCGAGCCAGAACTCGCATTTACTGAACTTGGCGTACAACTGGTGCTCTCTGAGAATCTGGAGGACAATTCTGAGATGCTGCTCGTGCTCTGCTTCACTCTTGCTGTAGACCAGGATGTCATCAAGGAACATTTTCACAAACTGATCCAAGTAAGGCATGAAAATACGGTTCATGAGGTCCATGAACACTGCCGGCGCATTGGTCGCTCCAAAGGGCATAACTAGAAACTTCCAATGCCCGTACCTCGATCTGAACGCCGTCTTCGGGATGTCCTGCTCTCTGACTCTGATCTGGTGGTATCCTGACCGCAAGTCTATCTTCGAGAAAACTGAAGCCCCCTTGAGTTGATCAAACAAGTCATCTATCCTCGGAAGAGGGTATCTGTTCTTGATTGTCACTGAGTTCAAGGTACGATAATCAACACATAGCCTGGACGTACCATCCTTCTTTTTTACAAGAAGCATCGGGGCTCCCCAAGGCGATCCACTTGCACGAATGAATCCCTTGGTCCTGAGTTCTTTAATCATCTTGTACAAAATCTCCAACTCTGAAGGCGCCATCCTGTAGACTCGCTCTGATACTGGTGCTGTCCCGGGAATCAAGTCAATGGTGAACTCGATCTCCCGCTCTGGTGGCATCCCTGGAAGTTCCTCCGGGAAGACATCTGGAAACTCTTCAACTATCCGGGGCAACTGCACTGCTGCTACTGCCATCCGCAATACTGGAGGAGATGGCTCTACTGTGCCTCTGGAAAATGAAAACTCTGGCTCTCCGGGAATACTAAAGACAACTCTGCCAACATGGCAGTCTATCCTAGCATAATGGTTCCTCAACCAATCCATGCCTAGGACTACATCATAGTCTGCCATAGGGAACTCTATGAGCCTAGCGGGGAACTCTCTACCGCTAACTACGATCCGACACGAGGAAAACACTCGATCTACTCCCACAAGACCATTACCAGTAAGTATATTGAGCCTCACTGATAATGACTCGGGCTCCAATCCTATCCGTGTCGCGAATCGTACAGACATAAATGAATGCGATGCACCAGAATCAAATAATACAGATGCTGGAAAGGTGTTGACGAGAATAGTACCTGCCACTACCTCACCTGGTGCAACTTCTTCTTCCATGGTCATCATCATAGCCTGACCTCTAGCTGCGGGTCCTCTCTGCTGGGAACCCCTCTGTCGGTTCTGTGCTGGAGCCTGGGTGAACTGCTGCTGGAAGGCCTGGGCCTGAGGCAACAACGGCCTCGGGTACTGCTGCTGCTGCTGCTGGACTGGAACTGGGGCTGGTCCTTTCACCGAAGAACTAGAAAGGTTGGATGACGATGGACCTCCCCTATTCGGGCAGGTCCCTATCTGGTGGTCTGCTCCTCCACAAGCCAGGCACAATCCCTGTACCCTACGACACTCTGCCACTACATGGCCCGGCTTCCCGCAATGAGAACATCCCACCGCGGAAGACTGCTTCTGCTTCTGCTGCTGCGAGTACGTCGGGGTCGAATGCTGAATCGACATCACTGAGGCCGCCCGCCTCGGAGTTTCAATGGTTATACCCCTAGCTGCCGGGGCTGGAGCTGAAGATTGGTACATCTGGTTGTGGGACCGCTTCCTGCCTCCGGTCCTGTCCACAATTCTCTGGGAGGTATACTCATACCTCCTTGCTGCCTTCAACACTGCATCGAACGTCTGGTGCTCGAACTGCTCCACCGCCAATAATATCTCTAAGTGCAGCCCTTGCTGGAACCGCTGAGCCCTATCGAACTCGGTCGCCACCAAAGTGGGGGCGAACCTACTCAGCCTGGAAAACTCGGTCACATAGCCATCGACCGTTCTGCCTCCTTGCTTCAAGTTGGTGAATCTGGTCTGCAGGTCGTACCGTGCCACCGCATCGAAGTACTTTGTCTGGAACCTCTCTCTAAACGTCGCCCAAGTGACTGGTGCTGCTAATCCCATGGCCTGAGCTGCCCACCAATCGCGAGCCAAGTCTAACAACTGTAGGCGTACCATCGCCAACTTCTCATTCTCAGGTGTCCTAGCTGCTTCTAGAACCACCTCGATATCCTGAAGCCAAGCGTCCGCGGCAATCGCATCTTCACTGCCGTCAAAGAAGGGAGGGTTCAAGCGCTTGAAACTGTTGGCCGCCTGATTCCCTTGGGGACCTCCTCGGTTTAGTGCATCATGAACTTCCTGGTACAAGGCATCGCCTCGATGATCTTGGGATGCAAGCAGTTCTCTGATAAGCCCTACCAAAGGTCCCTCATCCTGTCTAGCTGGTTGAACGGGCGGAGCTGTCTGAACTGGAGGTTCTGAGCCTCCGGAAAGCATAACTCGGGAGGCTACTCCAGAGTGCTGAGCTTGATCTTCCTGGTGCTGGGGTGCTTGTCGAGCTCCCTCTAGCTGGTTGGCAGGTCCAGGAGTAATGCCGCTGAAGAAGACGACATAGGGAACAATAAGGAAAGGACCAGGACAGATCAATGATACAAGCAATGTAATCAGGTCGAGATTATCAGGGATTTGAAGATACGAGTAGAGATCAAGGACGAATATTGATTGAGACATCTATTCGGTAAACCCTCACATTTCTTGAATGCCAAGACCTGTATGGGCCACCACTTAAACCATGTCACGCCCCAGAACCAGAATACTGGAGAGCGGAGGCAGACATAGCCAGCTACGTATATTGAAATAGAATACATCTCAACTATACGGTCACGGCTGTCTAGATATGAGGGTTTACTATAAGCCAGCAGTCTCTTAAGGTCAAGCCTATTGTCTCAATCTCAAGCAATTAACAGAGTTACAAGATATTAGAGCATCAAATATATATATATAAGGCGTCCCAAATATTACATATTGGATGATCATGAAGCTAGTCGTACAAAATGATGGGACTAGCAAGAGTTCAGTTATACATGATCAACCCTAGGATTTGTTAATCATGTTTACAGCCCGTAGGCAGACAGTAAGTAAATGTGCATCGAGCTAACAGGTGCTCGTCGGCTAAACGCCTCAAAAGAATAAATTTACATATAAGTGGGTGAAACAAAAAGGGAAAATCCACTCGTAGCCCGGGTTCCGTCTAGTGTTCACCATTGGGCTGGAAGCTTGGTAGATCCTCGGGAGCTGCTCCGAAATTTGGCCACACAAAACCAGTTGGGTCAAACCCCAGAAAGAGCAAGTGCCACAAGGAGGCCACAAATAAGAACAGAAGCCAGCATATCAGAACATAAGAATAAAAGAAACTACAAGTAGTAAGGTACACAGGGCGATAAACGACTAGGGACGTGGAACCATTCCGGGAGCCAGGTTACAATCCTTAAACCAGACAAGGACCGGGGTTGTAACCCTTCGCCTGAATAGCTCACTGTCTCTACTCATTTATCGTTAAGATAAACAAACATGCTCAGGAGATAGCAGGTACTGGAGCTAGACAAGACTTAGACAAGGCTGGACACCATTCATTCATCATCGGCCAAGCAAGTACTACGGCTTACTACTTTAACTAACTAGGGTTATCACAAACCTAATTACTAACAAGATGCAAGTAAGAATTCCAGTCCCAAGCCCTGCAGACTATCCAGTTATCCTTCTGCGGGTTGAGAGTTATAGGTGGGTACATTGCCCGGAAGACAAATGTACCCTTAGGTGACTTAGAGGGTGCAACACATGACAGTGTGCTGGAAATGTGCTCTACTCGTCGACAAGCTACAAGTCCATTAAAGCGCCCAGATAACGAGATTGCCTGTGACTGGGAATTCTCCATGTTCTAGTTTGATCTAATCATTAGCCTAATCCAATTTAGCGCGAGTCCCTGGCCGTGGTACCCAGGAAGTCACGTCCTAGACATGATATAAGACAAGACAAGTGGATTGTACAAGCAGACAAGCAGGAGCATCCACGGTGTCAAGTTGATTATACGAGTCAAGTTACAAGTTACAAGTCAAGTCAGGAGTGCGCCGCCACGGGCCACTATCAAGTCAGGGTGGTCATGTCAGGAGTGCACCACTACGGGTCACTGTCGCGTTATGCTAGTTCCTTGTCATACCATGTCGTGTACAATAGTCATTCCAAACATATTAAGTAAAATCAAGTTCATGACAAAAGGCGTAAGGATATAAAATGGACGTAAAATATCTAATAAAATACCAATATATATAGGGCTATAGAAGAGCCAAGCTTAAAGAAATAAACAATTCATCATAGACAAGTGGGTTGTGCAAGGGGGGTCAGGGGTTGGGCTACGCAGGGTATGTACTGCGCATGGAAGAGCTGCGCAAGAGTTGCCTTGCGCAAGGGTTACCTTGCGCAAGGGTAGACTGCGCAAGGGTGGATTGCGCAGAGGTGGATTGCGCAGAGGCGGATTGCGCAAGGGTGGATTGCGCAGAGGCAAATTGCGCAAGGGTGGATTGCGCAGAGGTGGATTGCACAGAGGTGGATTACGCAGAGGTCGGCTTGCGCATGGCTGGCTTGCGCATGGATGGCTTGCGCCAGCGCAATCCAGCGCAGCGCAAAGCACTGGCTGAGGTCATGCGCAATCGGCCCTGCGCTAAAGAGCATAGGTCGGGGGTGCGCAACCGACCATGCGCTAAAGAGCGCAAGGCAGAGGGATGTTCTTCCTGGCCGAGAGCAGGTCCAAGAACACCAAGAACTTCAAATCTTCATAACTTTGTCAAATCAAAACCAAATCTAGATTTTCAAAGTTCTAACTTGAGTAAAATCGAATTCTCTTCCACATGGAAGCATCAAAACAAGCAAAAATCAAAGTTTAATAGATCAAAACTAAGGATTTTCGAAAATGGTTAAAACCTAGATCTAGAAGAATGAAAGCTCCAAATCACAAAATGTCAAGTTCTAAAGTTGTTCTCCATGGCCTAATCTAGTTAATGGACAAATAAAAAGTGGTGCTTATTTGATGGCAAGGTGCACTTGCCTATGGGTTGGGGAGTTGTGTGGAAGAAGGAAGAAGAAGAAGTTGAAAAAAATTAATGGAGTTATGGAGGAGAGAGAAAAGGTTGGTAGGTTTTAATGAGGGTGGTTGTGATGGAATGGAGGTGGAGAATAGGCTAAGGTGTTCCACTCATGATGAACCAAACCAAATCAAACCAACTCCACAAAATAAAACCAAGCCATGGTCCAAACCCATTTACGAGAACCCGAATCCACAAGTCGAGAAAATAAAATACGTGCCAAAATCAAATTACGAGTACAAATACGAAATACAGAAAATGGGGGTGACAATTGTCGATGTCCCCGGTGATGGCCATTGTGGATTCCATGTGCTTGCAAGACATCTTGGTTATGATGTCAAAGACGGATGGAGATGGGTGAGGCAGGAGCTGTACGAGGAGTTAGAGACTCGTCTTCCATTCTACTCCCGTCTCCTAAGCGAAGAAACAGTTGCAAGTTTGTTGTTAAGTATCCCTTGCACCGACAGTGTTACCGGGACAGACCACTACATGTCAATCCCGTCTGCCGGCTATCTATTTGCCAATAGGTATATGATACCTCTCGTAATTTTTTCGATGGGTATTAGAGAAACATTCTTTCTGATGTGCGCACCTCCGCCAGACCACGGACATTCTAACCTATGTATAGGTCACATTGGTGATCACTTCGTCATACTAAAGATGATCGGTCATTCTCCGATTCCTCCACCTTCAACAGTTTGGTACAAAAGAGCACCGGTCGAAGCCAGAGCTTGGACGACACCTTTCGATCATCAAATCGACCATTGTAAGAAGTTGTTGAAGTTTGAGGAGCCAAGAGACTTACCTGCTGACCACTGTGACGTCGAAATCGACTGAGTATCAATGTGTTAAATGGAGGACCACTTTTGTATACTTTTTGGCATTTTGGTTATAGAGTACCACTTTTGTATACATTAAACTATAAAATATTAAGTCCAATATATGTTTCTTACTTTTATCCATGTGTTATATGTCTTTTATCCGGGTGTTATACATGTGTGTTTTGTGTGTTTTGGGTGTTATACATGTGTGTCATACATGTTTGCTACTTTTCTTCAATTCAACTAGGACTGCCACACACAGGGCATTCCTTCACAAGTGTAGGACTGCCCTGTGTGTGGCAGTCATAGCTAAAATGTTCTGTGATCAAGTCACAGAACATTTCAAGTAGGACTGCCACACACAGGGCAGTCCAACACTTGTGAAGGACTGCCCTGTGTGTGGCAGTCCTAGTTGAAATATTCTGTGATCAAATCTCGAACTAACTACTAATGCGGAACTCACCATCTTCACCAATGAAGCATACAAGATGTTTTTCGAAGGAAGATTTCCAACAGCTACTACGGCCGCGGGACCCGGGTTTGTAGGGTTCAACAACTTAGGATGTTCGACCCGCCGGAAGTACGGCATGTAGTCCTTGCTGCAGTCGGCCATCTGGGTGACCGATTGACTCTCATCTTCCCCAAGCAGGTGCCTTTGCCACTCGGAGTAGAAGTCGGTCACACAGTCGAAATACGCCGGTTTGTAGTTCAATGGTTGGGTCCCGCGGGGAGGTTCCAACATCTGTAGTGTGCGCTTCGACACACTTTGCACGAAGCCAAACTACCGAAGTACACGATCAGGCATGTACGGCTCCTTGATATCATAGCATGTGATCATGCCATAAAATAAAAAAATTGGTTGGATGGCATGACTCCCCTCGCGAAAATCCCGGTATGGATCCCAAAATATATGTAGAAAAACAGTTAACAGCAAAAAAAAACTTAACATGAAAAAATAAGGTTAGTCCCAATTTATTACCTTTTCTGGTACCAAATTGTCAAGTACTTCACGAATGGAAGCCAGTATTTGCCAATCTTTGGTTTCCACCTGGGCCGGCCTCCATTGAGCCACTCTAGGAAGGTGTTCAAAATAGATTGGGTTCTGGTCACCCCGCCTGAGCATCGGAAAGTGCTTGTATATCCATGCCTATTCAATTTATAAGTTAATAGTCACAAAATATAAACAACAAAATAAAGTATACGAGATTAAATAGTTAAAAGATTTCTTACATGTAGCAGAGTCTGGCATCCGGCAATTGTCTTAGTCCCGACACGGGATGCGATGCCGAGCTCGCGGTAAAGATATGCGAGAATACCGCCACCCCACGATATATCAATGAAGTCATCCACGGACAATAAATTGAGCATGTACCTCGCATGTATCGAGGTTCCAAACTTGTCCGAAATACCCACCGTTCCTAGGACGAACAGCATATAAGCACGGGCCATCGCGTCGACCAACTCATCATCATCCTCATCCAATTCCATATTCGTGAAGTGCTCCACCAGAAATGACAGAGGAATTCCATATGATTTTTTAAAGCAGGGGAGAGTTGTAAAACTAGTTTCCTCAAGTCCAAGGTTACTTGAGACAAACTTGACGATCTTCGAGTACCATTTTGTGGATTTTTCATCCCTATAATGTTCTTTGGTCATGACGCGACCGGTAACTGGTAGCTCCAGTATCTGATAGACGTCGTCAAGTGTAATGGTCATCTCCCCGCATGGGAGATGAAACGTGTTGGTCTCCGGGTGCCATCTCTCCACAAAGGCGAATATCAGGGCACTATCCATTGTCCTATAGGCATAATCTGCCAAATTATGCAAACCACTCAGTACGATTTTCTCCTGGACAGCCTCCGGTAAGCTTCTAAATGGCCAAGACACGGTTTTCTTCCCGTGACTCACAGCCCTAAGCATACGATATGTCCTCTGTATATCAAACAACATATAAAAACATAAAACATATGAAATACATATAGATATCATATACTAAATTGCTAGCTTACAAAAGTAATGTACATACCGGGTCCTTCCATATTGCATATGCAATATAGTTCTCAAAAGAAGCCAACATTGAGCAACCTGGCGGCCGGACAGGCGGCTCAGAAGGACCGGCCTCCTCAAAAGGACCGGCCTCCTCAGATGGAACAGAACCAGCTTGACGTGGTGGCAGGAGTTGGCTAATTGGCACGTCGTCATCATCACTGGAAGAAGGAGAAGGAGTACGAGCTCATTGCTTCGACCGAGCTTGTGCAACCGGTGGGGGTCTCCGTGTCCCGGCCCGACCTTGGCGCTCCGGTTCGGAAATTGTAATCGGACGCTCAAGAGGACGTTCTGCGCGTTCCTTCCGCTTTGACGCGGTAGGGCGTATTCTTTTTGGTGCGTCCGGAGGACTGTTACCCCTATAGAACATTGGATTGTGCGACCGTACAATTAATAACTAATGCAAACTAAAATAGAACTGTTACCCCCTATCCCCCACCCCCAGAACTGAGTACAGTAGGACTGCCAAGCATGTGGCAGTCCACATGTAAACAAGGACTGCCACAGGCCTGGCAGTCCTCTATTAAAAAAGGACTGCCAGGACTGTGGAAGTCCTTGTTTACATGTGGACTGCCACATGCTTTGCAGTCCTACTGTACTCGGCCAACAGACAAACGACTTGCTAGTTTGTCATTTTCTAGGGTTAGGGTTTGAAGAGAAATTGTGGGTTTGTCGTGTTCGAAAATGGCATTCATAAACCCTAAAGACATTCTAAACCTACATTATCAAAAGTTTTTAGACAATTAAAACTATTCTAGGATTTCGAATAAAATGTAGAAAATTATAGAAGAAATTAGAGAAGAACGTACCTAGAATCCGATTTCTTCGACTTGCGTGTCATCTCGTAGAATGTGGAAGTGTTCTTGAAAGAAATTTGGTGGAGGAATTAGGATTAGAGTGGTGGAGGAGAATTTTCTAGGGTTTAGGGAGAGGAAGAGAGAGCTCTTCTTCTTTTTCTTTTGGAGGAGAGAGAGATGAAATGAATAGGAAATGGGAGTTTGGGGGGTTGGGCTGCCCCCTAGTAAAAATTTCCACCAAATGGGCTGCCCCCTAAGTAAGGGCTGCCCCTTAGTAAATGTGGAGGTGCCTCTAAAAAAAACCTTTTTTTAGGGGCACCACCACTTTTACTAGGGGCAGTCCAATTTTTTTTGAAAAAATTACAAGTTTGCCATAGGTTTTTTTACTGGGGGGCAGCCCATAATTTACTATAAAACCCAATGTTGTTTTATTTCTTCTCTCTTTCTTCCTCTATTACTTCTCTTCCTCCACTCTTCCTCTACTCTTTTTTTCTCCTCCTCATAAAACCCTAGAATTAACCTAACCTAGGTGAAATTGTCCCCCCACCTAAATTTGTTAAAGAATTAACCCTTCACTTCTCTCATTTATTTGTAAATCGTCGAATTTATTTTTGTGTAATGTTTTAACCTAAATTTTACATATAAATTTGAATTTTGTGTTTAATGTAGAAAGAAATAGAAAATAGAACAACCCGGACCATCAAATGCTGGAAACTCTCCTCCCACAACGTCCGAAGAACACTTTGATGCATCGGAAGGCCTCTTGGTAACTAACTTTAACTTTTTTTCGGATGAAAAATCGAATTTTGACACAGAGGACTGCCACTTGTCTGGCAGTCCCTCTCTTGGATTTGGACTGCCACATATGTGGCAGTCCTTTAGATGTGAGGAACTGCCACATATGTGGCAGTCCTATATATGTGAGGGACTGCCACATATGTGGCAGTCCTATGATCCCAACTGCCTGCGCGAGAAACTCACTTACATCGAAAATGTTACAGAGCAATGATCCCAACTGCCTGCGCGAGAAAACACTAGACTCCACTTTTAGGACGGTGGTCCCGCATTTGAATGATCCAAATTGAGTTCAATACTTCAACACAATTGAAATATCATAAAACTCATGTAAACTAAAAAATAAAATAGACAAATAAATTCCTACCTATTCACCAAGTAATCAAAAACTGAAAGGCCCTTGAGAACTAATAAACTGTTAATTTCGGACAACTCAAAGCACAGTACACAAGAAATATGAAAATCTCATGATTCACATGCTAACTACTTCAGAAAATCTCATGATTCACATGCTAATTTGGGACAACTCAAAGCACAGTACACAATAAAATAAACTATATGATTCTCACCACTCGGTTTTTTCAGGTTCCATGCTAACTACTTCAGCAAAACCAGCAAGTGCTCCCTGTGGATCAGGACTGCCACACTCAGGGCAGTCCTTCACATGTGTTGGACTGCCCTGGGTGTGGCAGTCCTAGATGAAATATTCTGTGATCAAGTCACAGAATAATTCATCTAGGACTGCCACACCTAGGGCAGTCCTTCACATGTGTTGGACTGCCCTGGGTGTGGCAGTCCTAGATGAAATGTTCTGTGATCAAGTCACAGAACAATTCATCTAGGACTGCCACACTCAGGGCAGTCCTTCACATGTGTTGGACTGCCCTGGGTGTGGCAGTCCTAGATGAATTATTCTGTGATGAACATTTCAACACAAGTATCCAACACATATCCAACACAAGTATCCAACACATATCCAACACAAGTCCAACACAAGTATCCAACACATATTCAACACAAGTATCCAACACAAGTATTCAACACATATCCAACACATATTCAACACAAGTATCCAACACAAGTATTCAACACATATCCAACACATATTCAATACAAGTATCCAACACATATCCAACAGAAGTATTTCAACACAAGTATCCAACACATAACCAACACAAGTATTTCAACACAAGTTTCCAACAACATGTTCGACACCCAAAAATATCAACATCCAAAAATATTTTAACACAAGGATCCAACAATTCATCGACGACGAGGTTGAGTTCCCTTCCATATTGCATATGCAATATGGTTCTCAAAAGAAGCCAACATTGAGCAACCTGACGGCCGGACAGGCGGCTCAGAAGGACCGGCCTCCTCAGAAGGACCGGCCTCCTCAGATGGAGCAGAACCAGCTTGACGTGGTGGTAGGAGTTGGCTAATTGGCACGTCATCGTCATCACTGGATGAAGGAGAAGGAGTACGAGCTCGTTGCTTCGACCGAGCTTGTGCAACTGGTGGGGGTCTCCGTGTCCCAGCCCGACCTTGGCGCTCCGGTTCGAAAATTGTAATCGGACGCTCAAGAGGACGTTCCGCGCGTTCCTTCTGCTTTGACGCGGTGGGGCGTATTCTTTTTGGTGCGTCCGGAGGACTGTTACCCCTATAGAACAATGGATTGTGCGACCGTACAATTAATAACTAATGCAAACTAAAATAGAACTGTTACCCCCTATCCCCCACCCCCAGAACTGAGTACAGTAGGACTGCCAAGCATGTGGCAGTCCACATGTAAACAAGGACTGCCACAAGGCTGGCAGTCCTCTATTGAAAGAGGACTGCCAGGACTGTGGCAGTCCTTGTTTACATGTGGACTGCCACATGCTTGGCAGTCATACTGTACTCGGCTAACAGACAAACGACTCGCTAGTTTGTCATTTTCTAGGGTTAGGGTTTGAAGAGAAATTGTGGGTTTGTCGTGTTCGAAAATGACATTCATAAACCCTAAAGACATTCTAAACCTAAATTATCAAAAGTTTTTAGACAATTAAAACTATTCTAGGGTTTCGAATAAAATGTAGAAAATTATAGAAGAAATTAGGGAAGAACGTACCTAGAATCCGATTTCTTCGACTTGCGTATCATCTCGTCGAATGTGGGAGTGTTCTTGAAAGAAATTTGGTGGAGGAATTAGGATTAGAGTGGTGGAGGAGAATTTTCTAGGGTTTAGGGAGAGGGAGAGAGAGCTCTTCTTCTTTTTCTTTTGGAGGAGAGAGAGAGAAAATGATAAAATGGGAAGGAAATGTGAGTTTGGAGGGTTGGGCTGCCCCTAGTAAAATTTGGGCTGCCCCTAGTAAAATCTCCACCAAATGGGCTGCACCCTAGTAAATGTGTTGGTGCCCCTAAAAAAAACCTATATAATTAGGAGGATACCAAAAACTTGTGGTGGAATCCACCAAGATTGCTATTTCGATGATAATTTTTGATGTAATTTCTTAACAATATCCTTTTTCAAGTCTTAATGATTGTAGGAAATTGAGTGGGTAGATCTTCCTTGCTGATCTTGGAATTTTTTTAAGAAATTTTTTAGCCCAAATTCCAACTTAATACTTTCAACTATTTTAACTTAATATCCTAAATTTTGATACATGTCAACTAGATACCTCAACTATTATTGTGCAACTTAATATCCTACTGATGTTAACAGAAAAAATAAAATAACAAAAAGGCTTAATTGCACTACGATACCCTCAACTATTTCAGTTTTTCAACTTAATGTCTTAACTTTTTTACTCAACAACTCGATACCCTCAACTATTTTAGTTTTTTAACTTAATACCTAAGATAAAAAAAAAATTGAAACTATCCTTGGCTCCCTATCTCTCTCCTCATGCACCCCCTCCCCTCCCTCTCCGGTGGTCGATGTTCCCTCCCCTCCTCCGGCGGTGCGCGAGGAGGGGGCACAGGTGGAGGAGGGGGGAGGGGTGGCCGACGGCGAGAGGAGGGGGCGCAGGTGGAGTCGGAAAAGGAGGGCGGTGGGAGGAGGGAGAAGACGCGTGGGTGGCCGGAGGGGGGGAGCGGGGTGTGCGCGGGTTGGCCGGAGGGGGTGAAGGAGTGGGGGGTGGCCGGAGGGGGGGAGGGGCGGGGGCGAGTGGCCGGAGGGGGGAGCGGGAGAGGGGGGGTGCGGGTTGGGGGTAGTTTTAAATTTTGAGCAGGGACATTATTGTCCAAAAAAATTTCAGGTATCAAGTTGAAAAAAAATAAAGTTCAGGTATCAAGTTGAAAAACGAAAATAGTTGAGGGTATCAAAGTACAATTAAGCCTAACAAAAATACTCATACCTCTATTTTCTCCCCCTCCTCTCTCCTCAACAGCAATGGCGATGACAACAGCGGAGTAGGGAGCGACGACGGGAGGAGGGGATGTGGGAGGTGGCATCCGGCCGAGGGGGCGCAGGAGAGGGCAGCGGGAGGGAGCAACCGGGGGGTGGGACGACGGAAGGAGGGTGGACGGGGGAGGAGCTAGGGGCGGTGTATGTGGGGTGGGGGGGGGCAACAATGGGTTGGGATGAGAGAGGGAGGGATATTTTAGGGTCTTTATTTTTTATTTCTAAAATTTTAATGAAAAATTTGGCCTCTAATTGACAGAGAGTACCAAGTTAAAAATATTTAATAGTTTATAGTATCAAGTTATCGAGTAAAATAATTTAGGGTACGAAGTTGAAAAAGTGCAATAGTTGAGCGTATCAAGATAAAATAACATTTTTGTTCAGGAAGAAATCGTCTCACTAGCTATTGCTACAAAGGACATTGGTAAATATTTATTTGTCGTGAAATTATTTCTAGTTAGAGTTGTCAAGTGGAATAAAATTTGGGTGAGCCGAGTCGGGTACAGACCAGACCTCTCGGGTCCATGCACTATAGCTGACTAGGCCATACCTAAAGGTAGAAAATCTTAGTCCAATCAAATCCAACCCGACAGGTGGCCCATGGTAGACTTTGGATCGGATCGGACTTTTGACTTGGAAGATAGTTTTTCACTATGTTTAGGTAATTAATTGGCCAATATAAAAAATTATTTTTCACTGTATATATGTAATTAGTTGGTCAACCTTCAGCTTCGGACTGAAGTGGATTTTGGTGGAACTTTGGGGCCGACCTCTCTTTTGGGCCAAGATATGAGACCCAACACGTTCTGATATACTGGATCGGGCTAGCTCAAACCAACAATTTATCGGACCAAGCAGGCATATGGACTAATTTTGTGGATCAGACTCGTGTCGGACTGACCGATTTGGCCCAATTGACAAGTCTCTGTCTAATAAACAAGAAAAAGGGGAAAAAAAAAACATAAATATTTTAAAAATAAAGCCATTGTACCTTACACGTATTTATATTTACTGTAGACTTCCAATACTATTTTGAATTCAATTTGCGGAGTCCAAAGATTGCATTTACAAAATACAAAAGAATAAGAAAAAATTATGAAAAGTTTTTTTTTTTCTTTTTAACCAACTCCAAGAACTTTGGAATTAACAAGGATTTGTTCATATAAATCATTGCCCAACTTGATGGTGTTGTCGTAAATAAAAGGGAAAGTCGAGGGCAATATTGGTATTGGGTAAGTAGGAGGTTTTTTGAAAAAAGTTCATGTGAGCCTTCACCACGTGCTCCATTCCCAAAATGCCCCTGTCCCTTGAGGAAAAACAAACCCCGTGGCAGTGGACAAATTGGGTACAGGGAGTGTCAGAGTCTGCTCCCAACGGACACAGAGAGTGAGAGGAGGACAACATCTACCAGATAGCCCCCTACAACTTTGCAAGTTTGCTGCAGACATAAATTTGTAAATTGCGAACTTTTGGATATAATTTTCTTTTTTCCGGTAAGAATGATGTCCGTTATGACAAAAAGAAGACAAAAATTATATTCTTTGTTATAATAGTCTCGGTCAAACTCTTGTTCAATTGGAAAGTTTGAACCCTTGACTTTATTTGTTTTGTTTATTTTTTCAATTATGCCCTTCATCTCATGGATGACAATTAAACTTGTCTTTATAGACTGGAAAGGTATAATATGAAAAATGAAAGTAAAATTAAAAGTCAAGGGTCCAAACTTGCCAATTGGACAAGTCAGGACCTAAACTCTAAACCGATATAAAATCCAGGGTGTAAACTCTAATTAGCCCTATAAAATATCTACCTCTTAAATTAGAATAGTATCCTCTCATATGATGTGAATATAATATTCTAACTCATGGAAATAAACTATTCTTGAAAACATTAATCAGACATATGTCAAACACAACAATATGAATAAAAAGTAATATTTCTTGTTCGTATTATCACATATAGTCTTTTAAGAATTCCACATAACAGGTTCCTCCAATAATTGACCAACTTTGTTGTCTAACATAAATTATTAAATTTTCAAAAAAAAAAAATGCAAAAGCTAAAGAATACCTACAAGGTGGCATTTGGATGAATATTTGGTATTCTTAATAATCAACTTCCAATTGCTTACCCATGTTTGATTAGGTTAGAAATATGTAGCCGAAAAATTTTAATTTTTATACTCTTTTATTAATTTAAGGGATAATTTAGCAAATACTTCCATTTCAAATGTTGAAACTTGCATATACCTCCAATATATTTTTTTTAACTAGCAAATGCCCCCATTTTTAGTAATGGAATAGTAAAAAAATTTAAGATATACTACCACTTTTTTTTAGTATGGAATAGTAAAAAATTTAGAAAAATTTTGAGTAGATCCACACTTTTGTTTACCATATTTACGGTGCACCCCACAGTTTTATAATAATGTAAGGTACCCCCAACTTTAGACGAAAACTGTCAAAAATTTCTTTTTTTGACCAAAATGCCATTGGCTCATTCCTCTTTCTTCCCTCCCCCCCCCCCCCCCCCCTCCCCGCCTCTGCCGTCGCCGCTCCCCCCCCCCCCCTCCCCGTCGCTGCCGCCGTCGCTCCAAATCTGCTGCCGCTGCTGCCGTTGCCGCCGCCGCCGCCGATGCCGCCGGAGGCGGGAGGGGGGGGGGAGCGGAGAGAGGAGGGGGGGTGATGATTATGGCGGAGGTGGTGATTATGGTGCTGGTGATGGTGGTGATTATGGTGGTGATGGTGATGGTGGTGATGGGGAGAAGAGAGGGGGGAGCGGAGAGAGGAGGGGGGGAGCGGAGGCACGCCGGCGGCGGGGAGAGGGGCAGCCACGGGGAGATGGAGGACACGAAAAAGAAGACGGGGGTATTTTGGTCAAAAAAAATTGGTCAAAGGAGTTGATCGTGAATTTTTGACGGTTTTCGTCAAAAGTTGGAGATATTTTACATTATTGTAAAACTGTGGGGTGCACCGTAAATATGGTAAACAAAAGTGTGGTACCACTCAAAATTTCTCAAAAATTCAAGATACTCCCACTTTTTTAAAATAATTGTTATGTTTTACATAGGAGGGGGGTATTTGCTAGATAAAAAAAATGCTAATTTTAACATTTGGAATGGAAGTATTTGCTAAATTATTCCTTAATCTAATGATGCTACTGTTACTTAAATTCTCAGTAAAAACAAAAATATTTCCAAAAAGAATCTTGAATTTTACCAAAAACCCAAAATTTATTTCCGACCCTCCAAGACTTGACCAAACATCACACAAGGGTTTTAAGTGTGGAAGTAGAACCCTACACAAGAGGACAAAGGAAAGGACAAACTAGTCATTTGTCCTACCGGTAAGGAGGTGGTGCAGAAAGGGTGCATGTGGCCAGCTACAAGTAGTAATGCATTTGGGCCGGGAGGGGGGGGGGTGGGGGTGAAGAAAGAAAACCACGTGGAAGCACATGGAAGTGTAGCTACAAAACATGTGAAAGGAAAAAACCTGGCAGTGGCACTGGCAGTGGTGGTGGCACCAAAGAAAACGTACTGCATGTTCTGCATATTCCCTACGCACACGTCTCATGTGACAGCAGAGCTGCATTCACCACCACCACCACCACCACCACCACGCCACCCCAACCTGCAATTACAAGGAAGGTGGTGAACATATTCATCAAATTCTCATAAATATATAAATAAGCATAAGCACTTGTCCAACAATAAATAAAGAGAAATTTTTGACTTACCTTCCACTTGCAATATCCATATTAAAGGTGCATCCCACAGTTTTGCAAAAATGTATAGTAGACTAAATTTTTGACGAAAATCGTCAAAAAATTAAATTTTGGACGAAGATGTCCTTGGATTCTTCCTCTTTGTTCTTTTCTCCCCCCTCCCATCCCCCCCCCCCGGCACCGCTCCCCCCCCACCGCCCCCCCCCCCCCGGCGCCCCGCCACCGCCTCCACTCCCCCCCCCCTCCCCACCTCCGGCGGTGGCGACAGAGGTGTGTGTGGGGGGGGGGGGGGGGGGGGGGGGGAGCGGTGGCCGCGGGGGAGGAGGGGGGATGAGAGGGGAGGAAAGAACAAAGAGGAAGAATCCAAGAGCATTTTCGTCCAAAATTTAATTTTTTGACGGTTTCCGTCAAAAATAGGAGTTACTATACATTTTTGCAAAACTGTGGGATGCACCCTTAATATGGGTATTGCAAGTGGGGGATAAGTCAAAATTTCTCTAAAATAAAACTGACGCTACCAAATTTCAGACAAGGAAAAATAAGCAGCCGCCCATCATAGAGCTAAAGCTATCAATTGAACAGAGCAGAGGAAAATAAATCTCATATAACAACACAATCCCAAAGATCAGGCTCCCTGCACATCAAGAAATGGATGCCGTGACTCATGTTATACATATTTTTCTCTTCGCCAAATCAAACAAATCACGACTAACGCAAACACAAACTGGAACCTTTGATCCAGTAGAGATCAAAATCACGATTCATTGAATTAAGGTCGAGGGAGAAAACAAGATGCAAGATGCTGCGAATCATGATTCAAGTTTGGGGCCTCACAGAAAATTCAAGTTCGATATACGAAATATTTAAGTTGCTAGTTCACCACACTGGGAAGTTCAACCCCAACAACTCGATCTAAATTTTGTAGGTACAATATAATGAAACTAAAAAAAAAAAAAAAAAAAAAAAAAAGAGTTGCTAGGATTTTGGTTCCATCCTAGTTCTTTTCCGATAAACTATGTACCTTCAAAACAACTCGACTACAGATCAAGAACCTCTCGTTTTATATGTATGATTCAAGTCCGAGAATTACTCTCATTTCTTTGTTTTGTCAAGAACCTCAATATATCTCTTCGGGACACCATAATGGTCGACGAGCTGTTTTGCCAGATCGCTGATCACTCCGCCTTGAACAAGCACCTCATGACCTTTCTTACCTGGAAAGAGTTTGAAAGGCAAAGTTAACAACAGTTAGCAGCTGTCACAAGTTCAGTGTCCTAATTGCTATTTTCAGATATTGCCTTCAATCTGATGCATATTACATACCATCACATATCAACGTGGATGCGCCACTACCGAATGCAACTAATCATTCTGACTGAAAGTTTAACCCATTCAACAGTTTGTAACTAACAGTCTACATAAACATGGTGTTTATACTTGCATTTTCTCATTTAACTGATCAGAAGCAATTTTGAACACATGAGTTCTATATTCTTACTGACCTTCCGGTCCAACCGTCCACCCAACTTTATAAGGAGTCAAATCTTAAGAGGGGACAACTGACCTGGGATAAAACTAGATAAGTTTGTTTCTGCCAAATATTATTTAAATGTTTAGTTTGAGTATGAGTATTGAGCAGTACTGGAATATGGATCAAGGAAGTTGATATCTAGTAGGGTCAAATTCTATTCATAATTATGATTTTGTTTCTTTGGAAGACTTGGTGTGCAATCTATCATCTTTTCCATCTCATACATAAAGTAACTCGAGAAAATGTGCAGTAAAAGAATTCCAACAAAATAATATTCTTGTGTATATAGACCACCATGCATCACATCATATTCCTATATATACGAAGCGTGTATCCCCATCATACATACATTTCAAAGGATCTCCTCTCAACTTCTTGGTGCCAAATTATGAGCAATAAACCTCAGTGGAGACCTAATAACCATCACCTATTTAGTAGGCTGAGATATAGTAGGCTTCAAATTAGATTGTTAGATTGATTTCATTTCTTAGGAATAACCAGTGTTCTCCATCTATTATTTTTTGATCTCAAACTATTCTAACATAGAGAAAATATGCAATCAATGAATTGCAGCAATATTTCTTGTGCATATAGACCAGCATACGCCGCACCATATTGCTAGCACAAGAAGTATTAAATCATAGATACGGTTGAACCGTCTTGAATTCTCTCTCAAAAAAACCCTCCACTCCTAGTTCCCAATTATGACCAATAAGCCTCGGTAACAATGTAGTCATCGCTTATTTACTACTATAAGACAAATATGGTTTTTCGACGCATGCATGCCATTGCCATTGCAAAGTCAGCCCAAAATGAAGCTTTTAAACTATCCATGCCTCAAATTAGACACTCCCAGCAGTTTATTCAGACAAGGACGACCAATTTTATTGTCATGTGAAACACCAGCCAAATAGTGGTCTAACTGACCATTTGACCGTCATTGGATTGAATTTCTACTTCCCATTCCAATCATGTCAGATGAAAGACAAAGCAACCAAGGAAAAATATATAAACAAAATTTCTCAATTTGCCAAACAAGGAAAACAGTGTAGGGCCTAAGCAAAACAAGTAAAATGCTGGTTTACCTGGAAGTTCCGCAACTGATGTACTGCAAGCAAACTTCTTTTGAAATTCAGAAGCTAATAATTCAGCATCCAGTAGAAAGGATTCCACTCCAGAGACTTTTGTCACCTTCTTGTTTCCTTGTCGTCGCTCGGTCATTATTTGAACTGGCTTTATTGCACCCTTGCGCACAACAACATCATTTCCTCTTGATACTTTGTGGTGGACTTGCATCCTATTTAAAAACGTATGTCCTAAATCCTTTTTATGAATTGTTGTTGGATAACTTGAACCCTTCTTTATTGCACCTTTGTAGAGTGCATCACATAGAGTAGCATCCAGAACCACCGTTGCTTTGTCCATTGGCTTGACCAGATTTTCTTTCTCTACATATCTGTGTAGCCAGTGTTAGAGTTAGGTTGGGAGAGGGGGGGGGGATGCATTTTTACAGGAGTAAATCTTGTAAAGAAAAGTGGGCTTAGATTTTTTGGTAAGAAAAACTTAATAATGAATAGCAATTTAAAATGGAAGGTGAATTTATTGCAGCAGACCTGAAGACAACATCAGCTGCCTCTGATGCAGCATAATATTTGCCAGTTTCAGCTCCAATAGATGTAAATATGGTATTGACATGTGTACTCGGTTTATAGATCTCAACAACCTCGATCTGTGATCTTGCTTGCTGAATGTCCCCAACTGGGGCTTCATGCTTCTGAGCATCGGCCTCTGGTAACCGTTTCTCTGGTTTGAAGGCTATATAATCTGGATGAGCACGATTGAAAGCCAATAATATGAACTCCTTCTTGTACTTATCTTCCTTCGTTGAAATCTGAAGTTGCATTACTAATGTTAAATGCCTAACAGTTGGAATAAACAGAAAATCTATAGAAACCTGTGTTTCTGCTGAATCTCAAAGGCAAGATTCAGCATACATGATTACAGAAAAACCTTGTCATGCAATGATGCAACACAGAATCAACTTTTCAGAAATTCCTAAAACCACTCCCAAAGGATGGCAATTTCCACTTATTCACACTATCCAACAACTATCCATACTCCTGCAACAGGCATCTCTGGTTCTTGCCGCACAAGTTAGCGGCGTCCTACCAAAGTTATACTATAGGTGAAAGGCAACAAATGAAGGATCCTTTTGTGGCTACATAATACACGAGTAAATAAGCTAGCGCGAGAAAATCCTTCAACCAGGACTCTAAGAGAGACTTCCATTTATACGTATGTTGATTCGACAGCAGCAAATGAGAAGACAAGGATGTAATACACTGAAAGCTAACTGACTTGCACGTTTCTTTTTCTTGTTACAACAGTATAGATTAATAAAGAATACTCAGTAATTTCAACCCATAGACATCTGTTAGATATCTAGTATATATAAACTATGAAAAAAGTAGCTAACATCACCATTCTAAGTTTAATTTTGAAGAACTGAAAAAAAATTGAGGTGAAACCATAAAATGTAGCTTGCTGGATATGTTTTTGCCTTCACCACTCACTACAATCAAGTTTGAAACGTTAGTTTCAGTTTGGTCCAACTTTATGGTTTTGGTTTCAGCGGCTTCCAATAATTTTAGTCGTAGTTTCAGATTGGTGTAATTTTTGGGTTTCACCTATCTATAAATATATAGACTATTGAAATACACACACACACACACACACACACACACAGAGCACACACACAAATATATATATAAGAGTTACTTCAAAGAAAACTGTAGTTTGATGCTACTTTTCATGAAAAATATATACTGAACATTTTAAGCTTTAGACCCGTCGAACCTAGAGCCCAACTACCATTTGATTGTTGCCTCTATAGGTTTTAGATGATTGAATCCTTTAAAAACCATAACAACGGCAAGGAGACAATACAAGTTCTACCAATATATGCTTATAATGCATTTTTAGAATACTACATAAATATATGTTATTTGCCAGTTCGCAATTAATCAAGTATGTTGCTTACGGTCAGAAGATGATGTTATAGTTCTTATCCAGAGTGAATTAGGATATTACCATTTTGCTGTTTTGAAAGATACTAGTTGTAGAAATTGCATATATTCGGGAAGAAGGTTTACAACTAGCAAATCCTTAAAATTTTATTTTACATGGAAACTGAAAAGTTAAATTTTCTTTTGGCACAAATTTCCTTTTTAATCAATCGCATCATTTCAGGATATTGATTAAATGATACTATATGCAAATAAGATAGCAAAAGTGAAAGAAACAGGACACAAGTTTAAGTATAATACGGTGTGTTTCAGTCTGCTACAGTGTTAAAAAAATCGGGTTACTCGCCTGATTAATCGAACTCGGTCCAAGCCCGCGTTGGATATATACTAATAGGACAACCCGATTAATCGGCAAAAAACAAGTTATCAGGCCGATTTTTATTATCCGGCCTGATTACTCGTTTATTGGATTATTAAAATAATGGTTTTGGGTGAACATTTAATAACCAAAACCCGAAATCCGATCCGCTCTTTTAATCGTGTAAGCCAAATTCATTTTCTCTCTTCCCCTTTTTGAGCATGTCCTAAGAAGAGAGGAGGGGGGAAAGGGAAACACTAATTCCCATATAGACGAGACTTATTTCTATCCTTTTATTGGCAATACTTTGTTTTATCAATGTTATTCTCTTGTGATTTACTCATGCTAGTTATTGATTTTGATGTTATTGTTGTGATTATCGTCTCATAATTGTTATTGTTGAATAGCATTATTTGACATATATATATATATATTTGATCTTACGTCTATAAGTGATTTATTATTTTGTTGTTTAAAAATAATCGTGTACCGAGTAATCCTATTGATCAGCAAGTAATCTGATTACTTATTCTACGGTCTCTGACCAAGCAAGGAATGAAACCAAGTAATTTATCCTTGGTCTGGTACAGCCATTTTCTGTATGTTTGGACCGAACTGACCTGAAAAAATATTAAAACGTTGGGTACATACTGCATTTTTCGACAAAAACTGATCATATGGCACTGCTACAGATTAGCTCTGGTTAAAAGCAATTCAAACAACCAATTATTTGATGCTATCAGCTGGTTTTTCAAGTTTTAGAGCCTACTTGAACTTGATGTCCAAGAAAGTTAAGCCGCTGCAATACTCGGTGTAACTAGCAAAGGCTACCAGGTGAAGTTTCAGCTGAATATGGACAAATAAAGAGCTTAAAACTGTACAAAACAAAAAGTACGGAGTGAAGGATATCCAAATCAAGGTTTAAAAATGTTCTTCTGGTCAAAGGTTTCTAACCCTCTGTATGAGTACGATAATGGTAGTTTTAGCAATTCCATATCGGGTTAGCAAGTTTGAACGCTTCTTAAACTGATTAGTTTCCTTTTTAGTTTTGTGTTGGTTAATAATTGCACAATGTAATAACTACGCAAGTTACCATAGAAAATAGTTTTTTGAAATAATGGAAATAAGAGGAAAATCAAAAAACATAAGTAGGCAAATTTCAGAAAGCTTGTCCATCTAGGACTTTGTTTCAAGAAGTTCCTCCACAAAGTTTTCTGCCCATATGCCCTATTGTGCAGTAATAACATGGAACAGTTCATACACCAAAACTTCCTTAAATAGTAAATAAGTGTTGAACTCTTAAGACTTACTAGTCCAGTAGAAGATTTTGATTGCAACCACTTTGAGAGTTTCTTATACGATGATTTCTTGATGTCCAGAGTGATGCCTGCAGGCCTGCACGGCAATACATGGTTTGACCTGTGAATTGAAAACATACCCCCTACATTCAGTCAACATGTTACAACAGAAGTATTATTACAATTCTACATATAGAAATCAACACTATTTAGTAACACCAAGTTAATAACACACTTAAAAAAAATCTAGAACAATCAGCTACAATAAACATCATAAATTTGCACATATTGAACAGATGCAAGATTTAAGTAAGCATCACTGAATAATCACTGCAGGATAGGAGATTACAAGAACAAGAAAACTCCATCCTTGATATGACTACCAAGTAAATAAACAGAGTGAAGAACTGTTAGAAATCAGGGTTTAGGAAGAACAGACACTCGGCAAGACACATCTCAAACTACCAAGTAAATAAACAGAGTGAAGAACTGTTAGAAATCAGGGTTTAGGAAGAACAGACACTCGGCAAGACACATCTCAAACTGTGTATGCAAGTGCTACTTGACTTGCATAACCTGTGCCGAATCACCACCAGTAATAATTATATCTCAACATATAGCAGAAGTAGTGTCCCAGAAGGTATGAATAAATCATGATAATAAGACCTCGTAGAAAATCCAACAGCATGCATAGCAGTAGTAAATCTGGAGAACCATGCCCGAAAAGCCTGATTGAGGTTGTATAAGGCATTGCAAAGATGACAGACACTGGCGATTGATGGTACTATTGATAAGTACAAGGCCAAGTTAGTTGCCCTTGGATTTCTTCAACAAAACCCTAATTTTTCTTTTTTGGTGGATTTGTGATGAGAATTAGGGTTTTGAATTGTGGGATTTAGGGATGAGGACTAGTGTTTAGGGATGGGAAGCAGCAGCGGCGGCAGACTAGGGTGGCGACTAGGGTTTTTTTCTGTAGGGGAGAGAGAGAAGGGGGTTGGATGACGGCTAGGATTTTGGCTCTGATACCATGTAGAGTTGAAATAATGGGATAATTTTATTAATGAAGGAGAGCTACATATATAGGAGAGGCTAACCCCTCTCACTATTGTTCTAGGCAATGTGTAGGGCTGCAAACGAGCCAAGCCGAGCCAAGCTTTTGTAAGCTTGAGCTTGGCTTGACTAGAATAAATCGAGCTCAAGCTTGATAAATTTTTTATTTTAGAGCTTGAGCTTGGCTTGAGCTTGTTTATATTAGCTTGGCTTGGTTTGAGCTCGAGCTTGGCTTGATAAGCAAGCTTGATAAGCTCAAAATCAAGCTCGCTAAGCTTGATTTCAAGCTCACTCAACTTTATTTCAAGCTCATTAAGCTTGATTTCAAGCTTAACGAGCTCGATTTCAATTTAGTTAGGTTTGAATTCAAGTACGTGTAATATTAACAATTTATTTATAAAAAAATAATTTAAAAAGTTCCTTAATATCAATTATTAAGAACATATAAATATTATATATATATATATATATATATATATATATATATATATATATATATAAATTAGAATTCAACAAAGAACAAACGTGCTTCTAAACAAGCTCCTAAACGAGCTTCTAAACGAGCCAGCTTGCGAGCTCAAACGAGCCGAGTACTTCTAAGCTTGAGCTTGGCTCGTTTATTAAACGAGCTCAAAAATGAAGCTTGAGCTCAGCTTGTTTACTAAACGAACCGAGCTCAAATGAGCTTTTATCGAGCCAAGCTTCGAGCAGCTCGCGAACGGCTTGGCTCATTTGCAGCCCTAGCAATGTGGGACTAAAGCCCACTAATACTAATATTAATATGACTGATATAAATACTTGACATGTCAGATACGATACAACCCACATATTTAGAGCATCTGTGCTTCCTATTCTTACAAAACAAATAAAATAGAAATGGCAATGGCAATCTCCAGTTTATCCCTTCTATTGCTCCACTCCCTCAAATCTCTCTTTGCTCCTACCTCTCCCTTTCAGCAGCTGGAAGATACTAACAACATCTGCAGCTTGGGTTCCACAAAGGCTCTCTAGAAGAAAAAGACAGGAGAGATAAGGGAGCTTAGGAAAAAAAATGTCAATTGAGGGGCAATCCTGTTTTCTATAATAGTTGTAAAGATAAACTTTAGATTTACACATTGGTTTTCTACGCTTTTGGTGTAGAATTACTTGGAACAAAAAGAATATTTGACAAGTGACTTTGGCAAGAGTTGGAAAGTCAAGTTCAGGCTGAAAAGGACTCGAGACAAACTAAAATGTTTGACAAGGGACCTTGGCAAGAATAAGAATCAGCTGGACTTCTGGCGATTTTCAAAAGTTTTCAGATAAATGTCCAAGATTTTCCATAAAAAACACCGTTAAGTTCCTTTGTACATCATCATATTATATACTCCGTTAGTGTAAATATTGTCGAAATAGCAGGAGATCTGGTGGTTGAGAGGTTACCATAATGTACTTCCAGGCATCGGAAGATCTTTATCCTTGACAGTTGTATGCAATGCTTGCAAAAGGCATTTATCTAGAAGAATATCAACTTCATCACTAGATAAAGCCTGTTGTTCCTTCTCACCATTTGGTTCTTCAGTAGAAATGTGGTCTGATACATTTAAGCCACTCAAATTAGCAACCATTTCTTCAGATATGGTATTCCTAACATCAACGCAAACTGAAGCATCAACATCTCCTTCAGTATGGGTACCCAGAGCCAAGTCTTCCTTCTCATTAGGTGCATCATCTAGGCCATTTGACGCAACTTCAGAAGCATCAGTTATCTGAGATGAGGAATTCATAGCAGGATCTGCTATTACGACATCTTCCAAAAATCCTTCGTTTGGAACACAACGGCCATCGGCTGATTCCCTGGAAATACAATCACATGTATGTGAATATAAAGTAGTGTCGCTAAGTTAAAGCATCTCAACTATTATACTTGCCACAATGAGTCACGATAAACATGGACAATGTGCAAAGCCTTGCCACGTAAACCAGCTTTCAAGGTTTCTGTACTACTCATAGTGGTGATTCCAACCTGCAAAAGTGATTGATCCTCTAGTTACATTTCATCGGAAATGTGGGGAAAATTAGTTTAAACTCAAAGGAGCCTTTTTTAAATGATACGACAGGGCTACAGAATAGTTACTGCAAAAGGTGCTGGATTGCCAGGGACTTTCACTGCCCATGGTTGACCAGCTGTGAATGAAGGCAATCCTTCAGGCGGTATGCTAACACCAGGGAACATCAAATCAGCACCCCCAATAACAAAACGGGATACCTCAGGCGCCTTGAGCAGAAAAGCAGGCAATAGTTCAGGAACCTTCCATAGTGCATAAACTGCAAGATTGGGATGATATTATCAAAAGGATGAATTAAACTTACACCAAGATTCTCAAACTTCTCATAGTCAAATATGAATTATATTAGACCACTAAAACTAAGAAAGCTCCCAGCAGTCTGCTTGTATAATTTATCGAACTTTTTTGACTCACAGGTTGGTGTGAACAAGAACATATGGGTGTCTTCAGAAATCAGACCCACCTATGTTATATAGTAAAAAAGAGTAAAGGACAATAGCCTTTCACCTCTCTATTGGCATCCCTTTTGTGTCTGCCCCAAGTTATCAAGCATCTTCTCCATATTCGACTCTGACATCCACTATCAGGCGCTAACATGCAAGTCTCTCCCCTCTCTCTATCTCACTCAGTCTTCCTTTCTTTTGAATACTTCTTTTTTCTCTTTTTATACCCTTATAGGTTGCGACGTATTTGCATAAACCGAGTACTCTGATCAATCAGTAACTAACCATAGACGAGCGCGAGATGAAAGATGCTTAATATGGCATTGTGCCTAGCTTACTATGGGATGGCAATCCGGGCTCTTGAATTATAGACAAAAAAAAATAGTGGACGGTCCCTACAGGAGAGTACTGATCAAGGCAGGGTTACCACCTTGTCAAGTGGGGTAGTTTGTAGAAGGAAAAACTTCCTAATGTGCAAATCGTTCCTAATTACAACTGATAATGTTTAATGTTATACATAAATGTACATGTTCTGTATTCCACCTACCATTTCACAAGAAACATCTTGCTATAGTGAACTAACAGTATGGAGAGTTAACTGAAAAGATAGACAACAGAAGTGCTTGGAACAAAAAATATACATGCAAAGATGTCAAGCAGTAATAAGAATAAATATAATTACTATCATGATTAAATAAATATTTCCATTGTCTATAAGCAACTCCCTAACTCTGTCTCAAACTCACAGACGAAGATTAGTTGCCTCATGGTATAAAACTAATCTACTTGAAACAACTAAGCACAACAGATCAGCCCCATGATTGTTCATTGTGTACTCAAACTTCCAAACAAAACAATCACAATTTGAATCATGGTCTATGATGTTCCAATTCAAATGGTTACAAGCTCAAACTAATGCTAAGGAGAAGAACAATAGTCCGTTGGATATCTTGAAATAGTGTGCAACCAGCAAAAACAACAAAAGTCATCATCCCAAATTGTTGGGTATTCTACGTGCATCATGTTCCGCCATTCCTCTTGCAACCATAGCATCTTAAGTTCATTTTAGCTAACAGGGTAACAAAAGAGATGAAAATCAAAGATAACCTAAGAAGTAAACTACCAACTATCACAAAGCCCAGATAAAACACGAGACCATATAACTTGAATACAAAAAATTTAATTGAGAAAATGAGATAGCCTCTCCAGAATGCATAGAGAGCAATTTCAAAGTAGCAGTGTACACATATACTGAAATGAGACTGTAGAAAGAACAAAATCATGAGATACTAGACCTGTAGGGAATATCTCTGTTCCTCTTCCGTCAACATCAAATAGCAAAGGAAATTCTCCTTCGATGCTGTATACATATGCACGATTTGGGTACTTTGCTACAGTTATCTCTGCCTATAGAAGACAGCGCAGCACAAAGATAAAACATCAAATAAGCAACATTACTGTTTCACCAATCAAACCGAAAATATGACAAGTACATTTCTTTGAAAAGGTTTATCTTAGACGAGTAAAAGGAAAACAGATGAGTATTCTCCAAGGTAAACAATGTAGAAAATGTTTCACAAGGTACAGCTAACTATGAAATTAAGTACTCTGAGATACAACAAACTTGAAGAGAGAATGTGTGATCTTAATACTGTCTGCAACATCTAAAATGTAGCAGAAAATTACAAAACATGCTCTCGAAACTTCTTTCCTAAGAAGATATAAAATACTGCTTTTTGTGAATTTGAACACTTAGTCACTATGATAAACAGTCCCACACTCATTATTTAAGCCTCTTAGTTGATGGCTATTCCAACCAAGAATTCTCCAAGACCCACTTTTGAATCAAGCAAAATGTTATTCATCCTCAGAGTTCCTCGTCAACGTAGAGAGATTTATTAGGTAGAAAGTGGGGAAGTTGTCTCATCAATTTATTATTTCCCGTTATACTGGTGTCGTCCAAAGGTGCATAGTTTGCAATATCGGCCGATACCAATCAGATACCTATACAGTTTGGCATGTCCAATCTGATACTGACCAATACCCGATACTGACCGATACCGACATTGGGGTCCCTTTTCCAGTCAATTCAACAAAGAAAAATGAACGGAAAAAAAAAAATCAGCAAGGGTTTAAAGCTTAATAAGGTTGTAGAAGTATGTAAAAAAAAAATTATCTATTGTACGTAAACCAATCGGTAAGGGTTACTATTTTATTTAATTTCAAAACTACTAAGAAATAACACGGAAATATCCGATCCGAAACCGCCGATACTACCGATATCGCCAATACCGATACTCATAGGAATGGTCTGATACCGATTCCGATACCGCGAACTTTTACTATAGGACGGAGATAAAGGAAGAGAAAACACAGAAAAGAATCCCCACCCCATCCTTGTGTTTTGAACTTGCATTTTTTTTTTCCAGGAATGCAACAAAGCATTAGGAGACATTAGAGGTCTTACAAGAAGCCAATGTTCTTCAAAGTCCAAAGTTAGAGGTTGAATTCATTTTTAATATTTACTTATTCATTTTTAATGAGAACGTTAAGATGTATGAGTGGCAATGCAACATAAGATGGGATCAGGAATGAGTATATTCGTGGGAAGTTGGAGGTGGCACCAATTGAGGCCAAGATGAGAGAAAATCATCGTTTAGGTAGCTTAGACACATACAACAGAGATCAATGAATATTCCATTAAGAAGGAGGAATAAGATAATAGTTAAAGTAGCCGCTAGTTCTAGTGGTAGACCTAAATGAACATGTGTTGAAGTCTTAAAGAAGGATATGATTTTGTTGGTGTTAGAGGACATGGCCCTTAACTTAGCTGAATGCAAGATAACGATTCCAACAGCCTATGTAACACGGACACGCTCATCTTAGTAACATGTCTCGTGTCACACACGTATCGGATAACGACACTCTTTGACACGTGTCGGATACTTATTTTTACTTGTCCTTATATTTTCATTTGAAATCGAACAGAGACACTCTCCCAATAAGGACATGTGTTGTTACGTGTCCTCATAATTTTGTTCAAAATAGACACAAAAAATTCTCCAAATAAGGACAAAAATCAGATACTATTTATAGTGTTTTTGTTTAAAATAAGGAAAAAAATTAAATGTAAAAGGTAGAACTTAAAACATTTTTTATGGATTTTAATTTCATATAAATCAAATAGTTATTTCTCAAAGATGCAGATATTTAATTATCTAATATTTATGATTAAAAATTGGATATATATATATATATATATATATATATATATATATATATATATATATAATCCTTAATGTGCCGTAGCCTAGTTTAGAAAATGAGTGCCGCGGTGTCCGCGTCGTGTCCGTGCAACATAGCAAACAGCCAACCCCATAATTGTGAGATAAAGGATTTGTTGATATTGTTGTTGTAGTATTCCTTCTTCACAGCAATTACAGTAACATGGTTAGCCATCACATGTCTAAAGTGCTCAAACTAAAAGCTTTGAGCTGTTTCTTCATATTCAATTACTTTTTTTTTCTTTATCTTCATTGTTTCTTTAATATTTTTCTTCTGAATATTCCATGCATTAGAGATGGCTTGTGCATTACATTCTATGCCGGAAAAACTGCAACTCAAAAAAGAAACCACCTAGCACAAAAGTTAGGAAATTAAAATAATTGATTAGGAAGAATTATATTCTAATAGATAAGGATAAAGGATATGAGCACGATGAAGCATAAAGTATATATTTCACTTTTGTTGTCTTCTTAAACTGTTAACTAATTTAAGATGGATTTTAACAAATAAATATACACGAATAGCTCATTTTATAGGCATTGCTTATGACTACCTAATGTGAATGGGTTTTGTTCCCCTTTAACAGGAAATTAAGCATTCAACAGGAAACTAATCATAGAAAATTAGAAAGAGAAGATGCTAGCTTGACACGGATGCGATCGGGAACTCGGGTAGTGGAGGATGCGATCGAAGTCCAGACCGTAATTTTGGGTCCTGACAGGAATTCTGTTTGGGTTCACTACGTGCGGGAAAACTGGAATTTTGGTCCGGTTTGAGGCGGTTCCTGCTATTTGGGGGCAAAATTAGATAGATTTAGAGCAAATCTTTTGATTAATTTTGTAATGATTTTTTAGAAACTTTCCTAATTTGATTTAAGATTTTTTTTCTTAGGGCTTAAGTTAGGTTATTATAAATAGAAGTTGTAGATAGGAAGAAATTATGTTTCTGATGAATGAACTTGATAATTGATATGCTCAATGGACTTTTATTTCTACTTTAATCCTCGTGCTTGAGGATTGAGGTGTCAGTTCTCGTATCTTAAGTCATTAGTTTAGCGATCGGTGTTTTCGTGTTGTGCCAGGTGGTATCAGAACCATCATATCTGAAACCAACGCTAGTAATAACAACCAATCATAACGAAAGGCACGAGGACGAGCGTCTATTTGCGGCTATTTGTCGCACGGTAACCTCTCTGCGAGAAATGAACCTGTGTCTAGCGAGTTGAGTAGACAATGGGCTTCTAGGAACCTTCGAGGACACAGGTTTGGAATCCATAAACGGTGTCACGAATGAGCAACGCCCATGATCTCCCGGAAAATAGTCACACACCAACACAAAAGAATCGTCCACAGAGGGCTCGTGTGGATCTGTCCAGCATCTAGCTCAAGCAAGGAGTACGATGATCTCGTCAAGGCGAGACGTGATAATGATCGTGGCGGTGATAAGCCGACTGACCGACGGTGCTATCCCGGTTGGAATGACGTCTAATTACCAAAGAAACATTCTCGCAAAGACTAGCATGTCGAGATCGGTTCGACTATGACTACATTTATCACGTACCATTCGTGGGGAGGAATCAAAAAAGAAAGGTGTTCCATAGCGTGGTAAGGAAGATCATGGTAAGTCACGATGGTTCCTCGCAAAGGAACAAGCTATTTGAAACTGTTGCACCATCAACGATAGAAGGTTTTGGGTCATGGTTGACACGTCAGTCAACAATTTGTGAAGACATGAGATTGACGTTAGAGAAGTACCCGGAAGTATACTATGTTGGGTAGGTTCAGAAAGTGTCGAGTGTCAGGATGACAGAGTGGTGTCGAGTTCTTTTCTCTATTGGTGCCTATAGAAACGAAATCTACTACGACATGATGGACAAACTCAACGTTTGTCATATGTTGCTTGGGAGATCATGGTAGTTTTATCTTGGCACGAAGAACGACAGGCGCAAGAACATGTATCAAGTAGTGATGATGAAGAGAAGTACATGCGTATGCCTTTAAAAATTCTAAACATAACAAGAGGAGGGAAGACTTTTCTTCATTGACGGTCTCCACGAAAGAAGCAAAATTAAAGGAGGCTTGTGAATAGGGGTGAGCATTATTCGTTTAAGACCGAAAACCGAACCTAACTGAATAAGAGATTTGGTTCGGTTTGAGAAATTTTTTGTTCGGTCTCGGTTTTGAAAATACTAAAAAAAATTATTCAGTTTCGGTTTTGGGTTTCGGTCCAAAACTGAAAACCGAATAAGACTTATACAATTATGTAAATACTCTCAATTTTATGCATATTTTGTGATTAAAAATGTGTATATTTTGAAACAACAATTCTATGTATATGTTTTGAATTCCAACTTTGATAATTTAACAACTAGACCAACTTTTGACGCAACTTTAAAATACAACAAATGTGTCTATAAAAATTACCATTTTTAATATAATTTAATCACGATCCCAACTTTGGACCTGACCCATTAAACAATAGAAATATTCCACCTGAACAAACCGAATTGATTATTTGGTTCGGTTTCGATTTTGGCTAATTTTGGTTCCGTTTCGATTTTGGCTAATTTCGGTTCGGTTTCGATTTTGATTATTTCGGTTCGGTTGAAACCGAATAAACCGAACGCTCACCCCTACTAATGAGGTACATGTTTTTGTGGTAAAGGGAAGCATAGAGACTGAAAAGTCGACGAAAAGAGGACGATTCCAATAGAGGTACAATCGGACCTCGACAAGTATCACAAACTTTTCGGAGGGCTACCACCCATGCGCGACATTGAGCATTGCATTGATCTCGTTCCTGGGACAAAGTTTACAGAACTTGCTACACTACATTATGAGTCCGCAGAAAAACGAGATTCTTTGGAAGAAGGTAGAGAACTTGCTGCAGAAAGGGCACATTAAAAAGAGCATACGCTCGTGCCCAGTTCCAAAACTATTGACACCGAAGAAAGACTCCAGCCGGAAGATATACGTAGACATCCAAACGATTAACAAAATCATAGTTGGCTATTAGTTTCCGATATCACTATTGGATGACACGTTAGATCTTGGGAATGGCTACCACCAAATACGCATCCAGTCGAACGACGAGCGGAAGAGGACGTTTAAAATACAAGGTGGATTGTTCGAGTGGTTTGTCATGTTGTTTGGACGGGCTAACGCATTTAGTAGGAGCACGTTCTGGCAGAGTCTTTGGTTCGTTATGTTGTCGTTATGTTGTTTGGACTGGCTAACGCATCTAGCCTTGGAGCATGTTTAGTCATAATTAGAGTTCAACAATACTATTCACCCACAAACGGACGGCCAAACTGTAGTGGTCACCATACGTTGGGTAACATGATAAGAAACATATATGGAGAGAAACGGCCCGTGTCTTTCTTCAGTAAAGAGTTTATCGACATTCGATGGTAGTCCACCTACAAAAAGGAGTTCTATGCAGTGTATTTAAGCATTCGGAAGTGCATTAACACTGATATCCATACGAGGTGGTGCAAATTACTACAAAAAAAAACCGTACCAACACCGTAGGCGTGAAGTTTCCAACAATGTGATGACGTCATAGAATGCCTTCGAAAGGAGATGATACCGACGGGATATTAAGGCAAGCTTCAATGGAGACATTTTGGACCATTCAAAGTATTTAAGAAGAGGAAGTTTCGTTGGGGAGGGGAAGCCTTAACGCGCTTTGCAGTAACAAATGGCAAACCCCTTTATCTAGATGGCGGCACAAAAAACATGGGTGGAGTTGTCTACAAGATGACTGATATGACACGAATGTGTTCAGAGAACTCGGGACAGCGAGTACGCGAGCGAAGCCCAAATCGAATTTCTGGATCCTGACCAAAATTGTGTCGAAATTCCAGTCAGGCCAATGGATTTCCGATTTGGGTCACTACGTGCTTGAAAACCCAGATTTTCAGTTTAACCAGTATAATTATTTGAGGCGCTTCCTACATTTTGAGCAATTAGATTGAATCTTTTAATTAATTTTGTAATTATCTTTTTAGATACTTTTCTAGTTTGATTAGGATTTATTTCTTAGGGCTTAAGTTAGGTTATTATAAATTGAGACTTCTATAGTTGAAGAAATTATGTTTTTGATGAACGAACTTGATAATTGAGATGCTCAATTGGAGCTTTATCCCTATTGTAATTCTCGTGTTTGAGAATTGAGGTACTAATCCTCGTATCTTGGGTCGTTGGTTCAGTGTGACGGCATTTCCGTACTGTGTAATAGCTCGAGAATAACATTTTAAGATATATACTTACTGTAAATACAGCTAATGAGCTTCAAGTTAACTGGAATCTGAGTGAAGTGGTAGAAGTCAACATTGTATAGACAGATAGCAAGCTCGATACAGTAAAATCTGGCTGTCGAGGGATATCAGTTTATGGTGCATTTATCAAACAGCTTTTTCTGAAGCCTATTCAAATATACTATGTGTATTATTTTACCCAAACATTGGAAATTATTATTTAATTTAGTAAATACCCCCATTCCAATTGTTGAAACTAGCATATACCCTCAATATTTTTTTAACTACCAAATGACCCCATTTTTAGTATGGAATAGTAAAAAATTTAAGATATACCGCCATTTTTAAAAAAAAAATTCTTCTGTTTTACATAGGAGTAGGAGTATTTGCTAGATTAAAAAAAATAGTGGGAGTATATGCTAGTTTCAACATTTAGAATGGGGGTATTTGCTAAATTATCCCCTATTATTTTCATCAATTTGGACTCTGTAATTGCTATAAACCTATAACCTTTGACTTGTATATTATTCAATGACAAACATGCAAAGGAACAATAGGAAAGAAATTATTACATTTAAAAAACTGTACTAAACTTATGTTCTAGCTTCTAGGCAGTCTGTTACCTTTTGTGGAAGGATCGCCTCAATATCTGCATCCGAAGCTTGTGAGAACCTTTCCTTTGCAGTTCTCCTTAGCTTCTTCTTATCCGCTCCCGACAAACGTTGTAGCGATTTTGCCTCGACCGATTTCTTAAACATTATGGGGAGAAGTACTTAGCAAACCAAAATCCCTCAATCTAAATTCTCTACTGCACATGCAAAAGATATTCACAAAATGTTCAATCATACCGCAAACTACAAGGTACATAAGGTATCATCCACATTCAAAAAAACTATGAGCAAGTGTAGTGTTAGTACTTACAGGACATTTGCATATAATAATAAATACGGACAACTAACTTGTTAGGTCATATGATATGAGGAAATGAGTATCTACTATTATCTACCCAAGAAATTTACTTTACTGTTCGGTTATATCACTCCTAGTCAGGAAATGCCGTTCTTTTTCACTCTTAGGCTTAATGCATGCATACCCAAAAGGTAGGTCAACCTACATCCAACTGACCATCCGGGTTCTATGTAACCAGGTTCGATGTAAGGTTTTCCATGGAAGGTTGATAGAGATGGCCACCTTGCTGCCTTAGGTGACCGTGCGACCCATCTTAAATGTTACCTGGCCTAACCCCAATAACTTACGGTTATAAATAACATTAATAATTTAATAGGTGAGGTGGGGTACTGCCATAGCCAAAATTACTGATGGCATTCTATAATACCTAATCTATCATTCCCCAATAACCAAAGGGTTATCACAAATGTCGTTATCCTAAGTTGTTTGGTATCATGAGGTTGTTATCCCCAATCGAGATGTTATCCTAAGGGCATGTTTGGTTGTGTGAAAGTGGGACATAAAAGTGTGAAATTGGACAGATTTTGAGTTACCTTCGCACCAAGTGTTTGGTTCAACACGGAAGTCGGGACAATAACTTAGAGTCATCAATAGATTCATTACACTCTAGCTATTGTCCCCTCTTGTCCTATATAAAAGAGAGGCTTCTCCACTTCCATTCATTTTTAGTGAAAGTGGATAGAAGTGGCAGTTTTTTTTTTTCGATTAAAGTGTGGGATTTTGATAATATTAAGTATTATTTTTAATAAGTTACACAATTAGTATAAGTATTTATTTTATTAATTTAACTAAGGGTGCGTTTGATTGCAAGGTGGAAAATGTGTGGAAAAGAAGTTAATTCCATGGAATTATTTTTCTGGGAAAAAAATTCCATGGAATTTTAAAAAATTTCCATGGAAAACTTAATTTGGGTATTTGATTGCCATTATTTTCCACAGAAAATAGTTATTTTCCATGGAAAATAATATTTTCCTATGGGTTGGACAAGTTTCATTTTCCACCATTTTAGATGGAAATATGGAAAATGATAGTTTTTTGGAAAATAATTCCATGGAAAATATAAGCTATCAAACACTACAATTGGTGGAAAATTTGTGATGGAAATATTTTCCATGAAAAAAAAAAGCCCAATCAAACACAGCCTAATATTAATCAAATAAAATAACTAACCAATAATGCACAATACTAATATTATTTAATACATTATAATTACTTAATAACAATTTTGGTGATATTAATTTTTAATCCTTAAATAAATAAATAAAAGTTAAATAATTAGTATTAATAAATAATTACCAAATTAGTTATAAAACTAATTGGTTTCTTATTGTTATAATGCACTTTTTTCATTTCGCACCTCCTTCGTATTAACAACAAAACACGGAAATGAGAATTTGTCCACTTTCAAGATACAAAATATCATGTATCCACAGTGGAAATAGTTCCAGCAGACAAGAACTATGACGAAACTCAAAAGCATACGTATTTCACTTTCGAGAGACAAGAAGTCACTTTCGCACTTCCTCCAAGTTACACCGATCCAGACATGCCCTAAATGGAGTTGACATCCAAACTATCATCGAAAATGATGTTTATTCCATAAAGAAACTACTTTGTCATTATATATGATGATTAGTTATTATTGTGTGTTTCATGTAACAGTTACTGAATTTTTTTCAGCTAATAGATCCACACTAAGGCCTCGTTTGATTCGCGGAATGGAAGGGAAAGAAAATCAATTCCTTGTCATTTCCTTTCCTTTGGAAAATTTTATTTCCCATTGATTTTCCTTTCCGATGTTTGGAAATGCCAAGGAATTTGGAAAGGAAAGTGATTACTTCAATGTGGGAAAGTGATTCCTTGCTTGGATGGATGGAATCACTTTCCCCCCTAATTTTCCTTCCATTGGGAATCACTTTCCTTTCCTCAATTCCTTTGGCACCCAAACATAGGAAAGTAATCACTTTCCTTTCCCAACCCGAAGATTCCGCGAACCAAACGAGGCCTAACAGAATAATGTTAGCCTAAATTGCATTGGTACCTAAATAACAACAAAAATGATACCTCTTTCATTAAAAATATATAATTTATTATTACAGTATGACTTTGGCTCAAGGTTCTTATTTTGCTTTTCACGTAACCATTACTGAAACTTTCATAAGATAATAGAAAAATCTGTTTAACAGCATATCAGTCTAAAACCTACTTCAATCATTATCTATTTCTAATCGTCATTCTTTTTGTCCCACGTTAGTTAGCTACCAAGGTGGTGTCTCATCCTCTCCTTTAAATATGTACTCACCCTATCTAATGAAATTAATGCATTGAGTTGAATCTTCACTAATCAACCTTTTTTTTCATGAACTCTCTACAGGGATAATGGCTTCACTAATCAACCTTCTTAAAAAATAGTAGTCCAAAATATGTATTGTTAACCATAAATAAGAATATCGTTTACTAAGAAAAACTAATAAAAATTCACATTCAGATACATAGAATTGTAAATGAATCGAAATGGTCTCTCCCTTCTAGGAAAAAAATATAAATAGATTATCGCCGGTGCGACGATAAGGCTTATAGCTTGCATGTTGACCTTGTTTCTTGCATCATGGAGGCTTCAGATTTGAGTAGCAGAAACAGCCACTCCATATATATAGGGGTAACCCAACATACATCTTGACTACCCCGATCCTGCATAAACGGGAGCCTCGTGGCACTATACGTCTTTTTTAGTAGATGGTTTACCTTATTTTTTCAAATAATATACTGCATATTTTGTTTCTTTTTCTTTCTCTCTTATTACGATACGTTGGATGCTTTATGAAATATAGGCATTAAAATTTTAAAATTAAACAAATCTGCCAATGTTAATGAGGAAAAAAAACTGAAATATGTTTGTTATGGCAGATAGACCCAAAATAATTAATAAATGTTTCCAAGTATATATTTTTTTATGGAAAAGGATTTGATTATGATTTTGGTTGTTATTGTGCTTAACAGCTGAATGGGATAAAGTTTCCTTTATTGATACCCGATGTTAACAGCCACCTCATTTATGATACCCTGGTTAATATGGAAGGATAGGTTAAGCGTAAGCATTTTAATACTTACCTCATTTATTATTCTTATATAGTGTTAAAAGCAATTTGGTTGTGGCAATAGCCTCACCCTAATCTTGATATAGATATTAAAGGACAGGAAAGAAATAATACTCTTCCCCCTTGCCTCTCCCTATTACCTTTCTTCAATATTTTTCCTAACCCACCGAATACCATCTACATCCATTGCCAGGCACTAGCAAGTAAATCTTTATCTGCTATTAAAGACGGCCACCTCGCCATCTCAGGTGACATTTTAGGTGTTTCAAAGAATCCGGTTATCTCACCACCTGTTTCAAAGTATCTAGTGTCTCATTGCCTTAGGTGACTGCCTAGACCTGCCTTGAACACAGAAACCAGCCCAAATCCAGTAGCTTAAAGTAACATACATTATTAATAATTTAATATAGATATCAATGAAGAGAAAAGGAAGAATAGTTTTTATCTTCCCCTCCCGATTTTCTTCCCTTCTATGTTTGCCCTAACCCACCAAATTTTATCTCCTACTCCGACGTCCATTGTCAAGCGCTGACAAGTTAGTCCCTCTCCCTTTCTCGTATTCCTCGCTTTCACCACCATGGATCAACGATCCCGATGCAAGCAGTTGACTTTTGCCACTAGTATGTTACCTTGATTATTCTCGCATGTGATATTTTTCGAATTATTATTTTTCAATTGTTTTTCCCTTGTATTTTAGAGTTTAAATCAAATTTCCAATCATAAATCACAAGTTTGTCTCAGGACACACTTCTAATTTTGGTCTTAAGGCCCCCGCTTAAGGTTATCAAAGGCGCCCACCTAGAAGTTTCGAATTCTTTGGTCCTTGCCGAGCGGCAACGACCCCGACCTCGACCTGCCTTAAAATGTAAACCGGACCAAGTCGTTTTTTAATTTGGTACCTTAAAATTATAAAATTTTAATACAGATATTAAAGGAAGAAAATATGATAATATTTGCCCTATCCGCTCTTGTTCCCTTCATGCGTTTGCATTAAACTCACCAAATCCCCATATCCGACCTTGACGTCGTGGTAAGTCTACATCCGACCTTGACACACACACACACACACACACACACACACACACACACACACACACACACCCCCCTCGCTGCCTTACGCCCCTGACTAGGCCTTTCGGTCCTCGCCTCCTCACGGTCCCGCGCCACTTTAACAAGCTTGTTTCAGTATCAGTCCGAAGTAGATAACAGAACCAAACGATTCAAAAAACCTACCGGAAATGCCAGACCAAGTTCTTGAACCTTGTTTTTACGGAAATTGGACATCAACATAGAGGGTTCAATGATGATGACGATGACGATGACGATGATCCATAATTTTTAGTTGCAACTATCAATATCCACTATTCCGTTAATATTTGCAAACCCAGCCCTTAATTTGTCGGACTTTACGTACGTATTAAGAAATATACATAATTGATCATAATTTTCTTCTTCTTTGATAATTAATTCTTGAATACCTAAAACTATAGTCCATATATAAAAAAAAATTGGGAGAATAACCAAACAAATTTGTCATCTACAAAAAGAAATAATAGCCACAAACTACGAATCGATTCTAAGCAGGGAAAGAGACTAGGTTAAATCTGTCCATCCATGCAAAATTAACAATTTGACGAGGGATTAAAACGCCAAAAAAAAAATTGAATAATTTCCTCTAGAGAGAGTGTAACCTGGAGTTTCCGGCTGTGATGAAGACGACGAGAACGTTCTGCTAATGTGAGAGCGTATCTTCGAGTATAAGCCTAGCGGGTGGCGGGTGGTTGGGTTTGTGGATATGGACCCTACCCGTTTATCTTGTGGGTTTGGATCTGTTTGGACAATTGTAGCCCGTCGCCGAGGAAACGGGCTGGACCGGCTTTCTTAGACTGGTTTGGGTCAGGCCCAAAAGAGTCACTTCTTGATGGGGGGAAAGTCACTTCTTTGGTCCGTTTATTAAACAAGTTGGCTGGACTTATCAAAATGGTTGGGCCCCCAATGAACTCAGGGCCGACGCTACAAATTCCTTTAATTTACTTTTGTTTTATTTTTTTACATTATGTATGGGGGCCCATTTTGGAAGTGTCTCGAGCCCTCATAAGCTCGGGGTCGGCCTTATAGATTCCTTAAAGGACGTTTGGTACACGAAATAGTATATAGCCGATAATGCTAAATTTTCTGGAATCAAACTCCAGATAATTTAGATTTTCTATATATATATATATATATATATATATATATATATATATATATATATATATATATATATATATTCCCATGACTATATAAATATTCCCCAAAAATGAAAAAGGGAAGAGACAAGAAAAAGAAAAATATATATCGAAAATATAGGAAAAAAAACAACAACAAAAAATTGTCCGGACAAAAAAAAAAATTTGCCCCACCAATTCTTAAGGGGATTCCCATAAGAAATTTACCCCATAAAAAATTGTCTGGTCCATACTCATGGTAGATCGGTCCTCATGCACATCTTCCACTATATAATGAGGTTTCAAAACGGCTCAAAAGTGAGCCGTCCAAGTCGTCATTATATCATGGTCCATTTAATTTTAAAATAAATAAATTATGTAAACAATTGTTAAAAAAGTTTAAAATTGTTATATATATTCAACAAGGGAAACCGAACTCAACCAAACAAGAGAAATACCTCCCCCCTTAACCACATGAGTTAGAAAAAATATTTGACTATAATTGAATAATGATCTTATTATATATTATTATACGTGCAAAGTATGTGCATTTACTAGTATATATAAGCTAAGGCCTACTTCGAGTTTGGATTGCATTTATGTTTCATTTTGGACTCGCCCGAACCCGTAGGGTGTGACACTTGTTCTTTCCTTGCAGCAAATTTTGTCTACTATATTGCAATAAGTTACCAAAAAAAAAAATGATTAAAAAGGAGAAAAAATAGTGTGCAAAAAGAAGAAAATTATCAACCTTCAGTGTGTTGTAGATGTTACAGAAAACCATATTTCTACAAGATTCAAATATAAATTGACCAATATATCATAGATAAAATCCAACAAGATATGTCTATACTATGTTCTATTTTTTATTTTTTTTTTGAAATCACACTCATACACACAATTGGGAGGCTCGAACCTTGCCGGCCCCTCCGGGTGTCCGCTCTAATACCACTAGGCTAGGATTAATAGAAGTTTTACTGTTTATCTTAAAAAAAAAAGCTTAAATGCAATTTGATACCCTCAACTATTTCTATTTTTCAACTTGATACCATAAAGTTTTCTTGGGTACAACTTGATACCCTGAAATTTTTTTGGACAATAATGTCCCTGCTCAAAACTAAAAACTCCCCTCAACCCCCCTCCCTCGTGCCCCCTCCAGCCACCCCGGCCACCCGTCCCCCCGGCCCAGCCTCCCTCCGCTGCACCCCCCCCCCCCCCCCGGCTATCCCCCACACCCCAGCTGCCCCCTCGCTCCTCCCCGACTACCCCCCTTTCGGGCGCCCCCTGTCCCGTCCCCCTACGACCACCCCCCGTCTAGCCCCCCCTTCCTCCCCGGTGCCTCCAGCTCCCTCCCCCTCCTGTCCCGTGCTCCCTCTAGTCGCCTCCGCCCCCACCCTCTGCTCCCCCATGTCCCCGCCCCGTGCCGACTTAGGTGGGAGGAGCTGGGGAGCGGCAACGCGGGAGGAGGGGGCTGGGGGCACCGGGACAGGAGGGGGGGGGCGCGGGTCGCCAGAGGGGGGGAAGGATGGGGAAGGGTGGTCGGAGAGGGGGGAGCTGGAGGGTGGCCGGAGGGAGCTAGGGGGCGGGTGGCCGGGGAGGGGGGGGGGGGGGGGGGGCTAGGGGCGGGTGGCCGGAGGGGGGGAGCTGGGGGGTGGAGGGGGCAGGGAAGGACATGGATATTTTGGAATTTTTAAAATTTTTGGATATAAAATTGAAAATATATGATAGTTGATGGTATTAAGTTGTTGAGTAAAAAAAAATTTATGGTATCAACTTGAAAAACTGACACAGGTGAGGGTACCAAATTACAATTAAGCCAAAAAATAATAATAATAAATACAAAAAATGCTATTTGGCTCTAAAAAATTTTGGGTGATACCATCTGCCATTATGTGGCATATGACATGGCTGATGACATGGCAGTTGACATAACAAAATTAAACATTAAAATTTAATATTAATATTAACATGAACATTAATATTAAAGTTAACATGAACATTAATATTAACTTTAACATTAACATTAAAATTAATATTAAAATTACATTACATTAACATTAAAATTAATATTAGAATTAAAATTAATATCAAATTAACATGAATATTAATATTATATTAATATTAACATTAATATTAATTAAAATTAACATTAACATTAAAATTAATATTAACATTAAATTAAAATTAACATTAGCATTAACAATAAAATAATTTGGATAATTAATTTTTGGATTAAAATATGACATGTCAGTTGTCATATCAGTTGCCATGTCAAATGTCACATAATGAAAGATGATATCACCCAAAATTTTTGTGAACCATAATTATAATAAATATAGTAAAAGTATATATATATATATATATATATATTAAAACCGATATAAATGTTGACAATCAAATGAATCATCTCTCTTTCTAGAATTTGTCCATTTGCGTCCTTCTGTCTCTCTCCCTTGTACTCCACAGTCACCCAGTGAACTTTTGTGTTTCGAAGCATGCATGTGACTTGCCGGTCACTCATCTAACTCTTGGACCTCCCTTTGGATTACAGCTTGTCAGCATCTTGGATACGGCTCTTAAACAATTAGTTAAATATACATTTTTTTAATTATTACTTTTTAAAATGGCCGTTGTTGTGCCCACGGGACTTTGTACATGCTATATTGCATATTTTTTTATCCACTGTCTCAAATTTTTACCATTTTTACAAATATAAGAAAAGATACGTCCTCGTTGTTGGTATTTTTGCTTGTTGGTATTTTGCTTTAGAAACTAGAAAGATAGTCCCATATTGGAAAAATCAAATGGATGATATCTCTATATAAATCTTTGCTTGTGTTGAGAGATCACATGAAGTGTGGAGAGGCACATGGATGCCATGTGGAAGCATTTTTTTAGTGGAAAGAAGACTAAACCAACAAAAAAGCATTAATGCTTTTTGTCATGCTCATGGGATAATTCCCTTATGGAGCTAAGCCCAGAAGCAACTCGGGCTCAAGGGCGTAAAGTGGCATTTTGTTGGCGCACTTTGCACCACGTCAGCATCGGCACATTGTGTGCAGTTGATGCGCTCGTCTCTGCGCGTGCAGGTTGACGGGATGAGTGGCTATGGGACGCAGATGGCGTATGATGTGGCTGATTGGAAGATTTGAACGGTTATGGAAAGATTGAGTTAATTGATCAGATCCGATCTTTATGGGATTTGAATTTTATTCATTCAAATCTTTTCATTATTCGTCCCTATCTTTTCGCAATCAGTTACGGCCAGGAATAGGATTAAGGTTTCGACCATTCTCTATAAATACTCTATTTGTGCCTTCATTGAGGACTTACTCTAAAATAAAGAGAGGAAGAGAGAAGTGATGCCGCCGCCATTGAAGTCCTAATGAGTTCTTAAAGTTCGTAAAGGAGGTGACAACGAGCGTTCCAGAAGTTCTTTCGAACTTGCTGGTTCCTGGGAGCAGATCGCAATCGGACGAATCTTGCTTTGAGCAACAGTGATCTTTACCATCCGAGCAAAGTCGTTGCATCAATTCCGGTTGAGAACGATTATTCATATCGTTGCATCAACTTCGGTTGAGAGCGATCATTCATCTCGTTGCATCAACTTCGGTTGAGAACGATTATTCATCTCTTTCTTAGGAGAACGAATTTTTCGTCTCTCTGGAAATAAGAGATCGAGATTTCCATTTTCTATCAAAAGATCTGTTTCGAAAATAACACTCGTTATTTCCGAAATAACTGAAGACTTAGAGGCATGCAAGGTTGTCCTAACCAGAGGATTGTTCAAATCCGATAACTTGTCTAACTTATCCTAGGCCGACCATATCGCCACCCAATCTTTCTGTATGGTAACCATAAGGGTCACATTTCCTTCCTCAAATCAATAAATATATCTCCCTAATGTCACTATTGTTCTCGTTCCTTGTCTCTTGTAAGTTTCTACTCGTTACAATTTTTTCTTGGAACAAATATGGTCTAAGGTCCTTGTAACTTTCGTCACGCTACTCGACTAATGGTACATTGTTTTATAGTGTATGTAGGAAAGAAATATTGTTTTTAGTTATGATACACCTTTTTTAGATTTGATCTATTTATAAGAGGGCATAGGATAAGATATCAAGTATTTTGTAGGTTTTGCACAATAACACTCCTCGTGTTCTTTATCTTTTTCTTTTTGCAAAAAAAAGAAAAAAAAAAAGAAAGTCTCTTCTGACTTGAGGATAAGAGGAATGAGCATGGAAAATCTTAATAGAGCATTTGTTATGCAAAATACTATATAATAAAAATATATTATATTTTTAAAAACTAAATTTTGTTAAAAGTTATATTCTCGTGTTTGATGAATATATAAATTATTATAAAAAAATAAAATAAAGAAATTGAAAAAAAAAATAAAACAAATCTTAAAAACGAAAAATAAAAAATCAGAAATTTTTGTATATAGTAATAAATTTATACTTTATTGCGCCGGAGGGGAGGGGTTTGCGGAATTGCGGATACAGGGACCGTCCGTCAAGTGAGTTGGCGGGCTCTGCCACAGAAGTGAGGAGCCCGCCAACTCAGTTGGAGGGCCATGGCTAGCTCCAACCCTCCAGTTGAGTTGGAGGCTTGAAGTGGCCTCTCTCCCCCAAACGTTCACTTGTCCGCCAACTTTGCTCATGAGCTAGAAGTTTGGGTTGTTATCTACTATCTACTAGGAAGCACGGACACTACAAAAATAGGTTCAATGTCCGTTTCTCACCGTGATGCATGCGCTACACACATACCCAAAATACACTAGAACATACAAAATCAACGTCATATTCCGGGTCGTGTCATTTTCGTATCCGTACAACATAGTAGTCTTATGGTAATTCTACGCATAGTTTTCGGTATCGGCCAATACCGATCCAATACGGCCGATACGATTTGACATGTCCTGATTCGATACCGACATCGGAGGTCTCTCTTTTCAGTCAATTCACCAAAGAAAATTGAACGAAAAAGACCAATCAACAAGATGTGAAAGCATAGTAAGGTTGTAAAAGCATATAAAAGAAAACTTATCTATTGCAAGTAAACCAATCGACAAGGATGACTATTATTTCATTTAATTCCAAAATTGCTAAGAAACAACAGAGGAAGAAAATACTTAAAATTATATATATATATATATATATATATATATATATATATATATATATATATATATATATATATATATATAATCTTCATATAATTGTAAGAATTTATTAATAATTATTTGTTGGCGGGTAAGTGAATGTTGGGGGGAGGGGGCCCACTTCAAACCTCCAACTCAAATGGAGGGTTAGAGCTAGCCATGACCCTCCAGCTGAGTTGGCGGGCTCCTCACTTCTGTGATAGAGCCTGCCAACTCACTTGGCGGGCGGTTTCTGCATCCGTAATTCCGCAAATCCCTTTTCCTCTGGCGCAATAAAGTATAAATTTATTACTTTATACGAAAATTTCTGATAAAAAATTTAAGAAATGAAAAAAGATTAAAAATAATATAAAATGAAAAAGGAAAAGAAACCAAAAATATTTAAAAAATGAAAAAAACAAAAAAAAAATAATGAAAAGCAAAAAATGAAAAAATATATTAAAAATTTAAAAATATTAAAAAAAAAAAGTATAGAGAAAAAGCAACAAACAAAAATATATTTTACTTGGACAAAAAAAAAATCCACATATTCTTATGGTATAGAATTATCATATTTTCTGCATAAATCATGTATCGGGGTATTTGTAATTCCCATTAATAAATTTTTATAATTTAAACAAAATATAGAAATATATATATGTTTTCTACCCTAAATTTGTTCTGAAATTAAAAAATTTTGAGTACCAAACACCCCATAATAGTGTAAATTGTAATAACCTTTGTGTGGGAAGTGAGTCAGAGGAGTCCTACATTTACATGAATTTGAGTCTCTCTTGAACGACGTCAGTAGACCCTTTAAGCCACATCATTAATTCCACCTTCTTCAGATGACCAACTGTTGAAGTTCATATAAATAAGAAAATATAATTAGTGGAGATGTTAAAGTTTCAGTCAATGTTTCAAAACTCTATGAACAATATTGATGGTTAAAGATTATATATTTATATTATTCGAATACATCCTCGATAGTTAGAAGGTCCATATTGAATAGGTTTGTTTTAGGGGGACCACCACTTCTACTAAGGGGCAGACCAAATTTTTTTGAAAAAATTACAAGTTTGTCATAGATTTTTGTTACTAGGGGGCAGCCCATAATTCACTATAAAAGCGAAACTTGTTTTATTTCTTCTCTCTTTCTTCCTCTATTACTTCTCTTCCTCCACTCTTTTTTTCTCCTCCTCATATAAACCTAGAATTAACCTAACCTAGGTGAAATTGTCCCCCCACCTAAATTTGTTAAAAAATTTTGGTAAAATATCTAGTAATAGTGTCAATCACTTCTCCCATTTATTTGTAAGTCGTCGAATTTATTTTTGTGTAATATTTAACCTAAATTTTACATATAAAAGTTGAATTTTGTGTTTAATGTAAAAAAAATAATAGAAAATGGAACAACCCGGACCATAAAATGCTGGATACTCTCCTCCCACAACGTCCGAAGAACACTTTGATGCATCGGAAGCCCTCGTGGTAACTACACTTTAACTTTATTTCGGATGAAAAATCGGACTTTGACACAGAGGACTGCCACTTCTCTGGCAGTCCCTCTCATGGATTTGGACTGCCAGGGATGTGGCAGTCCTATATATGTGAGGGACTGCCACATCTCTGGCAGTCCTATATATGTGAGTGACTGCCACATCTTTGGCAGTCCTTTTTAATTTCATATGTTTACATTTTGGCTTTATGTAGTTGTTTAGTTTTGACTTTTAACTTCTATTGTAGGAGTTGCGATCTTCCGATGTTACGGTACATGCTCCAATTGCAATCGATGTAGGGCATTTATTTTGGACCGATCTTTCGTTTCAATCAAGCACTACCAAAATAAGTCATATCAGCGACGTATTTAGCGACGCAAAGATAGTTCGTCGCTAATATTTGGGGTTTTAGCGACGTTAGTATAAAACGTCGCTGTTTGTCGCCAACAGCGACTAATAGCGACGTCTAGCGGCTACAATTTGTTAAATGGGAACCTGCGTCGCAAGTTCGTCGGTACCCATCGCTGAAATAGCGACGTGTAGCGACGCACTTTAAGCAGCGTCGCCGTTTATTATATGTCAGCGACGTTTAGCGACGTCCTATAAGGACGTCGCTAATCGTTTCATATAGCCAGCGAGGGTTTCCTTTTCGATCATTCACAATTTTTTTTCCCAATTTTGGGCGCGCTCCTCCTCCGCGACGCTCCTCCGGCGATTTCCCTCCTCCGACCTCCTCCTCCGCGGCGCTCCTCCGGCGATCTCCCTCCTCCGGCCTCCTCCTTCTCCTCCTCCTCCTTCCTCAGGTAGCTCCTCCTTCTCCTCCTCCTCCTTCTTCAGGTAGCTCCTCCCCAGTTTCTCCTCGTCTTCTAGCTCTCTCTCGCTTCTAGTTCGTGTCCACGAGAGCGTGGACTCGCTGCGGGGGACACGAGACTGACAGTAGACTCGCTGCGGGGGACACGAGAGCGTGGACTCGCTTCTAGTTCGTGTGACACCTATTTTGTTGGTTTGGACACGTCGTGTCCCACTGTGTGGACACGAGACTCACAGTGTGACACCTATATACTGACACTGGAAGTTTTTTTGGGCATATCAACTGTCAATTTGATGTTTTGCTTGGATTCGAATTCTAATTTAGGGTTCGAGCCCTATTTACTGATACTGGGAGTTTTTTGGGCATTTTCAGGATTTTGAAATGATGAATAAATTGACTAATAATTATTATCGAGCCCTATAAAATTTCAGCTATGTCGCGAATGATGGACTTTCTGTTCAGTACCCTTTGACTGAATTAAGTTGACCTGAATACCATATTTTAAATCCTAAATCTACGGTACGACATCGTGATCAGGACATAGTCCCTGCAGCCATTCGACTGGCGAGGCAGAAACTATGTAGCCGTAGATAAAGTTTGACTGTCCTCCGACCCTCATCCCTTGGCAATGATGATACGACAACCTATCATTATATCTTATATAGTAGTAGATGATGTCTTAGTATTATATTATGTGAGTTCATCTTGATTCTGTTACATTCTTCAGATACTACATACGATAAGAACATATACTACACCATATATACAGAACATAGATGATTCATACTAATGTATGCTAGAATGAATCTTGGGTTGTGTTCTGAGCCATCCGTTCTGCTACTTGGCAAAAAATTGAATTTATTGTCATAATTTTCTAAGCCGTGTGTTTTGACATAATCCTTCCAACTCTTTCCTCCTATGTAGTAATCTTGCATTATTACATAGAACTGAAATCCGGTTGGAGGATTATGTCAAAACACACGGCTTAGAAAATTATGACATGTTAGTCTTCCGACACCGCGGTAACATGGATGTCACATTAAGGATCTTTGACAAGGTGATATATTGTGAAAAGATATATCCTTATAGTTCTCCTACGTATGTTGAAGAAAACCTCTGTACTTCCTCCGGGTCATGCCGCCGGCTGTGCTGTTTCCCCCTCCTCTTCCTGTCCACTTCTTCTCCCCCGACTCTACACTTGAGCTGGATATCATATGTGGTTGAGAGAGTCAAATAAGAAGAAGGGAAGTAGGGAGGAGCAGATGGGTTCAGAGCCATGGTAGAGGAGAGGAGAAGGAAAATGCTTGATCAGAACTTGAGGTGGAAAAGTTGTGACGTTGATAGCGTGAGAGAGGGAGAGGGTGAAAAAGTTCTTCTCTCCCGACTCTACACTTGAGGTGGATATCATATTTTGGTTTCTGTATTTTGGCTCCAGCTCCATTTGCATTAATCTACTGTACGACATGGTGATCAGGACATAGTCCCTGCAGCCATTCGACTGGCGAGACAGAAACTATGTAGCCGTAGATAAAGTTGACTGTCCTCCGACCCTCATCCCTCGGCAATGATGATACGACAACCTATCACTATATCTTATATAGTAGTAGATGATGTCTTAGTATTACATTATGTGAGTTCATCTTGATTCTGTTACATTCTTCAGATACTACATACGATAAGAACATATACTACACCATATGTACAGAACATAGATGATTCACACTAATGTATGCTAGAATGATTCTTGGGTTGTGTTCTGAGCCATGCGTTCCCATACTTGGCAATTAAGTTGTGGACCATTATGTGTGACATTGTTGTTACAAATTTTTATATATCTGTGTTGATTGATGAGATTGTGTTTCAAATGTGTTCGTGATTGTGTGTATCTGTGTTGTTTGATACTGTGTTCGTGATACACACCGTTGTTGCTGTAACAAATGGTGTAGGGGATGCTGTAAATGCTGCAGGGGATGCTGCAAATGCTGCAGGGAATGTTGCAAATACTGTATTTTTTTATTTTTTTTTTCAATATTAGCGACGTTCAGCGACGTTCAGCGACGAAAATAACGTCGCTAAGTAAGTACACCGACGTCGCTAACGTTGATGAATACCGTCGCTGATCGTCACTATACGTCGGTAATGTAGCGACGTAGGAAAGTCGCAGAACATCGCCATAAGGCTCTCAAGCCAGGTCAGTGTCACCCTCATTTCCCGTATTTCCCGTATTTCGTATTTATACTCGTATCTGGATTTTGGCATGTATTTTTTTATTTTTATTTTTCTCAGCTTTGTGGAATTTCGGTATTTCTCGTATTTTGGGTTTTGGGCTTGGCTCGGTTTTAATTGGTTTGGAATCGGTTTGGTTTGGTTTATGTGTTGGAACACCATAGCCCTAAGCTCCACCCTCAAAAACACCACAACACCCTCTTTATAACTCCACCAACCTCTTCTCTCTCTTCATAACCACCATTAATTTCTTCTTCTTCTTCCTCTTCTTCATCCACACAACTCCCCAACCCTTAGGCAAGTGCATCTTGCCACTACATGAGAACCCTCTTTTCTTTGTCCATTTGCTAGTTTAGGACATGGTGATCAACATTAGTTCTTGGCATTTTGTGATTTGGAGCCTCCATTGTTCTAGATCTAGTTATTCCTATTTTCGAATTTTTGCATGTTTTGATCTATTTCGGTTGGAGTTTTGTGGGTTCTGATGTTTCTATGTGGAAGAGAGTTTAATTTTACCTAAATTGGAACTTTAGAAATCTGGATTGGGAGTTCGGATGGCCAAGTTATGATGCTTGGGAGCTTTGGGTTCATCCATGGTGTTCTTGCTGTTTGGAGGAGACTGTGAGCAGTGTGCAGAGCTGTTTAACTCACGCACACTGAGCTATGCGCGCTCTTTAGCGCTGCGTATGCAGGCTTGAGTACGCTTCCTGTTGGAAGCGTGTCTCCTTGAGCGTGCGTGATTTTCACGCAGCTGCTCCCTTGAGCGTGCGTGACTTTTCACGCAGCTGCTCCCTGTAGCGTGCGTGACTTTTACGTACACTGCCTCCCTTGAGCGTGCGTGACTTTTCACGTATGCTGCTTCCTTGAGCGTGCGTGACTTTTCACGCAGCTGCTCCCTGTAGCGTGCGTGACTTTCACGTACACTGCCTCCCTTGAGCGTGCGTGACTTTTCATGCAGCTGCTCCCTTGAGCGTGCGTGACTTTTCACGCAGCTGCTCCCTGTAGCGTGCGTGACTTTCACGTACACTGCCTCCCTTGAGCGTGCGTGACTTTTCACGTATGCTGCTTCCTTGAGCGTGCGTGACTTTTCACGCAGCTGCTCCCTGTAGCGTGTGTGACTTTCACGTACACTGCTCCCTGTAGAGTGCGTGACTTTCACCTACGCTGCTCTCTCAGCATGCGTGACTTTTCGTACGCTGCTCCCCTGACCCCTTGCTTAACCCATTGGCTATTGAAGTTTTGGTCTTATTTCTTTAAGCTTGGCTTTTCTATAGTCCTGTATATTGATATTTTATTAGATATTTTATGCCCATTTTATATCCTTACGCCTTTTGTCATGAACTTGATTTTACTTAATATGTTTGGAAGGACTGTTGTACATGGCATGGTATGACAAGGAACTAGCATAACACGACAGTGACCCGTAGTGGTGCACTCCTGACATGACCAACCTGACATGATAGTGGCCCGCCGTGGCGCACTCCTGACAAGTACCCTGGCATGATTTATCTTGATAACTTAACTTGACCTGCCTTGACACCGTGGGTGGTTCTTTCTTGCTTGCTTGTTAATCCACTTGTCCTGTCTTACATCATGTCTAGGATGGGACTCCTGAGTACCACGGTCAGGAGCACCTATTAAAATGGATTAAGGTTAATAACTAGAATAACACAGTAGTCATGAAGAGATGACACAGCTACAGGCAATCCCGTTACCTGGGCGCTCTTGGGATCTGTAGCCTGCCGTCGAGTAGGGCACATTTCCAGCGCACCGTCGAGTGTTGCACCCTCTAAGTCACCTAAGGGTACATTTGTCTCCCGGACGATGTACCCACCTGAATTCAACCCTAATCTTTCGTCCTGGGTAGCCTGGATGGTCTGCAGGGCTTGTGGCTGTGGAACAATCTCACTGCATCTTGTTAGTAATTAGGCCTGTGATAACCCTAGTTAGTTAAAGTAGTAAGCCGTAGTAACTGCTTGGCCGTGATTGATTGAATGAAGTATAACCAGTCTAGCCATGTCTTGATCCCGTACAAGATTGCTCCCTGTCTTGATTTCTTACATTACTTATCTTGCTGATAAATGGTGGAAAACCAAGCTCTGTTCAGATGAAGGGTTACAACCCCGGTCCTTGTTTGGTTTACGGGTTGTAACCTGGCTATCGGAATAGTTCCATGGTTATCTCATCGTATATCATCCTGACATGTTTTCTTAATTCAAGTTTTAATATTATCTTTTCTTGTGCTGATTGCTGGCTTTTGTTCTTATTTCGTGGCCCCCTTGTGGCACTTGCTCTTTCTGGGGTTTGACCCAGCTGGTTTTGTGTGGCCAGATTTCGGAGCAGCTCCCGAGGATCTACCAAGCTTCCAGCCCAATGGTGAACACTAGACGGAACCCGGGCCAAGAGTGGGTTTTCCTTTTTGTTTTGCCCACTTTATTGTAAAACTATTCTTTTGAGGCGTTTAGCTGACGAGCACCTGTTACCTCGATGCACTTTACTTACTGTCTGCCTACGGGCTGTAAACATGATTAACAAATCCTAGGGTTGATCATGTATGACTAAACTCTTGTTAGTCCTAACATTTTGTAACGACTAGCTTCATGATCAGCTGAATATGTAATATTTGGGACGCCTTATCATTGTATATTTAGTGATCATACATCTTGCGACTTACTTACTTGCTGTGATTGAGACACTAGGCTTGTTCATGACCATAAGAGACTGTTGGCTTGTAGTAAACCCTCATATCTAGACAGCCGTGACCGTATAGTTGAGATGTATTCTATTTCAATATACGTAGCTGGCTATGTCGGCCCCCGCTCTCCAGTATTCTGGTTCTGGGGCGTGACAGTCAGCATCGATGCATGTAAAGTCGCTCAACGTCGCTAGTATACGTCGGTAAATATAGACGTTTTACGTCGCTGGCAGTCGCTACATTAGCGACGTATCCTCGTCGCTAAAGCTCGTCGCAATAGCGACGTATTGCGACGTTTTCTTGTTTAGCGACTAGGTTAATCGCGACTACGTGAATACGTCGCTAAATACGTCGCTAATCATAATTAGCGACGTACGTATTTTCCCTATATAGCGACGTTTTGAAGCGTCGCTGATTTGACAGATTTTAGTAGTGAAGCGACGATGTGTGAAGTTGTTGAAGTTTGAGAATCGACCATTGTAAGAAGTTGTTGGCTTGGACCACACCTTTCGCTGATCAAATCGACCATTGTAAAAAGTTGTTAAAGTTTGAGGAGCCAAGAGACTTACCTGCTGACCACTGTGACGTCGAAATCGACTGAGTATCAATGTGTTATATGGAGGACCACTTTTGTATACATTTTAGCATTTTGGTTATAGAGGACCACTTTTGTATACATTAAACTATGAAATATGAAGTCCAATATATGTTTCTTACTTTTATCCATGTGTTATATGTGTTTTATGTGCTTATCTGGGTGTTATACATGTGTATTTTGTGTGTTTGGCTGAGTATTATACATGTTTTACATGTGTGCTAAAAACCATCAGAGGACTGCCACACCCAGGGCAGTCCTTCACATGTGTTGGACTGCCCTGGGTGTGGCAGTCCTAGATGAAATGTTCTGTGACTACATGTGTGCTAAAAACCATCAGAGGACTGCCACACCCAGGGCAGTCCTTCACATGTGTTGGACTGCCCTGGGTGTGGCAGTCCTAGATGAAATGTTCTGTGACTAGTCACAGAACATTTCATCTAGGACTGCCACACCCAGGGCAGTCCAACACATGTGAAGGACTGCCCTGGGTGTGGCAGTCCTCTGATGGTTTTTAGCACACATGTAAAACATGTATAATACTCAGCCAAACACACAAAATACACATGTATAACACCCAGATAAGCACATAAAACACATATAACACATGGATAACAACCAGGGCAGTCCTTCACATGTGTTGTACTGTCCTGGGTGTGGCAGTCCTAGCTGAAATGTTCTGTGATCTAGATCACAGAACATCATATCTAGGACTGCCACACCCAGGGCAGTCCAACACATGTGAAGGACTGCCCTGGGTGTGGCAGTCCTAGATGAATAGCCCTGTACAGAACATTTTAACACAAGTATCCAACACATATCCAACACAAGTATTTGTTTTACACAAGTATCCAACACATATCCAACATAAGTATTTGTTTTACACAAGTATCCAACACATATCCAACACAAGTATTTTAACACAAGTATCCAACACATAACCAACACAAGTATTTCAACACAAGTATCCAACAACATGTTTGACACCCAAAAATATCAACATCCAAAAATATCAAAATCCAAAATAGCCAACTTCAGACAATCAAACAACAACAAGTTTGCAAAATATTCAACATCATACAATCAGACATCAGACAATCATACTACATATCTTCGAACGAGACTCCTGTTTACGCATGAATGGGAACTCAACCTCGTCGTCGATGCGCTCAAGCTGGCGGACGGACATGCGGCTCAGAAGGACCGGCCTCCTCAGATGGAGCAGAACCACCTTGACGTGGTGGACGGACATGCGGCTCAGAAGGACCGGCCTCCTCAGATGGAGCAGAACCACCTTGACGTGGTGGTAGGAGTTGGCTAATTAGCACGTCGTCGTCATCACTGGAAGAAGGAGAAGGAGTACGAGCTCGTTGCTTCGACCGAGCTTGTGGTCCCGGTGGCGGTCTCCGTGTCCCAGATTGACCTTGGCGCGCCGGTTCGAAAATTGTAATCGGACGCTCAAGAGGACGTTCCGCGCGTTCCTTCCGCTTTGACGCGGTGGGGCATATTCTTTTTGGTGCGTCCGGAGGACTGTTACCCCTATAGAACAATGGATTGTGCGACCGTACAGTTAATAAATAATACAAACTAAAATAGAACTGTTACCCCCTATCCCCCACCCCCAGACCACAACTAAAACTGAGTACAGTAGGACTGCCTGGCATGTGGCAGTCCAATTGCAAACAAGGACTGCCACAGTCCTGGCAGTCCTCTATTGAAAGAGGACTGCCAGGACTCTGGCAGTCCTTGTTTACATGTGGACTGCCACATGCTTGGCAGTCCTACTGTACTCAGGGCCGACAGACGAACGACTCGCTAGTTTGTCGTTTTCTAGGATTAGGGTTTGAAGAAAAATTGTGGGTTTGTCGTGTTCGAAAATGCCATTCACAAACCCTAAAGACATTCTAAACCTATATTATCAAAAGTTTTTAGGGAATTAAAACTATTCTAGGATTTCGAATAGAATGTAGAAAATTATAGAAGAAATTAGGGAAGAACGTACCCAGAATCCGATTTCTTCGACTTGCGTGTCATCTCGTCGAATGTAGGAGTGTTCTTGAAAAAAATTTGGTGGAGGAATTAGGATTAGAGTGGTGGAGGAGAAGAGACTAGGGTTTTGGAAGAGAGAGAGAGAGCTCTTTTTTTTTTCTTTTGGAGGAGAGAGAGAGAGGCAAATGAGGTTTGGGGAGGAAATGAGAGTTTGGGGGGTTGGGCTACCCCCTAGCAAAATATGGGCTGCCTCCTAGTAAAATCTCCACTTTTTGGCCTGCCCCTAAGTAAGGGCTGCCCCCTAGTAGAAGTTGTGGTGCTCCTAAAAAAAGCTATTGAATATAGAACTAGATTCAGACCAACAATTTTTTTTATATAAAATTCTTTTAGATAAAATTCTCATTTCATATCAGAGTCTAAGCCGTTATATCAAACTCTAAGGACCTGTTTGGTAATTATAGGGGTAGCTATTATGAGGTATTTTTAGAATACAGATTATAAGCGGTTATGAGGGATTCGATTTTAGATGGTTTTTAACTAGCGGCTTTTAAACTAATTCAATTCATACTTGGTAATTCACTAATTATATGTTCTGAAATTTTTTTTACCCGAATAAAATTAAATAAAAAAGGGTGTTAGTAATTATAATTATATATTTTGGTGAAGATATAAATAAAATAAAATAATAAAATTCCTCAAAATTCACTTATTTGGGGTGTTTATAAAATCATTTAAAATTACATTCCACCAATTTTTTTGGGACGGGTGGAATTTGAGTCGACCAAAATCAGTGCCTCAAAATAATTAACAAGCAGGAGTTTTCATATATGGTCGGTTTAAAAACATCATAGAGCCGGTGAAAACACGGTTACCAAGTAGACTCTGTGAAGTGTTAGTAACCAATTATTCACATACCTCCAGCACTCTTTTATCATTCCATTTTTAAAATTATTTTCTTATTTCTTATAATGGTAGGGACTTTTTCTAGAAATCAAGAAGTCAAAAGCTGTGTGAAGGAAAAGAAAGATGTAAGTGGCTGACACTAAACATCAAATAAGTAGGCCACATATAACAGACAAAAGTTTGTGTAGAAACACAATGCATGTCACGGGTTGCAATTCAACTTCATTTTCTTTGCTACAGTGTGTACGCATAAAGAAAATGGGGGCTACAAATGGTCGGTGTGAATGCTGAAGAAGAAGAAGATGACAAGATGTCAAGAAGGATTCAAGGAAATCTCCAAACAAAAACAAATACAGAGGAAACAAGTCAACAAGAAACCAGTTGCAATGTTTAAGACCATATATTCATTGGTCAAAGTGATTTGACCATTTATGTCGATTTCTAGGAATCAGCAAGTTCAAAAGAATCATCAGAACGTTCTATTTTTTTACCACAATTTTATCATAGCACACATTTTGCATTTCTCCTGCTAGTATTGTTCAGCGGATGATAGCGTCTCTCGGTTGTACAATCGCACTCTCCTTAAGTTAAGGTTATTTATAAGGGCACATCCAAAGCTATTCTATATCTGACAGTCCAGTTAAACTTAGGACTGCTACATTTTCTGACAGTTCATAAAGTACCTAGGACTACCAGAAATTGTGATAGTACAGTTAAACAAGAGATGGACTGCCAGAAAATGTGGCAGTCCAGTTAAACACAAGATCTGGACTGCCACATTTTCTGGCAGTCCATAAAGTACCTAGGACTGCCAGAAATGGAATGTGTCCTGATCAACTTTGGATGTGCCCTTATAAATAATCTAAGTTAAAGAGCTTGGTCCCGGGTTGTTACGAACTGAACAACTATTACTTATGAATTTAAAAAAAAAAAAAAAATTCATAACTCACATAGCATACATATGGTCATCGTCTCATGACTAAGATGCTATGAACTGAACAAACAAGAGTTAGGAATCTAAACAGATTCGTAAGTCACAGAACATAAAGTCCAGTCACATAACACCCAATATAACCCTTAAATCCAAAAATACTCGCCTTGTGTAACGAAAAGTTTAAGCGACCATGCGTCCCCCAGGATGCTCCACGTAACCTGTTGAGTATGGTTGCTCAACCACCAGGTCAACACTCAATGAATACCATGCGTACGGATCTGTTGGATATACTTGTTGGGAAAGAAGCACATTTTTTTTTTTTTTTTTCAAATTAGAGAGTACCTGTGAAAGAACCGAGCAATACAACACACGAACCAAATATCAAACACAATTCACGCAGGCACAGAAATTTTTTGACGTGAAAAAACTCTTGCGAAAAAAAAACCCACAGGACGATCGGAGTCCAACCCTTAAGAAGCCTTCACTAATAAAATAAATGAGTACACCATCTACAAACTTCTTCCGATCCAATACGGATCTCCACAATACTTGGAAGCAAGAATAATTGATTATAAGTCTACGAAGAACAAAGACGACGAGTAGAGATTACCCGAACACGATTCCTTTTCGAAAACGGGCTTCAATCCTCATTCTTCTCTCCCAAAGTGTTAATGGCACTCTTACCTCTTTTCTCTCTATTTTTCTCAATGTTGTGTTGTAATTATGGTTAGAAAAAACCATGTATAAACTTCCTAATCTGCAGCAAAACCTGGACCTTATGATACGATCCAACGATATAAAAATATCGTGAAATCAGCCTCAGCCCGTCGACACAGAGTTCGGCCAGAACTCTGTGTTTTCGTGACGGAACAGTTTTGGAACCAAGGGGACAGAGTTCGCCCAGAACTCTGCCTCACCTGTTCCAGAATGTACTCTGGTAGTTTCCGAGCTTCTTCTTCGTCTCCGAATGGTCTCGTCACCTCCCCGAGCTTCTCTGACACACAGACGGCGCTCGTCGTACTCCGCGGTCTTCTCCACATAGGTTGGGAACCCCATCCACTCTAATATTTCTCCCCCTTCACAACTATGTGGAGGAGGTCGTCATCCCGACGATCTGCCTGCAGAACTCAAACTTTTCTCTTGGCAGAATCTTGGTGAACATATCTGCTCCGTTATCATCTGTATGAACCTTCTCAAGCCCCGCGTCCTTCTTCTCAACCACATCCCGTATCCAATGATACCGAGTCTCGATGTGCTTGGACCGGCTATAAAAGGTTTGATTCTTCACAAGGTGAATAGCACTCTGACTGCCCCAAAGCAAAATATATTGCTTTTGCTTCAGCCCCATTTTCCGCAACAACCTTTTCATCCACCACAGCTCCTTGCAAGCCTCCGTCGCCGTAATGTACTCTGCCTCTGTCGTTGACAAGGCAACACACTTCTGCAAACCGCGCCTGCCACGATACCGCTCCTCCAGGAAATATCATCACATAGTCCGAAGTCGATCGTCTCGTGTCTACATCTCCAGCCATATCAGCGTCGGTATGTGAAACCCGTAATTTTTAATTAATTATAATTAATATTTCTGAAAATTTTAGTGTTTAGTCAAACCCGTAAAATTTTATTTTTATAATTTGTTGCTAAATTATTATCATTTTAGAAAAAACCATATTTTTAGAAATATTATTATTCCTGGATTTTAATGTTGGTCCAGACCCGTCCCGAACTCATCTCGAACCCAAGTTCAGTTTTCCGAAGTTAATTCGGAAGTCCCTTAGTATATATTTATAACTAAATAAATATTAATTTCTTTATTAAAAACAAAAGAATCCTTATATTTTTTCTTTAAAACTTTCATTAACTATCATATTAACTCTCTCTCTCTCTCTCGTTCTCATAACAATCAGGAAAGGAAATTTTTCTATTTCCAAACGTCCCTGGCTAGCCGACCTTCCCTTTCGAGCGGTGACCGCTCCGTTCACCTCCCCGAACGGCCATGGCCTTTGGGTTCCGAAACTCCCATTAATTCCCCCTATTTAAACCCTCATCCCCTCTCCATCACTCAGCTCTCCCCAAAACCCACTCCCATGCCCTAGCTTCCCGAGCTGAGCCGAGCCCTTCCCGCCGGCGACCCCTCCGCCTGAGCCGCGCCCCGCTGCCCGCCGGCCCTCGTCGAACCCGACCGCCCTATCCCCTTCGCGCCCCGCTCTCCGACGACCCGCGCGGCCTCCCCTGAGCCGACCGCCTCCTTCGGTGTGCCATCCGACGCCGATTCCGACTCGAGCGGCGAGCCCCGCTCCTCCAGCGCTGCCCTGTGCGCACCCTCCTGTGTGCGTTGGTGTCCCCGTGCCCCGGACGCTGTCCAGCGTTCATTGTGGTTTCTAGCGCTGTTCTGGATTTTCCCGAGACCGCGAGATTTGTCTTTTCTTCCTTCTATTCTCATCTGAGAGCTCTAGCCGAGCACCCAGGTATCTTCAGTGTTCCTGTGTCCCTCCCATTTAGTGTCGATGATGACATGGTCTCCGATCCCGACATGGGATTCAACATCGATAATTACGATGTTGGTTTTGGATTTTTTCGAACTTAGTTTCGGAATGGTTTTGTGGCTTGGATGTTGTTGTTTGATGGTTCTGTAGTTTCTCGGAAGTTCCGAGAGAAGTTCGGATTTTTCGGAAATGGCTCTGTGACCATTTTCCTTAGAGAGGTTCTGTGGTTTTTCGGTTTTCTGAGTTATATTTCGGGATTTTCGAATTTTATAGTTCGGAAAGTTTTCTGTGATTTTGATATAAACCTACTCTTGGGTTGGATAAATTAGAATTTCTGGTTGAAAATGTTTTGTGGTTTGGTATATTGTGGGTGTTGGTATTTTTCCAGGATTGGGTTATCCCAATTATAGAGGAAATGCTGCCCAAATTTTCGAAAATATATATATTTTAAAACTGTCTTCAAATTCCGATCTTTGCAAAACAAACTACATTTTGGAGTGTTGGTTTTAAAATAAATTTTTGTATCTTTTCGGGCGACGACCATATTGGTCCATGGGTCCTAACTAAGTGCAAACGAAACCGGCCAACCCGTACGTTGAGGCATTAGTTAAAACATGAGTTTTTGAATGACCAAGTCTGAGACGCATTTTATAATTATCTTTAATTTATTATTATTTTTAGAATGGGTTACTGCTGTTAGTATTTTGGTGCAGGGCTTCGGCCTACTGTTGGACCGTTCGCAGCATTCAGAGCTCGCTTTTAAATTAAATTAATTTATGTAAAAATAAAATTGTAAGGACATAAGTCCAAGTTTTCTTTTCTATTTTTCTGTGGACCTGTAATAAGTAATTTAGTTTTTTTCTTTTCTTTTCTGGATTGTTGTTTTGTAGGTAAATGCATAAATAGTAAACTGAATATTTATCTTTTATAGAAAATTAATAAGAGTTTTCTCACATTAAATAAAATAAGATTTCAAGTTTGTAACTTAGACAATTTCATATTTTCTCATTAAATATATATATATATATATATATATATATATATATATATATATATATATATATATATATATATATATATTACAAAATACAAAGTTTTGCCAAATAATTGAAAAATGCGAAGTTTTCCAATAAAAATGTTAACTTGACTTTTACCTCGTTAAAGTAATAACTTTGAATCGCATCGATAAACGTGTTTTGTTTATAACAACATAAAATTTGACTAGGATCAAATTTTAGAGATTGTAACTAGCACACCTAGAAATGGTTATTTATGCTAAGTCGGGATTCTCAATGTAGGATTTCTAGGACGAGTCTGATTTTCTTTCCCGGAACCGACTCTTCAAAACCAGTCATAAACAAAGGCAAGTACGGTTATGTTTATTTTTCAATTTAGTTAATAATTGTAATATTGCAAGATTAAACCACATTGCTGCACGGAACTCTCTACTAGAGTATTGATTGTTATTGATTGTGGAATTGGGGGAGTAGTGTAGTGTATTATGACCAATATCCCTCATATTGCATATTGATTGTGCGAGCTTACTCCTTTTTACACGGGGATAAGCCGTATCGTATCACTAGGATACTATTGTACAACCCAAGTCGGTCATAAGCATTACATACTCAAATCACATTGTTTTCAATTGTGGAAAATTGCTGGAAAATATTGTTCAAGTATTTCAAACTGTTTAAATTGCAAATTTCTAATTATTAGTTGAATTGTTAAATTTTCATAATTGTACTTTGCTCCTTTTCTGACTGGATTTCCCACCCCCAATAGGTTCCATTGATGATGCTGAGCTATTGATTAATAGCTATTACGACCCTGAGCTCTACCCTGCTGTGCTGCCAGAGTCCCAATCGGACAATGTTGATCTCGAGGCTGATGAGCCGACTATTTAGATAGATGTTATTTCCATTTCTAGTTTTATTATGTTGGAGTGAAGACAATCTATTTCAGTATTTATGTCAGTTGCATTTTTCTCTGTGTTGAACAAACAAGTTTTTAATATTCGTAATTTTAGAAGTTGTGACAAATATATACATTGTGTTGTTGTGATTACCTGCAAGTGGATACAGCTTACTGCCGCCGTCTCACAACGGTGCAGGCTGGGCATGATCCGATTCGACCCAACAATTTGGGATCAGGTCGTGACATGTTTTTAGTGGTGGCCCATGCAGGCCTGATCAACAACTTAGGTAAACATATCTAGAAACATTTAGAACACTAGAACATTAATTTGTCACAACATAGGACCGAAATATATTATAAATAAATATATATTTTTGTTATAGACTGGTAAGCTACCTTGCTTATGTTTTGCAATCCTAAACCTTCCAGAGTATGGCCACTGACAAGACCAACACTGCTGGCGATGGGTTGTCATCACCCGATCACACCCCACCTCCTCAACCAAGTCCGGATCCTACACTTCGGCAGCTGGCCGATCGTCCCTATAATGCACCAGCACCCCGTGGATTTTACACTACTACTCAAGTGTTAGATCCTACATCTTCCCGGACTGAACACCAAGCCCCTGCGGTGGTGCCCGATCCAGCTGCCCCACCAGTGCCCGTGGATCCCACCGACCTCGTAGGCCTGCTACGAGGAGTGATTAAGGCACAGAGAACTCAAGCGGAAGCTCATCACGAACAGACGGTAATTATGAGAGAAGGCATGGAGAATGCCCACAATGTGGCTATGGCTGCATTGGAGAGAGGAGAGCAGGCTAATCTGAACCAAGGTCTGCTAAAGTCGGCGATATCGAAAAATTCAAAAAGCTGGGCCCTTGACCTTTCAAAGGAACCGAGGGAATCATCTACGCCGATGAATGGCTCGACAGCATGGAGCGTCTCCTCAGTGTTGCTCGACTTCCAGATGACCTTCAAATTGAAGCTGTGGGACTCCAACTGCTAGATGTAGCCAGCACCTGGTATCGGAATGAACCCCGACTCCAGGACATGCAGCTTGACTGGAACACCTTCAAGAGGTTGTTCGCAGGAAGTTCTTTCCAACATCAGAGTTGCGGAAGATGGAAAGACAGTTCCAGAATCTGAAGCAAGGGAACATGACTGTTGGAGAATATACGGCAGAGTTTGGTCAACTTAGTCGATTTACCAGGAACATGGTTGCTGACCCCGCTGATCGTGCTGAAAGATTCAGGTATGGACTGAGGGAAGAGATTCGTAATCCTGTGATCGCAGGCGGCGCCAAGACGTACGAGAGGATTCTAATACGAGCTCAGGACATATAGAAGAGTCAGCCTGCTCGCTCAAATAGGGAGTATTCTGGAACTAGCAACTTCCAGAATAACCAGAAGAGGCCCAATCACAACAATAACAACAGGCCTTCTCACCATCAGCAGCAGCAGCATCAGGCGAGGACCAATGACAGAGCGCCTCAGAAGCAAATTCCTGTCTGCGATTTCTGTAAGAGGCCAGGGCATCAAGCGAACATCTGCAGGAAGAGACTAGGGCACTGCCTAGTTTGTGGGTCTGCCATCCACCAAGTGAGGGACTGCCCCACGGCCTTCAACCGGACCGGAACAATACAGCAGAGGGCTTCTCTACCCACTCAGCAACAACAGTTTGGGCAACATCAACAGAAGACTGGGCGAGCTTTTGCCCTATCAGTAGATGAGCAAGAGTCAGAGCAGGAACCCACCGCTGATGTCATCGCAGGTTCCATTTATGTGCATTCACATCCTGCTTTAGCATTATTTGATTCGGGTGCATCACACAGTTTTATAGCAACAAAATTCATCTCTGCACACCACCAAGTTACGGGATTTAGCATGAAGATATGTAGAGTTATGACCGGTGGTGGACCCATACCCATCACTGAGACCTGTAACTGTCCTATAACTATATCAGGACACAATCTTTTAGCACCCTTACTTGTGATGCCCTTACCTAACTATGATGTAGTCCTAGGAATGGACTGGTTAAGTAAGCAGCATGCGCTGATAGATTGTCACAGATGATGTGTAGTCTTCAGCCCACCTGGAGAGCCGGAGTATGAAATCTCTCGAGTTCCGGAAGAGATGGAGGGTATTACTTACTCCTCTATCACCGAAGAACCTGGACCTCCTCACCCTATTATAGCAGAATTCATGGATGTATTCCCTGATAGTCTTCCAGGATTACCCCCAGATCGAGATATAGAATTCACCATCGACCTAGTTCCCGGCTCTGTCCCTATTTCTCGAGGATGCTACAGAGTCAACCCTAAGGAGGCTAAGGAAATGAAGGACCAGATCAATGAGCTGAAGGCCCTTGGATTTATCAGAGATGGAGCTTCACCCTGGGGAGCACCTGTCTTGTTCGTACCCAAGAAGGATGGGACTGTGCGGATGTGCATCGACTACCGGGCGCTGAACAACATCACTATCAAGAATAAGTACCCTCTGCCCCGGATCGATGACCTGTTTGATCAACTCAGTGGAGCTAAGGTGTTCTCGAAGATAGACCTTCGATCTGGCTACCATCAAATCAAGGTTAGGAAGGAGGATATCCCAAAGACGACGTTCAACACCAAATATGGTCAGTATGAATTTTTGGTCATGCCGTTTGGATTGACGAATGCCCCTGCAGTATTCATGAACCTTATGAACAAGGTCTTCCATGAATATCTGGATCAGTTTGTTGTTGTCTTCATCGATGACATCCTGATCTACTCGAAGACCGAAGAAGAGCATGAAGAGCACCTGAGAAAAATTCTGGAAACTTTAAGGAATGAGAAGCTTTACGCTAAGCTATCTAAATGTGAATTCTTCTTAGACAAGGTAGATTTTTTGGGCCATATTGTCGCAGAAGAAGGAATTTCGGTGGATCCAAAGAAGATAGCTGCCATTGAGAAGTGGAGTACACCAAGTTTAGTTGCTGAAATCAGAAGATTTTTGGGCTTAGCTGACTACTACCGAAAATTTGTAAAGGATTTCGCCAGGATTGCTGAGCCGATGACGAAGCTCACAAGGAAGAATAAAGAATTTGTGTGGACTGAAGCTTGCCAGACATCATTTGAGGAACTGAAGAAGGGACTTACAACAACATCGATACTTGCGCTACCCGCAGGTACCGGCGGTTTCTCAATCTACAGTGATGCTTCTGGTAAAGGATTGGGTTGTATTCTTCAACAACACGGAAAATTAATTGCTTACGCATCTAGACAATTACGGACTCATGAAAAGAACTATCCCACGCATGATTTGGAGCTTGTAGCGGTTATATTTGCACTGAAGCTGTGGAAGCATTACCTCTATGAAGAGAGAGTGGAAATATTTACAGACCACAAAAGTCTTAAATATATTTTCACTCAGAAGGAGCTGAACATGCGACAGAGGAGATGGCTGGAGCTGATGAAAGATTTCGACATCGACTTGCAGTACCATCCAGATAAGGCTAATGTGGTTGCAGATGTACTTAGTCGATACCCGATGGCAATATTTTTTACCAAGGAGCGGCATTTGCTGGAGATATAGAGAAGCTTGGACTGGAGATTGTACTGCCTGAAGAAGAAATGAAGAAGCTGGGAAGAGAAGCAATTGTACCAGGAGTTGAATCATTAATGATGCAGTTGCAAGTGCGTTCAAGTCTGATGGACAAAGTCAAGGAGGCACAATTTCAAGACGAGATGCTTTGCAAACTCAGAGATCAAGTGATGACAGGAACACTTGAAGGATTCTCAATCGTCAGCGACGGAGCATTGAGGCATGGTACGAGACTTTGCGTACCAACTGGCGAACTGAGGAATGAGCTGATGCAAGAAGCGCACCAGTCGCAGTATTTCATACATCCAGGAGCTAATAAAATGTATCGGAATATGCGTACTGTTGTGTGGTGGTACGGAATGAAGAAGGACGTATCCAGATTTGTGGCTAGATGTTTGATTTGTCAACAAGTGAAAGCTAGCAGACAGAGACCAGCAGGATTATTGCAGCCGCTAGACATCCCGGAGTGGAAATGGGAACACATAACGATGGACTTTGTGTCTGGACTGCCTCGATCCCAAGGAGGGAAGGATGTCATTTGAGTTATTGTGGACCGACTGACAAAGTCAGCTCACTTTATCCCCTTCAAGGTTGGTCTATCCACCGAGAAGTTGGCAGTACTGTACATGCAACATATCTACCGGATTCATGGAGCTCCGGTAAGTATTATATCTGACAGAGATACCAGATTCACCTCTCACTTTTGGAAGAGCTTGCATGACAGTTTGGGAACACAATTGAAGTTCAGTACCGCCTACCATCCTCAAACTGACGGACAATCGGAGAGAACCATCCAGACGCTAGAAGACATGCTGAGATCTTGCGTCTTAGAATTTGGAGGGTCTTGGGAAGACCATTTACACTTGGTAGAGTTCTCTTACAACAACAGCTACCAAGCTAGCATCGGTATGACTGCGTTCGAGGCACTCTATGGATGTCGTTGCCGCACTCCACTTGCTTGGAACGATATGGGAAAAAGAGTATTACTTGGACCTGAGATGGTGACCGATGCAGCAGAGAAGGTAAAAGTGATTAGAGACAAGCTCAGGATAGCTCAGGACAGACAGAAACATTGGGCTGATAGTAGTCGTTGACCATTGGAGTTCGAAGCAGGAGATATGTCTTCGTCAAGATCTCCCCTACCAGAGGAACTATCAGATTTGGCAGAGCAGGAAAGCTGAGCCCCAGGTACATCGGCCCATTCAAAATTTTGAGCCGAATTGGAGAAGTAGCGTACCGATTAGCTCTACCAGCTAATCTTAAAGGCGTGCACAACGTTTTCCACGTTTCACAGCTCAGACGCTACATCCCGAATCCGAGCCACATCTTGGACCATTCAGAGCTGGAGATTGGACCCAGCCTCACAGTACCAGAGAAGCCAGTGACGATTTTAGACAGAGGTGAGAAGAAAACTAGGAATTCTGTGACGCCCATAGTCAGAGTGATGTGGCGGCACAATTCCCCAGGCGAGTCAACCTGGGAGCGAGAAGATGAGATGCGGGAGCAGTATCCGTATCTATTTGAGACCTGAGGTAATTCCTAACGCTATCCTTTAATTTCGAGGACGAAATTTCTTAAGGAGGAAAGGTTGTGAAACCCACAATTTTTAATTAATTATAATTAATATTTCTAAAAAATTTAGTGTTTAGTCAAACCCGTAAAATTTTATTTTTATAATTTGTTGCTAAATTATTATCATTTTAGGAAAAACCATATTTTTTAGAAATATTATTATTCCTGGATTTTAATGTTGGTCCAGACCCGTCCCGAACTCATCTCGAACCCAAGTTCAGTTTTCTGAAGTTAATTCGGAAGTCCCTTAGTATATATTTATAAATAAATAAATATCAAATTCTTTATTAAAAACAAAAGAATCCTTATATTTTTTCTTTAAAACTTTCATTAACTTTTATATTAACTCTCTCTCTCTCTCTTTCTCATAACAATCAGGAAAGAAAATTTTCCATTTCCAAACGTCCTGGCTAGCCGACCTTCCCTTCCGAGCGGTGACCGCTCCGTTCACCTCCTCGAACGGCCATGGCCTTTGGGTTCCGAAACCCACATAAATTCCCCCTATTTAAACCCTCATCCCCTCTCCATCACTCAGCTCTCCCCAAAACCTACTCCTGTGCCCTAGCTTTCCGAGCTGAGCCGAGCCCTTCCCGCCGGCGACCCCTCCACCTGAGCCACGCTCCGCTGCCCGTCGGCCCTCGCCGAACCCGACCGCCCGATCCCCTTCGCGCCCCGCTGTCCGACGACCCGTACGGCCTCCCCCGAGCCGACCGCCTCCCTTCAGCGTGCCATCCGACGCCGATTCCAACCCGAGCGACGAGCCCCGCTCCTCTAGCGCTGCCCCGTGCGCACCTCCCTGTGTGCGTTGGTGTCCCCGTTCCCCGGACGCTGTCCAGCGTTCATTGTGGTTTCCAGCGCTGTTCTGGATTTTTTCGAGACCGCGGGATTTGTCTTTTCTTCCTTCTATTCTCATATGAGAGCTCTAGCCGAGCACCCCAGGTATCTTCAGTGTTCCTGTGTCCCTCCCATTTAGTGTCAATGATGACATGGTCCTCGATCCCGACATGGAATTCAACATCGATAATTACGATGTTGGTTTTGGATTTTTTCGAACTTAGTTTCGGAATGGTTTTGTGGCTTGGATGTTGTTGTTTGATGGTTCTGTGGTTTTTCGGAAGTTCCGAGAGAAGTTCGGATTTTTCGAAAATGGCTCTGTGACTATTTTCCTTAGAGAGGTTCTGTGGTTTTTCGGTTTTTCGAGTTATATTTCGGGATTTCCGAATTTTATAGTTCGGAAAGTTTTCTGTGATTTTGATATAAACCTACTCTTGGGTTGGATAAATTAGAATTTCTGGTTGGAAATATTTTGTGGTTTGGTATATTGTGGGTGTTGGTATTTTTCCAGGATTGGGTTATCCCAATTATAGAGAAAATGCTGCCCAAAATTTTAAAAATATATATATTTTAAAACTGTCTTCAAATCCCGATCTTTGCAAAACAAACTACATTTTGGAGTGTTGGTTTTAAAATAAATTTTTGTATCTTTTCGGACGACGACCATATTGGTCCATGGGCCCTAACTAAGTGCAAACGAAACCGGCCAACCCGGACGTTGAGGCATTAGTTAAAACATGAGTTTTTGAATGACCAAGTCTGAGACGCATTTTATAATTATCTTTAATTTATTATTATTTTTAGAATGGGTTACTGCTGTTAGTATTTTGGTGCAGGGCTTCGGCCTACTGTTGGACCGTTCGCAGCATTCAGAGCTCGCTTTTAAATTAAATTAATTTATGTAAAAATAAAATTGTAAGAAAATAAGTCCAAGTTTTCTTTTCTATTTTCATGTGGACCTGTAATAAGTAATTTAGTTTTTTCCTTTTCTTTTCTGGATTGTTGTTTTGTAGGTAAATGCATAAATAGTAAACTGAATATTTATCTTTTATAGAAAATTAATAAGAGTTTTCTCACATTAAATAAAATAAGATTTCAAGTTTGTAACTTAGACAATTTCATGTTTTCTCATTAAAAGAAAAATCTAATTATATATATATATATATATATATATATATATATATATATATATATATATATATATATATATATATATATATATATATTACAAAATACAAAGTTCTGCCAAATAATTGAAAAATGCGAAGTTTTCCAATAAAAATGTTAACTTGACTTTTACCTCGTTAAATTAATAAGTTTGAATCGCATCGATAAACGTGTTTTGTTTATAACAACATAAAATTTGACTAGGATCAAATTTTAGAGATTGTAACTAGCACACCTAGATATGGTTTATTCATTTATGCTAAGTCGGGATTCTCAATGTAGGATTTCTAGGACGAGTCTGATTTTCTTTCCCGGAACTGACTCTTCAAAACCAGTCATAAACAAAGGCAAGTATGGTTATGTTTATTTTTCAATTTAGTTAATAATTGTAATATTGCAAGATTAAACCACATTGCTACACGGAACTCTCTACTAGAGTATTGATTGTTATTGATTGTGGGATTGGGGGAGTAGTGTAGTGTATTATGACCAATACCCCTCATATTGCATATTGATTGTGCGAGCTTACTCCTTTTTACACGGGGATAAGCCGTATCGTATCACTAGGATACTATTGTACAACTCAAGCCGGTCATAAGCATTACATACTCAAATCACATTATTTTCAATTGTAAAAAATTGCTGGAAAATATTGTTCAAGTATTTCAAACTGTTTAAATTGCAAATCTCTAATTATTAGTTGAATTATTAAATTTTCATAATTGTACTTTGCTGCATTCCTGACTGGATTCCCCACCCCCAATGTCACGACCCGCACCCGATTTTCGGATACGAAGCGTGTCCAAGCTCAGCTACGTATCGAACGGACTCCAGCCCGACTCGAATACATAAACGCTGTCAAGGCTATGGTATACTGCCAAATCATGGCAAACAAATCTATATCTCAATCCACAATAAGAATATGAAACAAGAATGAACACTATGTGTCGTGGTCTGCAGCCCACTAGCATGCATGTCCGATAAGACTCTAAAGAAAAATAACAAGAGTCTAAACTGAATCAAGAAACAGGATATCTCATGATAATGAAGAAAAGCACGAGAGGATAATAAACACAATAACGATACCTGAATCCCGCAAGCGTATCATTACGTCTGCCATCCAGAGCTGCTAACTAACTCCACGCAATAACTAACCTGAAGAGATCATCAGGTCCTCAGGGGATATAGCAAGATACATAAAAACATGTCTATTTAGCAGTTTATCATGCAATAAAGAAAATACAGAAAATAAACAAAAAAGACCAATCCGCACGAAAATACGACTATACACGACTGGAAGAACCACTACGCCTAAGCGAACTGCTGGAGAAGAACAAGAGAACACGACATCACGATGTCAATGGACAACCAATCGAATACTCAAACCCTCGCCCCTAGTATGGACTCGCAGGTTTGAACAACTACTAGCCCTCGTCCCTAGTGTGGACTCGTAAGCTAGCATCACCCTCGTCCCTAGTGTGGACTCGCAGGTGTGAACCATATACTACTAACCCTCGTCCCTGGTGTGGACTCGCAAGCTAGCATCACCCTCGTCCCTTGTGTGGACTCGCAGGTGTAGACATATAACTACTAACCCTCGTCCCTGGTGTGGACTCGCAAATTAGCTTACTAACTCTCGTCCCTGGTGTGGGCTCGCAAGTTAGCTTAACTACTAACCCTCGTCCCTATTGTGGACTAGCAGATTAGCTTACTAACTCTCGCCCCTAGTGTGGGCTCGCAAGTTAGCTTAACTACTAACCCTTGCCCCTAATGTGGACTCACAGATTAGCTTACTAACTCTCGCCCCTAGTGTGGGCTCGTAAGTTAGCTTAACTACTAACCCTCGCCCCTAATGTGGACTCGCAGGTTAGCTTCAAGAATTTCAAGGTACAGCAGTTCTGATATAACTTATTCATCCTATGACACGATGCGACTCAGTCCAAGTACAAGAGATGATACGACACGACCCAATCACGATACACGAGAAAACCAATCCAATATGAACTATAAAGCTAATTATAAACAAGGCTATATATAAACTAGCAGGCATGATATACAAACCACATATAAATAATCAACTAATAAAACTGTATAATAATATAAATATGCATGTAAATAAACTATAGAGGAAGGCAATGTATCTTGCCTGGTGGTTGCACGCAGATCCAACAAATATATAGTCGACTGGTAAGCCATATAGTCCAAGTCATCGCAACTGTCTCCGAAAGCTGAAACAAATATTGCCAACATTCTCAGAATAGTCAAATTAGCTAGGATTGCCTGTCCTTAAGTCCAATTCTGGACACAGGTGCAAAACGGTAATTTCGGACAAAAATGATGTCCGCCGTTGGACCCGCTTTGCACCGAAAAGCGTGCCAGAGTCAAAGGTCTCTAAAGTCATCAAACTACATGTCTACAGATCTGGTTTTCCGATATGAACCCAACCGTATGTCCAAAGTTGGATTCAGGCGGGCCGTGCACAAAATCGCCCGTTGAGTCGGACCGTGGGGCCCGTAAAACTGCAATTTTATCAACTATCTCAGAATTGGACCAAACTTGGCATACAGGACCAGAAAAATGATATGGTCCTGTTGGCGTAAGTTTCATCTCGATCTGACGAGCATGCACAAAGTAATTAGAGAATTTGCAAAGTGCACGATACGGTAAATTTCGACGGATACGCATCAAATTCGTCGCGCACCCACGACCAATTTGAATTCCGCCAAAGCCCACACGACCACGAAGCCGTTACACAGCTTTTGATGCTTACGGTTCGCGACCACGTCGCCCGGAATGGAGGGACGCACGTCGTGTGGATGAATTTTTATGTTTTTAAAAGAGGTTTTCGTCAAAGTTCGGGATTCGATTTCTCGACACGTAGTCGATGGTTTCCAAATCCATGAAAAGGGTCATGCAGTCCTATATGTTTTCTAAAAGAATCTTCAAATAGATTTTCTAATATGGTAGTGGATCGATCAGAATCGATCGTCAAACTTGGGTGATTGGACTGTACTATGTGTCCTGTTTTGGACTGATTTTCCATCGACTTCACGTCGATTTCTCGGCCGATCTAGCGCATCTATGATTAAAGTAATTAAAAGAATGCAAGGGCGTATATGTTAACTTCATACCAGCGGAGGAAGATCGGAAAACGATCAACCGATCGTCGCAAAGTTACGCTGTGAAGTCGGGTTGGTTGCTGCATGCTGCTGTTCTTCCGTATGCGCGTGTGCGCGCGAGAGGGTTCTTGGCCGATTCCGGCGGTCCCCGGCCGCGCGCGGTGGTCCGGGTCGGCACGCGCGTGCGTGGGGGTGCTGGGGAGGCGTGGCGTCGAGTTTGTTCTAGGGTTTCGTGGAGTTCTTCTTTCTCTCTGATACTTATACGCGCGCGAGATTCTGCTGGGAATCGGGTTTTGGCCGAGACCAAAGGGAATTTGGTTAAGGCTAATTGGGGATTAGTCCTGTTGAGTTCGGTTTGGGTTCAATGCCGCTGTGGGGGCTTAGCAGTGGAGGGCTGGGGCTTTGTTTGTGTACCGGGCTGGGCTGGCCTGGCTTAGGCTGGGCCGGCCTGGCCTGAAGCTGCTGCTATCATTCTATTTCTTTTTTCTTTTCTATTTTATTCTTGTTCCTATTTATCAATTAATATATATATGTGTTCATAGCTATATATATACGTATACGTATACATACATATACGTATTTCTATATATATATACATACACACCTTATATATAATATATTCACGTATACATAAATATACACATATACAATATTATATATACACAGACAAAACACATTTATATTCATTTATACATACATATATAGATATATAATTTATTTACTTATACATACACAGATATATATTTATATTTACACATACATCTATGTATACCCATATACATTTATATATAATATATACATTTATATATGAATACACAAATACACTTATATATATATATTTATATATATATATACACATATACACTAATATATATATATATATATATATATATATATATATATATATATATATATATATATATATATATATATACTTACAATACACACATATTTAATATACATATTTTACCTATAACAATATATCAATATTAATATATAACCTATCAATATTTAATATACATATTTTACCTATAACAAATATTTAGAAAATAATTGCCAATTCCTAAAAATATATACGAAAATAAATGCCTTTACCAAACATGTCTACAAGGTCGTATTTGGTCCCACTACATACCTACAAAGGCTTGGATTCGGTTCAGGTTCAGTTTGACTAGTTTGGTGCGACTGGGTCACCTAGACGTCAATTAATATTAATAATGAATAATTAACTATTTATAATGGTTATGTCACAACTTGGCCTGTTTTCCTAGTTAGGACATCCCTATGGCTAGGTTTCCCCGGACATGGCTAGTACACTAGTCAAGGCACACTGCTACATCTCCCGTGCCACAAATCCTAGTCGTATAGTACTTCAAAACTCAACTATGGCTAGAGTTATCTACCGTAATAATAAACTAAAAAAAATTATTCATAATGATCTAAAATTACCATTTAAATAAAATAAATAAAATAAAAATATTTCAAAAATTCTGGGAAGGGAGGCTACAAATCTACCCACCTTAAAATAATTTCGTCCTCGAAATTCTAATTCATAACTATTCCTTAAAATTCAAAGTCTAATTATCACCTTAATCTCCTCAAATTTAATTTCTCAAAATTTTTATAACCTTCTCCAGTCATTTTATAAATCCGAATATTTGAGGACTTCTACCCACCTTTGCTCACACTACGCCCTTGAAACATAGGTCGCTAAAATCTTATAGTCTTCTAACTATTGGCTAATAATTCTACCAAAAATATCTAGAACATATGGTAACTATAGTCCCTCATATATATAAACCACCAATATTCAATAGTCAAGCAATATATACTATAATTTAAGGATTTCTAATAAATTCTAGACAGCACGATCGTTCGTCACTCTGAAATAGAAAGGGACGAGAATCAACGGTACGGAAAGCAAGGAAGTATAAACGAGAGCAAATATGGAATTTTCAAGGACGTAGAGAATTTTTAGGAGAATTTTTTCAAGGCAGAGTGGATTGAGATTTCTAAGGTTTAGTCATTGTCGCAGGCTCGTATCAGTACAGTTACGTAACCGATACGATATGCTCTGACCTGCATGGGCCACCACAAAAACTTGTCACGATCCGTACCCGGTTTTCGGATACGAAGCGTGTCCAAGCCCAGCTACGTATCGAACGGACTCCAGCCCGACTCGAATACGTAAACGCTGTCAAGGCTATGGTATACTGCCAAATCATGGCAAACAAATCTATATCTCAATCCACAATAAGAATATGAAACAAGAATGAACACTATGTATCGTGGTCTGCAGCCCACTAGCATGCATGTCCGATAAGACTCTAAAGAAAAATAACAAGAGTCTAAACTGAATCAAGAAACAGGATATCTCATGATAATGAAGAAAAGCACGAGAGGATAATAAACACAATAACGATACCTGAATCCCGCAAGCGTATCATCACGTCTGCCATCCAGAGCTGCTAACTAACTCCACGCAATAACTAACCTGAAGAGATCATCAGGTCCTCAGGGGACATAGCAAGATACATAAAAATATGCCTATCTAGCAGTTTATCATGCAATAAAGAAAATACAGAAAATAAATGAGAAAGACCAATCCGCACGAAAATACGACTATACACGACTGGAAGAACCACTACGCCTAAGCGAACTGCTGGAGAAGAACAAGAGAACACGACATCACGATGTCAATGGACAACCAATCTAATACTCAAACCCTCGCCCCTAGTGTGGACTCGCAGGTTTGAACAACTACTAGCCCTCGCCCCTAGTGTGGACTCGCAAGCTAGCATCACCCTCGTCCCTAGTGTGGACTCGCAGGTGTGAACCATATACTACTAACCCTCGTCCCTGGTGTGGACTCGCAGGCTAGCATCACCCTCGTCCCTTGTCTGGACTCGCAGGTATAGACATATAACTACTAACCCTCGTCCCTGGTGTGGACTCGCAGATTAGCTTACTAACTCTCGTCCCTGGTGTGGGCTCGCAAGTTAGCTTAACTACTAACCCTCGTCCCTATTGTGGACTCGCAGATTAGCTTACTAACTCTCGCCCCTAGTGTGGACTCGCAAGTTAGCTTAACTACTAACCCTCGCCCCTAATGTGGACTCGCAGATTAGCTTACTAACTCTCGCCCCTAGTGTGGGCTCACAAGTTTGCTTAACTACTAACCCTCGTCCCTAATGTGGACTCGCAGGTTAGTTTCAAGAATTTCAAGGTACAGCAGTTCCGATATGGCTTATTCATCCTATGAAATGATGCGACTCAGTCCAAGTACAAGAGATGACACGACACGACCCAATCACGATACACGAGAAAACCAATCCAATATGAACTATAAAGCTAATTATAAACAAGGCTATGTATAAACTAGCAGGCATGATATACAAATCATATATAAATAATCAACTAATAAAACTGTATAATAATATAAATATGTATATAAATAAACTGTAGAGGAAGGCAAGGTATCTTGCCTGGTGGTTGCACGCAGATCCAACAAATATATAGTCGACTGGTAAGCCATACAGTCCAAGTCATCGCAACTGTCTCCGAAAGCTGAAACAAACATTGCCAACATTCTCAGAATAGCCAAATTAGCTAGGATTGCCTGTTCTTAAGTCCAATTCTGGACACAGGGGCAAAACGGTAATTTTGGGCAAAAATGATGTCCGCCGTTGGACCCGCTTTGCACCGAAAAGCGTGCCAGAGTCAAAGGTCACTAAAGTCATCAAACTACATGTCTACGGATCCGATTTTCCGATATGAACCCAACCGTATGTCCAAAGTTGGATTCCGGCGGGCCGTGCACAAAATCGCCCGTTGAGTCGGACCGTGGGGCCCGCAAAACTACGATTTTATCAACTGTCTCAGAATTGGACCAAACTTGGCATACAGGACCAGAAAAATGATACGGTCCTGTTGGCGTAAGTTTCGTCTCGATCTGACGAGCGTGCACAAAGTAATTGGAGAATTTGCAAAGTACACGATACGGTAAATTTCGACGGATACGCATCAAATTCGTCGCGAACACGCGACCAATTTGAATTCCGCCAAAGCCCACACGACCACGAAGCCGTTACGCAGCTTTCGATGCTTACAGTTCGCGACCACGTCGCCTGGAATGGCGGGACGCACGTCGTGTGGATGAATTTTTATGTTTTTAAAACAGGTTTTCGTCAAAGTTTGGGATTCGATTTCTCGACACGTAGTCGATGGTTTCCAAATCCACGAAAAGGGTCGTACAGTCCTATATGTTGTCTAAAAGACTCTTCAAATAGATTTTCTAATATGGTAGTGGATCGATCAGAATCGATCGTCAAACTTGGGTGATTGGACTGTACTATGTGTCCTATTTTGGACTGATTTTCCATCGACTTCACGTTGATTTTTCGGCCGATCTAGCACATCTATGATTAAAGTAATTAAAAGAATGCAAGGGCGTATATGTTAACTTCATACCAGCGGAGGAAGATCGAAAAACGATCAACCGATCGTCGCGAAGTTACGCTGTGAAGTCGGGTTGGTTGCTGCATGCTGCTGTTCTTCCGTATGCGCGTGTGCGCGCGAGAGGGTTCTTGGCCGATTTCGGCGGTCCCCGACCGCGCGCGGTGGTCCGGGTCGGCGCGCGCGTGCGTGGGGGTGCTGGGGAGGCGTGGCGTCGAGTTTGTTCTAGGGTTTCGTGGAGTTCTTCTTTCTCTCTGATACTTATACGCCCGCGAGATTCTGCTGGGAATCGGGTTTTGGCCGAGACTAAAGGGGATTTGGTTAAGGCTAATTGGGGATTAGTCCTGTTGAGTTCGGTTTGGGTTCAATGCCGCTGTGGGGGCTTAGCAGTGGAGGGCTGGGGCTTTGTTTGTGGACCGGGCTGGGCTGGCCTGGCTTAGGCTGGGCCGGCCTGGCCTGAAGCTGCTGCTATCATTCTATTTCTTTTTCCTTTTCTATTTTATTCTTGTTCCTATTTATCAATTAATATATATATGTGTTCATAGCTATATATACACGTATACGTATACATACATATACGTATTTCTATATATACACATACACACCTTATATATAATATATTCACGTATACATAAATATACACATATACAATATTATATATACACAGACAAAACACAGGTATATTCATTTATACATACATATATAGATATCTAATTTATTTATCTATACATACACAGATATATATTTATATTTACACATACACCTATGTATACCCATATACATTTATATATAATATATACATTTATATATGAATACACAAATACACTTATATATATATATTTATATATATATACACATACACTAATATATATATATATATATTTATATATACTTACAATACACATATATTTAATATACATATTTTACCTATAACAATATATCAATATTAATGTATAACCTATCAATATTTAATATACATATTTTACCTATAACAAATATTTAGCAAATAATTGCCAATTTCTAAAAATATATACGAAAATAAATGCCTTTACCAAACATGTCTACAAGGCCGTATTTGGTCCCACTACATACCTACAAAGGCTTGGATTCGGTTCGGGTTCAGTTTGACTAGTTTGGTGCGACTGGGTCACCTAGACTTCAATTAAATGAATAATTAACTATTTATAATGGTCATGTCACAACTTGGCCTGGTTTTTCTAGTTAGGGCATCACTATGGCTAGGTTTCCCCGGACATGGATAGTACACTAGTCAAGGCACACTGCTACATCTCCCGTGCCACAAATCCTAGTCGTCTAGTATTTCAAAACTCAACTATGGCTAGAGTCATCTACCGTAATAATAAACAAAAAAAAATTATTCATAATGATCTAAAATCACCATTTAAATAAAATAAATAAAATAAAAATATTTCAAAAATTCCGGGAAGGGAGGCTACACCTAATATGTTCCATTGATGATGCTGAGCTATTGATTAATAGCTATTACGACCCTGAGCTCTACCCTGCTGTGCTGCCAGAGTCCCAATCGGACGATGTTGGTCTCGAGGCTGATGAGCCGACTATTTAGATAGATGTTATTTCCATTTCTAGTTTCATTATGTTGGAGTGAAGATAATCTTTTTCAGTATTTATGTCAGTTGTATTTTTCTCTGTGTTGAACAAACAAGTTTTTAATATTCGTAATTTTAGAAGTTGTGACAAATATATACATTGTGTTGTTGTGATTACCTGCAAGTGGATACAGCTTACTGCCGCCGTCTCACAACGGTGCAGGCTGGGCATGATCCGATTCGACCCAACAATTTGGGATCGAGTCGTGACACGGTATATCCAAACAGCTTCGGTTCGTCACCACTGTAGTATCCCATCACTACATCATGCTCCGTTTTCGTCTACGGGGTACGCGAGAAAGGAAAATTGTCGCTATCGATTCGGTCGGGACCGATAGGTCAGAATCGGCCGAATCGGTCGTACGGAAACGATTGAATTAATATCCTTTTCTCGTTATGGAAATGCTTCTTTGGAATCAATTTCCACATTCAGCGGGTTGCGCCTCAACGATTGGCTCTGCGGTTAAGTCGGGAGAGATCTCCCGTTGCTCTGGTTTTCATGTCGCACTTGATTTGGCTTTGGCTTTGGTTTTCGTGAATGCATTTTCGATGGATTTTCATGGCTTATATTTTCGAACTTCGTAATCGTATCAAAATTTCTTGAACAACATAGTGTTCTAATCAGTTTCTTATGCGATTGCAGGTGATCGCGGAGTGACATTTGTGCAGCCAACCAGTCCCTCGCCTGACGCAAAGTCTAAGGTGAGTGGATGACCTTCTTCGCCTCGACACTCTGTTTTAAAATCAAACATGAAACACAAACGAAATGCTTGTCAACATAGTGTAGAATCAAAGAAATCATAGCACAATTCTTCACGACTCTTGTTATAAAACTGTTGTACGCGAAAACTGATACATGCTTTCTTATGTCCCATTTACTTAGCCTATGTAAACAGAAGAATGAATCGATTAACGTTTATCACAACGGTACGGCTTAAGTGAATAAATTAACTAAGTTTAAAAGAAATGCTAAGTTTCGTACATAAAAGAGAAAGGATAAGGTTCTAGAAAAGATAGAGCATTTTTCAAGACTCTGTAAAACGGTCATTGGACAACTTGTCGACAAGGTATAGTTTCCTCGAACGGTTGCCTAGGCCAGGGAACCGATTCGGCTGTCACCCCCATTTCCCGTATTTCGTATTAATACTCGTAGTTGGATTTTGGCATGTATTTTTATTTTTTTTGGACTTGTGGAATTTTGGGTTTTCTCGTATTTTGGGTTTCGGCCCGGCTCGGTTTTAATTGGTTTGGTTTGAGTTGGTTTGATTTTAAAACCCCATGGAACACTCTAACCTACACTCCACCCTCATTCCACCACAACCACCCCCATTAAATCCCACCTAACTTTTCTCTCTCTTCTTTACTCTCCATTAATTTCTCCATCTACTTCCTTCTTCCACACAACACTCCACCCATAGGCAAGTGCACCTTGCCACCAAATAAGCACCATATTTTATTTGTCCATTAGCTAGATTAGGCCATGGAGAACAATATTAGAACTTAGCATTTTGTGATTTGGAGTCTCCATTGTTCTAGATCTAAGTTTTAAATATTTTCGGAAATTCTTAGTTTTGATCTATCAAACTTTAATTTTTGCTTATTTTGATGCTTCCATGTGGAAGAGAATTTAATTTTACACAAGTTAGAACTTTAAAAATCCAGATTTCGTTTTGATTTGGCCAAGATATGAAGAATTGAACTTTTGGTGTTCTTGAGGCTTCTTCTCGGCCTGGAGAAGAAGACTTCAGCCTGCGCTCTTTAGCGCAGTGCCGAATCGCGCATCCCCTTCGGCCAGCGCTCTTTAGTGCAGTGTTGAACCGCACATCTCCCTCGGCCAGCGCTCTTTAGCGCAGTGCTGACCAGCGCAGCTTGCCCCTTGGCGAACTGCGCACCCCCCCATGCACCCATCGGCCCAAGCACCCTCGGCCGTGCGCCATCGGCTCATGCGCACTTGGCCCCCTGCGCCATCCACCCCCAGCGCACTTGACTCCTGCGCCATCCATCCCCGGCGCACTTGGCCTCCTGCGCCATCTGCCCCCGGCGCACTTGACCCCTGTGCCATCCATCCCCGACGCACTTGGCCCCCTGCGCCATCTGCCCCCTGCGCACTTGGCCCCCTGCGCCATCGCCCCTTGCGCACTTGGCCCCCCCTGCGCCATCGCCCCCTGCGCACTTGCCCCCTGTGCCATCGCCCCCTGCGCACTTGACCCCTGCGCCATCCGCCCCCTCTGCGCAACCCACTTGCCCATGATGGTTTGGTTTATTTCTTGGACTTGGTTTTTCTTTTGTGGGTTGGGTTTTGAGATCTTGTTCCACACAGCACGACTATCTTGACCCAACACGACCTGGCACGGTTTTCGATGATTTTGCTTATGACTAATACGGTTTTTCTGATTCTGTGAAGTATGATTTTAGTACCTCTGATCTTCTTAATAGTGACCCGATGGGGTACACACTTGACTTGTAACCTGTGACTCATGAATTATCTCGGTAACCAGATAACTTGATAGTGGCCCATGGCGGCGCACTCTTGACTCGTAACTTGACTTGACTTGATGCCGTTGCGATGGCTAACTTGACTCTTGTAGCTAACTCTGACATCGTGGCTGTTCCTGCTTGCTTGCTTGTGCAATCCACTTATCTTGTCTTGCATCATGTCTAGGACGTGACTTCCTGGGTACCACGGCCAGGGATTCGCGCTAATATGGATTAAGCTAATGACTAGATCAAACTATAGTTCATGGAGGATTTCCAGTCGCAGGCAATCTTGTTATCTGGGCGCCTTAATTGGACTTGTAGCTTGCCGACGAGTAGAGCACATTTCCAGCACACTGTCATGTGTTGCACTTCTAAGTCACCTAAGGGTATATCGTCTCCTGGGCGATGTACCCAACCATACTCTCAACCCGCAGAAGGATAACTGGATAGTCTGCAGGGCTTGGGACTGGAAAATTCTCATTGCATCTTGTTAGTAATTAGGCTTGTGATAACCCTAGTTAGTTAAAGTAGTAAGCCGTAGTAATTGTTTGGCCGCTTGTGAATGGATGGTGTCTAGCCTGGTCTAAGTCTCGTCTAAGTCCCTATACCTGGTACTCCTGTACATGATTGTTTTACTTATCTTTAACAATAAATGGACAGGGACAAGTGCTATTCAGGTGAAGGGTTACAACCCCGGTCCTTGTTTGGTTTACGGGTTGTAATCTGGCTCCCGGAATGGTTCCATGTCCCTAGTCGCTTATTGTCCTGCTGTACTTTTATTACCTGTACCTTCCTTTCATTTTCTTATGTTCTGATATGCTGGTTTTGTTCTTATTTCGTGGCCTCCTTTGTGGCACTTGCTCTTTCTGGGGTTTGACCCAGCTGGTTTCGTGTGGCCAGATTTCGGAGCAGCACCCGAAGATCTACCGAACCTTCAGCCCGATGGTGGCGACTAGAAGGAATTCGGGCTACGGGTGGGTTTCCTATTTTGTTTCACTCACTCTATTGTAAAATTATTCTTTTGAGGCGTTTAGCCGACGAGCACCTGTTAGCTCGATGCACATTTACTTACTGTCTGCCTACGGGCTGTAAACATGATTAACAAATCCTAGGGTTGATCATGTATGACTTAACTCTTGCTAGTTCTCGCATTTTGTACGACTAGCTTCATGATCAGCTGAATATGTAATATTTGGGACACCTTTTATTATATATTTGGTGGTCTAACATCTTGTAAATATATTACTTGCTTGAGATTGAGATAATAGGCTTGACCTTAAGAGACCGTTGGCTTGTAGTAAACCCTCATATCTAGATAGCCGTGACCGTATAGCGAGGTGGTTTCCATTTTAATATACGTAGCTGGCTATGTTCGCCCCCGCTCTCCAGTATTCTGGTTCTGGGGCGTGACATTGTTTAAGTGGTGGCCCATGCAGGTCTTGGCATTCAAGAAATGTGAGGGTTTACCGAATAGATGTCTCAATCAGTACTCGTCCTTGATCTCCATTCATATCCTCTGAATCTCTGGAATCTTGACCTGATCACATGCTTGTATCGTTGATCTGTCCTGGTCCTTCCTTATTGTTTCCTATGTCGTTTTCTTCAGCGGCATTGTTCATGAAACAGCCGATCAGCAAGGCGGAGCAACTCCCGCGGACCAGCAGCCCGGAGATCAAGCCCAGCACTCCGGAGTAGCCTCCAGAGTTGTGCCTACTGGAGGAGAGCCCCCAGTTCAGCCCGTTCAGCCTGCCGAGCCGGATGATGGCACTTTGGTAGGTCTCATCAGGACCTTGATAGCTTCCAAGATCGCAGAGGAGACGCTTTGCACCAGGTAGTGGCAGATGCTTTGACCAGAGGCGGTCACCCAGGGAACAGCGCGGCCAACAGCTTTAAGCGCTTGAACCCTCCCTTCTTCTACGGCAGTGAAGATGCGATTGTCGCAGACGCTTGGCTTCAGGATACCGAGGTGGTTCTGGAAGCAGCTAGAACACCTGAGAATGAGAAGGTGGCCGTGGTACGCCTGCAGTTGCTGGATTTAGCTCACAGTTGGTGGGCAGCACAAGCCATGGGATTAGTGGCACCCATTGCTTGGGCAGTATTTAGAGAAAGATTCCAAACGAAGTATTTTGATGCTGTAGCTCGGTACGACCTACAGACGAGATTTACCAACTTGAAGCAAGGAGGCAGAACGGTCGACAGTTATGCATCTGAGTTTTCTAGACTTAGTAGGTTTCCCCCCACCTTGGTGGCAACCGAGTTTGATAGGGCCCAGCGGTTCCAGCAGGGACTGCATTTGGAGATCTTGTTGGCAGTCGAGCAGTTCGAGCACCAGACGTTCGATGCGGTATTGAGAGCAGCTAGGAGGCATGAGTACACCTCCCAGAGGATTGTGGATAGGACCGGAGGTAGGAAGCGGTCCCACAGTCAGATGCACCAATCATCAGCTCCAGCCCCGGCAGCTAGAAGTTTGACTATTGGAACTCCGAGGCGGGCGGCCTCAGTAACGTCGGTTCAGCATTCGACCCCGACATACCCGCAGCAGCAGAAGCAGAAGCAGACTTCCGCGATAGGATGTTCTCATTGTGGGAAGCCAGGCCATGTAGTGGCAGATTGTCGTAGGGCGCAAGGATTGTGCCTAGCTTGCGGAGCGGCAGATCACAAGATAGGAGCCTGTCCGAATAGGGGTAGTTCATCCTCCTCCAACCTAACCATTCCATCGGTTAGGGGACCAGCACCTATGCAGCAGCAGCAGTACCCGAGGCCATTGTTGCCTTAGGCCCAGGCGTTTCATCAACAGAACCAGCAGCAGTATACCCAAGCCCAAGTGCAGAGCAGGCAGAGAGGTTTCCAGCAGAGGGGACCCGCAGCTAGAGGACAAGGTCAGGCCATGATGATGACTATGGAAGAAGAAGTTGCACCAGGTGAGGTAGTGGCAGGTACTATTCTCGTCAACTCCTCTCCAGCATTGGTATTATTTGATTCTGGAGCATCACATTCATTCATGTCTGCACGATTCGCGACACGGATAGGGTTGGAGCCAGAGTCATTATCAGTAAGGCTCAATATACTTACTGGTAATGGTCTTGTGGGAGTAGATCGAGTGTTTTCCTCGTGTCGGATCGTAGTTAGCGGTAGAGAGTTCCCCGCTAGATTTATAGAGTTCCCTATGGCAGACTATGATATAGTCTTAGGCATGGATTGGTTGAGGAACCAGTATGCTAGGATAGACTACCATGGTGGCAGGGTTGTTTTTAGCATTCCAGGCGAGCCAGAGTTCTCATTTTCCAGAGGCGCAGTGGAGCCATCTTCTCCAGTATTGCGGATGGCAGTAGCAGCGGTACAGTTACCCAGGATAGTTGAAGAATTTCCAGATGTTTTTCCAGAAGAACTTCCCGGGATGCCGCCAGAGCGGGAGATCGAGTTCACTATAGACTTAATCCCCGGAACAGTACCAGTATCAGAGCGAGTCTACAGAATGGCGCCTTCAGAGTTGGAGATTTTGTACAAGATGATTGAAGAACTCAGGACCAAGGGATTCATTCGTACAAGTGGATCGTCTTGGAGAGCCCCGATGCTTCTTGTGAAAAAGAAGGATGGTATGTCCAGGCTATGTGTAGATTATCGTACCTTGAACTCAGTGACAATCAAGAACTGATACCCTCTCCCGAGGATAGATGACTTGTTTGATCAACTCAAAGGGGCTTCAGTGTTTTCGAAGATAGACTTGCGGTCAGGATACCACCAGATCAAAGTTAGAGAACAGGACATCCCGAAGACAGCTTTTCGATCTAGGTATGGGCATTGGGAGTTCCTTGTTATGTCCTTTGGAGCAACCAATGCGCCAGCCGTATTCATGGACCTCATGAATCGCATTTTTATGCCTTACTTGGATCAGTTCGTGATTGTGTTCCTGGATGAAATCCTGGTCTACAGCAAGAGCGAAGCAGAGCATGAGCAGCATCTCAGAATCGTCCTCCAGACGCTTAGAGAGCATCAGTTGTACGCCAAGTTCAGCAAATGCGAGTTCTGGCTCGATCGCATTTCGTACTTGGGTCACATCATTACTCGAGGAGGAGTGGAAGTGGATCCCCAGAAGATTGTGGCTATCGAGTCATAGCCAGTACCTAGCTCAGTGGCAGAGGTTCGCAGCTTCCTTGAATTGGCCGGCTACTACCGGCGATTCGTTTCAGATTTTGCAAGGATTTCAGCGCCGATGACCCAGTTGACCCGCAAGGATGTGCAGTTCGCTTGGACAGCGGAGTGCCAGGAATTATTTGAGAAGTTGAAGCGAGGTTTGATAACGGCTTCCATTCTCACACTTCCAGACGGGACCGGAGGATTCACAGTTTATTGCGACGCTTCAGGCAGAGGATTGGGGTGTGTCTTGATGCAGCATGGGAAGGTAATATCTTATGCCTCACGTCAACTTCGTGATCATGAGAAGAATTATCCGACCCATGACTTGGAACTGGCAGCAGTAGTATTTGCACTTAAGTTGTGGAGGCACTACTTGTACGGAGATAGAGTGGAGAAATTTACAGATCACAAGAGCCTGAAGTATGTTTTCACCCAGAAGGACCTTAATGTGCGGCAGAGAAGATGGCTCGAGCTATTGGTAGACTACGATGTGGACTTGCAATATCACCCAGGGAAGGCCAATGTTGTGGCAGATGCGTTGAGCAGGAGAGCCGGAGTTTACTTCCTAACGGCGCAACCAGAATTATTGGCAGATCTTCAGAAGATGGGAATTGAAGTGGTTCTTCCTACCAACGTGGCGTTGATGGCCAGTCTACAGGTTCAATCCAGCATAGTTGAGAGGATCCGGATGGTGCAATCTACCGATTCTAAGCTTCAGCGACTCAGAGAAGAGTGTGAGGCAGGAAGAAGGCCAGAGTTATGTATCCATGAAGATGGTACACTTCGATACGGCACTCGTCTTTGTGTACCTAGTGGAGATATCAGACAGGAAGTTATGGCAGAAGCTCACATTTTGCAGTATTCTATTCATCCCGGTAGCACGAAGATATATCGTGATATTCGTCAGCATTTCTGGTAGAATGGCATGAAGAGGGAGATAGCCCGGTTTGTCTATCGGTGTTTGGTTTGCCAGCAGGTTAAAGCTGAACATCAGAGGCCCGCTGGACTTCTTCAGCCCTTGCCAATTCCAGAATGGAAGTGGGAGCATGTGACCATAGATTTTGTGACTGGATTGCCTAGATCCTCGGCTGGTCGAGATGCTATTTGGGTTATAGTTGATCGGCTCACGAAGGTGGCTCATTTTCTCCTATTCAGAGTTGGGCAGTCAACGGCTCAGTTGGCAGAGATGTATCTCAGGCAGATTATCAGGCTTCACGGTGTGTCCGTCAGTATCACCTCGGACCGAGATTCAAGGTTTACGTCACACTTTTGGCGCAGCCTGCAAGAGAGTTTGGTAACTCACCTTCAGTTTAGCTCAGCATACCATCCGCAGACAGATGGCCAGTCAGAGCGCACCATCCAGACTCTTGAGGATATGTTGCGGTCATGTACACTTGACTTCGGTGGGTCGTGGAAAGATCACCTGCACCCGGTGGAGTTCTCGTATAACAATAGTTTCCAGGCCAGTATTCAGATGGCTCCGTTCGAAGCTCTGTATGGTAGGAAGTGCAGGTCTCCGATAGCATGGGACGATGTCGAAAAGAGGCAGATGCTCGGTCCAGAAATGATTGCCCAAACAGTTGAAGTAGTCAAAAAAGTCAGGGATCATCTTCGAGTTGCCTAAGATCGCCAGCGGCATTGGGCCGATGCCCATCGGGGTCCCTTAGAGTTTGCTATCGACGACCATGTATTCCTTAGGATCTTGCATAACCGCGGCGTCATTCGCTTTGGCGTACGGGGAAAGCTTAGTCCTAGGTATATAGGGCCGTTCGATATCCTGGAGCGAGTAGGAGATGTATCCTATTGTCTTGCTCTTCCGCCGTCGCTAAGTGAGGTGCATGATGTATTCCATGTGTCCCAATTACGACGGTACGTCCCGAATCCGAGCCATATCCTAGACCATTCGGAATTGGTTGTTGGTACCAACCTTTCGTATGAGGAAAAGCCCGTGTCTATTTTGGACCAGAGGGAAAAGATACTCAAGAACAAGACTATTAGTTTAGTCCGTGTTACTTGGGGTCATCACTCTCTAGGTGAGTCAACGTGGGAGCGTGAGGATGATATCCGATCGCGATATCCCTACCTGTTTGACTCGTAAGGTATAATGTCTTTCTTATACCTTATGCTCTTCGTTTCTTGATTGCATGTATGATTATATGATGGAGTTGCTTAGTGTAGTTGTTGGTGCTTAGTGTAGCTTGTCGTGGCAATCTCTAGCTCCTTGATTAAATTTCGAGGACGAAATTCTTTTAAGGTGGGTAGAGTTGTCACCCTCATTTCCCGTATTTCATATTAATACTCGTAGTTGGATTTTGGCATGTATTTTTATTTTTTCTGGACTTGTGGAATTTTGGGTTTTCTCGTATTTTGGGTTTCGGCCCGGCTCAGTTTTAATTGGTTTGGTTTGAGTTGGTTTGATTTTAAAACCCCATGGAACACTCTAACCTACACTCCACCCTCATTCCACCACAACCACCCCCATTAAATCCTACCTAACTTTTCTCTCTCTTCTTTACTCTCCATTAATTTCTCCATCTTCTTCCTTCTTCCACACAATACTCCACCCATAGGCAAGTGCACCTTGCCACCAAATAAGCACCACATTTTATTTGTCTATTAGCTAGATTAGGCCATGAAGAGCAACATTAGAACTTGGCATTTTGTGATTTGGAGTCTCCATTGTTCTAAATCTAAGTTTTAAATATTTTCAGAAATTTTTGGTTTTGATCTATCAAACTTTGATTTTTTGCTTGTTTTGATGCTTCCATGTGGAAAAGAATTCAATTTTACACAAGTTAGAACTTTAAAAATCCAGATTTTGTTTTGATTTGGCCAAGATATAAAGAATTGAACTTTTGGTGTTCTTGAGGCTTCTTCTCGGCCTGGAGAAGAAGACTTCAGCCTGCGCTCTTTAGCGCAGTGCTGAACCGCGCATCCCCCTCGGCCAGCGCTCTTTAGCGCAGTGCTGAACCGCGCATCCCCCTCGGCCAGCGCTCTTTAGCGCAGTGCTGACCAGCGCAGCTTGCCCCTTGGCGAACTGTGCACCCCCCCATGCACCCATCGGCCCAAGCGCCCTCGGCCGTGCGCCATCGGCCCATGCGCACTTGGCCCCCTGCGCCATCCACCCCGGCGCACTTGACTCCTGCGCCATCCATCCCCGGCGCACTTGGCCTCCTGCGCCATCTGCCCCCGGCGCACTTGACCCCTGCGCCATCCATCCCCGGCGTACTTGGCCCCCTGCGCCATCTGTCCCCTGCGCACTTGGCCCCCTGCGCCATCGCCCCCTGCGCACTTGCCCCCCCTGCGCCATCGCCCCCTGTGCACTTGCCCCCTGCGCCATCGCCCCCTGCGTACTTGACCCCTTCGCCATCCGCCCCCTCTGTGCAACCCACTTGCCCATGATGGTTTGGTTTATTTCTTGGACTTGGTTTTTCTTTTGTGGGTTGGGTTTTGAGATATTGTTCCACACAGCACGACTATCTTGACCCAACACGACCTGGCACGGTTTTCGATGATTTTGCTTATGACTAATGCGGTTTTCCTGATTCTGTGAAGTATGATTTTAGTACCTCTGATCTTCTTAATAGTGACCCGATGGGGTACACACTTGACTTGTAACCTGTGACTCATGAATTATCTCGGTTACCAGATAACTTGATTGTGGCCCATGGCAGCGCACTCTTGACTCGTAACTTGACTTGACTTGATGCCGTTGCGATGGCTAACTTGACTCTTGTAACTAACTCTGACACCGTGGGTGTTCCTGCTTGCTTGCTTGTGCAATCTACTTGTCTTGTCTTGTATCATGTCTAGGACGTGACTTCCTGGGTACCACGGCCAGGGATTCACGCTAATATGGATTAAGCTAATGACTAGATCAAACTATAGTTCATGGAGGATTTCCAATCACCGGAAATCTCGTTATCTGGGCGCCTTAATTGGACTTGTAACTTGCCGACGAGTAGAGCACATTTCCAGCACACTGTCATGTGTTGCACCTCTAAGTCACCTAAGGGTATATCGTCTCCTGGGCGATGTACCCAACCATACTCTCAACCCGCGAAAGGATAACTGGATAGTCTGCAGGGCTTGGGACTGGAAAATTCTTATTGCATCTTGTTAGTAATTAGGCTTGTGATAACCCTAGTTAGTTAAAGTAGTAAGCCGTAGTAATTGCTTGGCCGCTTGTGAATGGATGGTGTCCAGCCTGGTCTAAGTCTCGTCTAAGTCCCTATACCTGGTACTCCTGTACATGATTGTTTTACTTATCTTTAACAATAAATGGATAGGAACAAGTGCTATTCAGGCGAAGGGTTACAACCCCAGTCCTTGTTTGGTTTACGGGTTGTAATCTGGCTCCTGGAATGGTTCCATGTCCCTAGTCGCTTATTGTCCTGTTGTACTTTTATTACCTGTACCTTCCTTTCATTTTCTTATGTTCTGATATGCTGGTTTTGTTCTTATTTCGTGGCCTCCTTTGTGGCACTTGCTCTTTCTGGGGTTTGACCCAGCTGGTTTCGTGTGGCCAGATTTCGGAGCAGCACCCGAGGATCTACCGAACCTCCAGCCCGATGGTGGCGACTAGAAGGAATTCGGGCTACGAGTGGGTTTCCTATTTTGTTTCACTCACTCTATTGTAAAATTATTCTTTTGAGGCGTTTAGCCGACGAGCACCTGTTAGCTCGATGCACATTTACTTACTGTCTGCCTACGGGCTGTAAACATGATTAATAAATCCTAGGGTTGATCATGTATGACTTAACTCTTGCTAGTCCTCGCATTTTGTACGACTAGCTTCATGATCAGCTGAATATGTAATATTTGGGACGCCTTTTATTGTATATTTGGTGGTCTAACATCTTGTAAATATATTACTTGCTTGAGATTGAGACAATAGGCTTGACCTTAAGAGACCGTTGGCTTGTAGTAAACCCTCATATCTATACAGCCGTGACCGTATAGCGAGGTGGTTTCTATTTCAATATACGTAGCTGGCTATGTTCGCCCCCGCTCTCCAGTATTCTGGTTCTGGGGCGTGACATCGTCCCGGGAGGAACGAGTATAGCAAGCGCCAGCCTTACATCGACGTGGGTTATTCGGGAACTTTCGCACAGGGCTCGCTACCCGCCGCGAAAGGGTTGTCGTCTAACCCAGCTATAGTCCGTGATGGCTTGACATTGCCAGTGACCTTCACACCCTTTCACGGCTTGAACCGAAGCACGTGACACGGGATAAAGTTGGACAATTGCTTGCCTCAAATATGTTAACATGCAAATCAAACAGGATGGTTAGAAAGATCACAAATATAGCTAACATGTTTTATAAAACTGCTTGAACCAAATGCAGAGCTTGGATTTAATTAGCCACTCGCCAGTACATGTGATCGTACGGACCCTCGCTCTTTGCCGGTGCCAAGAATCAGGAAGAACGTGCCAACTAGCTAGGCGACGTTCATGCTTTTGAAGCTTCGACCCCGCGTCGAAGACCCCATCGCTGAAATTTTGAAGACTCTCCGTAAGTCCAAGGAACATGTCTCGGCATCCCTCGTATCCAGGTGGCTAGAATACTTTTGTTGTACATGAGAGATGTATGTATGGAACAGTTATCTTATTGGCACTCCTTTTGTAATCGAAAAATATACAAAAATACTTAAGAACGGAGATCCTAATTCTTTCTCATATATATATATATATATATATATATATATATATATATATATAAAAGAAAAAAAAAATATATATATATATAAGAAAAAAATATATATAAAAGAAAGAAAAAATATATAAAAGAAGATAATTTTACATTATGTTAATGGGTTAACTCTTCCCGCAAGAATCCACACGGACCTGCACTTATAAAAATTAAATAATTATAAATTGGTGCTCCTCGGTGGAATTAAATCCACCCAAGAATGGACGTCATCCTCCTCAATGCTTGACTATTGTGTTGACATGAATTGTCGGATCACAAACAAAGTTGATATTGACGATGAATTGGCGACACCACAGGTTGTGGTTGGATACTATTGCATTCACATTAATTATCACGTCACGAACAAAGTTAATGCATTAAAAGTGAATATATGAGCACATTAATTTACAGATTTTTTTTTTTTTTTTTTTAGATGACCATTAATTTACAGAATTAAAGATGGACTCTCATACCATTGTTGGTCAGAATATTTGGGTTGCTTTTTAATGCTTTGAAGAGAGGAAGAGGAAATAAGGGATGTTGGTTGGGAAACCAAAGTGTGAAGGGAAGAAATAGTTCTCTCTCTCCTTTCCACACGCATTTGCCCCTCATGGATTGGATGTCCTACATGCCTTCCCATCTACACACTAGTTTATTTTCTTCAAAAACTAAACTATTTTTTATATGAAACTAATTCTGATTATCCCTTGATCTTTATTGTGTACCAATTATAGAGGGTCACCTGCGATCCCGACCTCTATTAAGGTTACACTGAGTCTGGGAGTTGCCCTAAGAAGAGAAGGGTTGTCCAAGCTCCAAGTCTTATTTGGCTTACCCCTGGACGGACCCTGGTGTAACGAGTAATATAATGTGTGGATAAGGATGAAATATATATCGAACTCAACTGGCTTTTGTGGTTAGCAATGAGAGGTATAACCTCATTGGCTAAGAGGGCTGTCTTGAAATCGAACCGCAGGGAGGTGTGGGTGTAAACAAGAACGGAGTCAGAATTTTAGTTTACCCTAGGCTGAACTTAAAACGTCAGAAAACATTAACACAATAATTTTAATTTATCCCGAGCTGAACTTAAAATGTCAACAAAAAAAAAATAACACAGTCAAAAGATGATAATTCAAGTAGTGGGACAGGCAGAAAAAGCATTATAAATGCAAATAAAAGGAAGAGCAATTTTTTTTAAAAAAAAATTTCACATGTCTCCAAACAAAAGAGAATGTTATGTGTCAATTCTACTAAGATAATGTATCAAATCATGTAAACATGGCATTATGGGCCTGCATAATTGCCTTCTAGATATCAAACAGGCAAAGTTGCATTGGTGTATCAAAGCTTACAATAGTGTATGGAGTCGATTGGCATCCCAGGAGCACATAGGGAAGGACTCACAGAGATAGTGGGGGGGGGGGGGGGGGGGGGGGGGGGGGGGGGTTCTGGATATGAAGCAACATGAACCGGATAAATATAATAAGGCTCGGCTGCGCTTATTATCTGCTGTATGGCATGTATGGCGATAGCGGAACAAGCGTATTTTTGAAGGATCAGTCTCCTCTATACAAGCTATCCTGAGAAATACAGAAACAGATGTCCTACTAATGGAGGTTTAAGCATAGTGCTGCACCTGTGTAGTATGATTTGTATTATTCTTTTTTTCTCTTATCAATAAAAGCTCCATTTCTTCAAAAAAAAAAAAAAAAAAAAAAAACTGGAAATTGCTGAGAAACCCAATTTCGGGGTGGGCTTTTATGAAATGCCCACCCGCTGGATAAGTTTTATGAAATACCCAGAATTAAGTATTTTCACGTTAAATATTCCAAGATTCCCTTTTAGATGCCACCCGCTAGAAACTGCTATTTTATAATACCGAAACTACCCCTCCGCGCGAATTGGTCATCTATATGTATTTGAATTCAAAAAACTTAGATCTGGATTGCGATTTTCGTCTTCTTCTTATTCACGGGAAATCTGAATTCCATTGCTCTCATATTCAGCAGAGATCGCAAAGATCGTTCGTAGTTCGGTGTATTTTTCTTCAGTCGAACTCATATCATCGCTCGTCATCATCATCACCATCATCATCATCTTCATCGTGGAGACATTTGAACTCAGATCTTCAATTGTGGAGAGAAGATCTTTCTTCTTCTTTTCCATAAGAATTATCATCGCTTTGAAAGAAGAACGAAACTCTTTATTCCTGAAAAAACTAAATTACACGTTTTAACACTGGAAATGACCATTCTCCGTCTTAATTAGGACGGAGAATGCCATTCTCCATTTTATTTAAGACGGAGAATGCCATTCTCCGTCCTAATTAACACGGAGAATGACATTCTCCGTTTCCGTCTTAATTAGGACCGAGAATGTCATTCTTCGTCTTAATTAGGACGGAGAATGGCATTCTCCGTTTTATTTAAGACGGAGAATGGCATTCTCCGTCCTAATTAACACGGAGAATGGCATTCTCCGTGTTTCTAACACGGAGAATGGTCATTCTCCTGCGTTTTAACACTAGAATGACCATTCTCCGTGATAAATTACACGAAGAATGGCATTCTCCGTCCTAATTAAGACGGAGAATGGTCATTCTCCGTTTAATTTAGCACGGAGAATGGCCATTCTCCGTCTTAATTAGAACGGAGAATGCCATTCTCCGTTTTATTTAACACGGAGAATGACATTCTCCGTTTCATTTAACACGGAGAATGGCATTCTCCGTGTTTCTAACACGGAGAATGGTCATTCTCCTGCGTTTTAACACTGGAATGACCATTCTCCGTGTAAATTAAGACGGAGAATGTCATTCTCCGTCCTAATTAAGACGGAGAATGGTCATTCTCCGTGTAAATTAAGACGGAGAATGCCATTCTCCTGCATTTTATGGTTAGCTGAAACTTTGGAGGGCCATAACTTTTGACTGGGAGGTCGAAACGAGGTCCCGTTTGTCGCAAAATGAGCGTATCGTCGAGGAGACTGAAAGTAACAGCTTCATCGTTAGACGGCCTTCCGAAATTTTAGATTCGCAAAAAAATGATGTTTGGACCTCCGTTTTAGCACTTTTGTCGTTCGTCCCGGTCTTTCGGAAATTTTTCGACGAGTTTTTGAAGATTTTTGAGGAGAAAACCTAGATTCGAAAGTGAGCAGCGTATGGAAGAAGATGGAGTATTGAAACGTTTTTTTAAGAGCAGTTTTGTGGGTGTTTCCAATAAATTAAAAGGAAGGGCAAAAGGGTCATTTGGAACCCGCTTTGGATAAGTTTCTCTAATTCTGGGCACGCGATGAAAGTTTTTTTAGCGGTGGGTTTTACATAAAACTTTTTTAGTTTTTGGGCATTTCATAAATCCTCTCAAAAAAAAATACACATGGGTGCATGATGATAGCATGTGGGGGGTGACAAGTAGACACCCTCCATAGGATGGCACCTCACCTCCCTCATCCTCTATATACATATATATATATATATATATATATATATATATATATATATATATATATATATATATATATATAATGTGTGTGTGTAGATCATTAGGCCTATATGGCAAACTTTTAATACCAGAATAATGTCATTGCTATTTTAATATGTTGATAGTGAAGTTTGATATTTATGGGAATTATCCGTTACGTAGTTTGTAGTAGGCTGTTTAATAGCTTGCTTGATTTTGACGTGGACATTGTCATTTTATATTGCTTCATGGATTTGTGAACGCTGAAAGTCTCCTTCCAAGTCCACAATTTGAAGCCAACTTTTTGACTATGTCCCCGTTCTTTAATTCTACAAATAAAATAAATTTATAAGTTTCGTGGCAGTGAAAAACAATTTATTTAGTAAATAAATGTATATGGTTTTAAGTTTTTAACTAAGAGACCTAGGCCTGTCAATGGTTGACCGAAAATCCGTATCCGATCCGTATTCGAACCGAAAATATCCGAAATTTCGGATACGGATACGGATTCGGATATCTTATCGGATATTTATCGGATATCGGATACGGATACGGTAAGTGCCATATCCGAACCAATAAAATCCGAACCAATAATATTTAATTTTCTTAATAAATTTAAAGTATATATGTGGCAATGTATTCAATGTATGCATGAGATTATTAGTTATTTGTGCTTGTGTGGAGAATTATAACAAAATATGTTGTTCCAATGTGAAAATTGTTGGTTCTGATTCTTTTCTTCCATTTTTTAATATATTTTTTAGTAATCTTATTGGTTCGGATATTATCCGATATCCGATAAAATTATCGGTAACGGATATGGTAGCCAAAACGTATATCCGATCGGATATCGGATAGTTATCGGATATATCCGATAGTTAATGGTTCGGATATGGTATTGCCAATATCCGACCAATAAGCTACCATTGACAGGCCTAAAGAGACCTGAAATTTAAATCTTCTTTGACTACACTATTTTTTTAGTTTTGTCTTCCTCAAAAATTATTAACTTTGATTAGGGGTGAGCATTATTCGATTTTGAACTGAAAATTGAACCGAACCGAACCTAATAAGAGATTTGGTTCTGTGTCAAAAAAATCGGTTCGATTTCGATTTTAAAAATACTAAAATTTACCAAACTCAGTCGACTTTTGTGGTCAGCGATGAGATATAACCTCCTTAGCTAGTCTCAGAATCGAATTGCGGGGAGGTATGAGTGTGTGTGTGTGTGTGTGAAAATTGAGGATAATGTATCCAAATAGTATGCAACGCAGCGTGCAAAAAGTTCCGAGCGTTATGTCGGGCGTCACAAAAAAATTATTCGATTTCGATTTTGGTTTTTGTCCAAAACCAAATAAGACTTGTGCAATTATGTAAATAACTCAGCTTATATGCATATTTTATGATTAAAAATGTGTATATTTTGAAAACAATAATTATATATATATATGTGTTTTGAAGTCCAATTTTGATAATTTAAAAACTAGTCCAACTAGAGCAGCCCTGGCCAAGGGCCCACGAACTAGGAAGGCCTCAAGATTTTTGTTCTTTTTTGCATATAAATAACCTTTGTAATATGTAATATTATAAGTGTTCATATAAAATAATATAGTAATTTAATTAGTGTAGTTAGTTTTCACTTATACCTTCTATGTAAAAGATCATGAGTTCAAGGCCTAGTGGAAGTTATTTAATTTTCTTTTTAAATGGTTTCAGTTTGTCCTGTGCCAGAATAACTCTCGACCGACCTTGAGCTAATTTTGGGCACAACTTTAAAATACAACAAATGTGTGTATAAAATAATTATAATTTTTAATATAATTTAACCATAATTACAACTTTGGGTCCCTTAAACAATATAAATATTCCAAACGAAAGAATCGAATTGATTATGCGGTTTGGTTCGATTTCGATTTGGCTAATTTTGATTCGATTTCGATTTTGAGCTTTTAGAATTTTGATTTACTCAATTTTCATATTTCGTACTTATATATGTATATATCTCCCCATGATATATACATATATAAGATACACCTACTTGGAGCTAGGATCAAGAGTATTTATATATGTATATATCTCCCCATGATTATTCAGAGAATTCTATGCAATATGCAGCAGAGAGTGGAATGAGCACTTAACACTTATAAAACGTTTTAAATTAATATTTGATATATCCCAAAACTTTACTGCCGTGCACGCTGCAAGATTAAATGCTGAGAGAGTATTGTGAAATCATACGCTAGACATCAATATTATTATAACATTGGATATCCCTAGCCAGTATGATTGATGACTGAAGGTCAATATAAACATACTGAGAGCGACCCCATATATACATATATATATATATATATATATATATATAATGCAAATGACCTCTAGCCTAGTGGTTAAGAGAGATGCATGCGGCCCAAGTGGTCGGGAGTTCGAACCTCCAAGAGTTCGAGCCTCAGTGGAGGCGAGTTCGCCACAAGTACCCATTGCTTCAAAAAAAAAAAAAAAAAAAAAAAAAAAAAAAAAAAAAAAAAAAAAAAATATATATATATATATATATATATATATATATATATATATATATATATATGTGGGGGAATTTATGAAATGTCCAAAAAAAACGAAAAAGTTTTATGAAAAATTCACCGCGCAATAACATTTCATTGCGTGTCCAGAATTAGAAAAATATATATAAAGAGAGTTTCGAATGACCGTTTTGTCCTTCCTTCTAATTTATTGAAAACACCCACGAAACTACTCTTAAAAAAATGTTTCGATACTTGACCTTATTCCATACGCTGCTCACTTTGGAATCTAGGTTTTCTCCTCAAAAATCTTCAAAAACTCGTCGAAAAATTTCGGAAAGACCGAGACAAACGGCAAAAGTGCTAAAACGGAGGTCAAAACATCATTTTTTTGCGATTCTAAAATTTTGGAAGACCGTCTAGCAATGAAACTGTTAATCTCAAGCTCCTCGAAGATACGCTCATTTTGCGACAAACCGGACCTCGTTTCGACCTCCCAGTCAAAAGTTATGGTCCTCCAAAGTTTCAACTGACCATAAAATGCAGGAGAATGGCTATTCTCCGTGTTAGAACACGAAGAATGTTAATTTCGCATGAGGGTGGTCATTCTTCGTGTTAGTAACACAGAGAATGACATTCTCCGTCTTAATTTACACGGAGAATGGTCATTCTCTGTATTAGTAATGCGGAGAATGTCATTAGGGGTGCAACTTGGGCGGGCTAAACCCGAACCCGATCGGGTAAACCCGTTAATGGGTTGGGTTAGGGTTGAAGATATTCGGGTTCGGGCTTGGGCTCGGGTTAAAATATTTGAACCCGATCAAAAATCGGGTTGGGCTTGGGTTCATGTGTTGGGTAACCCGAAGAACCCGAAACCCGACATACATATAATTTATATATATATTGTTTCATACTACTTAAATAAAAAGTTTAAACTATAATTTTTTCACCCGAACTCTTCAATTTCTTGTCCTAAATCTCATTTCAGTTTTATTTTGTAATGATTGAGGCTTGATTGCTATTTGATTATACATTTAATAATACTCTTGTTTAAAATTATTTCAAATATCATATTAGAGTCCGATAAACCCGATGGACCCGACCCAACCCGAGCCCAACCCGATCCTCCAGGCTTGGTCTTGGACTTCATATGTTGAACCCGAAGTCGAGTCGGGCTTGGGCTTGGACTAGGCTTATGATCTATCGGGTTGGGCTCGGGTTGACCTCAAATCCGACCCAACCCGTCCGAGTTGCACCCCTAAATGTCATTCTCCGTCTTAATTTACGCGGAGAATGGTCATTCTCCGTCTTAATTTACACGGAGAATGGGCATTCTCCGTGTAATTTAGCACGGAGAATGGTCATTCCAGTGTTAAAACGCAGGAGAGTGGTCATTCTCCGTGTTAGAAACACGGAGAACGCCATTCTCCGTGTTAAATAACACGGAGAACGCCATTCTCAGTGTTAATTTAAACGGAGAATGACATTCTCCATCTTAATTTACACGGAGAATGATCATTCCAGTGTTAAAACGCAGGAGAATGACCATTCTTCGTGTTAATTTACACGGAGAATGACATTCTCCGTCTTAATTTATACGGAGAATGGGCATTCTCCGTGTTAATTTACACGGAGAATGACATTCCGTGTTAAAACGTATGAGAATGACCATTCTCCGTGTAATTTAGTACGGAGAATGGCCTTCTCCGTGCTAAATTACACGGAGAATGATCATTTTCCGTGCTAAATTACACGGAGAATGGTCATTCAAATGTTAAAACACAGAAGAATGACAATTCTCCGTGTAATTAGTACGGAGAATGGCCTTCTCCGTGCTAAATTACACGGAGAATGACCATTTTCTGTGCTAAATTACACGGAGAATGGTCATTCAAATGTTAAAACACAGAAGAATGGCCATTCTTCGTGTTAGTAACACGGAGAATGGCATTCTCCGTGTTAATTTACACGGAGAATGACATTCTTCTTGTTAAAATGCAGGAGAATGACTATTTTTCGTGTTATATCGACGGAGAACAGTTGACAAAAACATTATTTTTTTTATTTTTTTTATTTTGTGGAAAGAAATTTGACATGAATAAAGATTCAAGACTTTTCGTTCTTCTTTCAAAACGATGCTAACTCTTATAAAAAAAGAAGAAGATCTTCTCTCCATAATTGACCTAATTGTCGGAAGAGAAGAAGAAGAAGAAGAAGAAGAAGAAGAAGAAGAAGAAGAAGAAGAACGATGATCGGAGTTCGACTGAAAAAAGCATGGTGAACTACGAACGATCTTTGCGATCTCTGCTAAAGATGAGAACAACGGAATTCAGATCTGTCACGACCCGGTCCCAATTTCTTGGGTCGAATCGGATCATGCCCAGCCTGCACCGTTGTTGAGACGGCGGCAGTAAGCTGTATCACTCATGCAGGTAAATAAAACAACACAGTCTAATTGCCACAACTTTAATAATTTGAATAGTTTAAAATTTTTTTACAATGAAATGAAACATACATCTGAAGTACATTGCTTTCCACAAACATCATGAATTATAAAGAAGAAGAAAAATCTAGGCAACCAGCTCATCAGTCTCGAGATCATCATCCTCTAGTTGGGATCACGGAACAAAGCCTCATCAGTGATACCTAAAATGTTGGGTCTCCAGTCAGGAGGGAGCAAAGTACAATTCATGCTAATCTTGACAATTAATTTAACAATAAAATCATGCACTTTTAAACAGTTTGAAGATGAACAGTTTTTGAAATAAAACAGTATAGTGATGTGAATAGGCAATGTATATGACCGGCTTGGGTTACAGTAGTATCTAGCGATACGGTATGGCTTGTCCCCGTGTGAAGAGGGGAAAGCTAATACAGTCAGTTACAGTAGTCAGTTACAGTAATTTGGATGTGGTCATAAACATTACTCTACTCCCCCAATCCCCAACAGTACAGTCAATACTCCCGAAGGAGTTCGTGTATGAACAGTGGTTTAAAATTGCAGTGAAGTGATTATTAAATAATTGTAATCAACATAAATGTACTTGCCTTTGTTATTGTGACTGGATCGAGAGTCTGTACCGAGGAACTAGGTCAAACACTTCCCCGAAATCCTACATTTGAGATTCCAGACTTAGAAACAATATTCAACCCATATCTAGATGTGCTAGTTACAATCTCTAGTAGTAATGTCCTAATCAAGTTTTAAGTTGTATTAATCTACAGCTAACGATTACGTCGCAACTATGTGCGTTGATTAAGCCGGTTAATTGAATTATTTGGAAATATACGAGAATCAATTACAATTTGGAAAACTTTGTGTTTTGTAATATATTTATAAAAATACAATTTCTTTTAGCGATAAACCGTGAATTAATAATATTTTATTCATTTTAGCTAAACTCGTAATTAAGCCGTGAATTACGTCCTATCTACGAATATGAAATCAATCCAAAATCCACCCAAATCACATCCACCAGAAAAAGAAAAGAAAATAACTACACTACACAAATACATGGGCACAGCTACTGGTCCTAGGGTGGGCTTATGCCCGATACATCTTTCTTTTACATTAAATAAGAAAATGACTGAATTATTAAATAAAATGCAGAATTTAAATGACTATAATATTTAGCCTAAAAATAAAATAATAAATAAAAGAAAACTAGGAGTCTCAGACTCGGTCCATTTCCTCAAATTCGGTTTATGCCTCAACGTCCGGTCGGACCGGTGCGTTTGCATTTCGCCGGGGCCCACAGACCGGTACGGTCGTCGCCCGAAAAATCAGTTTAGAAATTCATTTTCGAAAGCCAATTTTGAAATCAATATAAATATAGTTTTTGTAAAAATTTGGGCAGCACTTCCTCTATTTCGGGTCAAACCCAAAACTGGGAAATGCGCCACGGAAAACCTGCAATTATTCCAAACCAGGGAAAACCCATTTGTATAGAAAATATATCACAGAACCAAATCCGAAACCACACCGGAAATCCCATTTTATCCAAAACAAAACCACAGCAACACAATCTCACAGACAAACGTCACCCAAGTGCTAAACGTAGCTAACGGAAAATTATAACGCAGCTATCCGGATTCCCGAGAGGAAACCGGGGGACCGATCTATCATCATCGACTCACGGGAGGGACGAACTACTCTGATTAACAGAAATTACCAAATTCCGTTGGCGGGGAGCCGCGGGAAAAATCTCGGGAAAGAAATCCGAACTAAGTCGGCAGCAGGTAGAAGTTCCGAACCGCGGGAAAGTCCACGGACAGCGGGAAATCCACGGGAAGGGTGCTGGACAGCAGCGAATGGCCGCGGAAACGCTGACAGCGGCGGAGGCGGGGGTTTGCTGGCCTCGGGGACAGCGCGGGGGAAAAAGGCGCGAAGGAGGTCGGGATTGCGGGCTGGAGACGCGCCACACGGGCGGCGTTGGATCTGGCCGCGGGATCGCCGGAGAGTGCTGGTCGGCGCTCGGCGAAAGGGGCGCGGGGGCGGTAGGCCGGGGCTGGCCGCGCGGGAAGGCGGCGGCGGCCTCGGAGGTTGGCGGAGAGAGAGACCCGCACGCGCCGGAGTAGGCCGAGGAGCGGTCGGCCGGGCTGCACCGGGGTCGCTGGCTCGGTGGTGGCGGCCTGGCGAGCTGTGGCCGGGGTCGGGCGACCACTGGATCCGCGGGACAAAGGCTGCGCCCGGTTTGCCGAGAGGTGGCGGAGCTCGCCGGGTGGTGGCTCGACGGAGCTCCGATCGCCAGATCGGGCTAGGGCACGGGAAAAAGGAAGGTGATGATGGTGATGGAGTTGAAATGGGGAAGAGGGATGTATATATAGGGGAGGATGAAGGGTTACGGGAGATGAGGAAACTCGAGGGTTACCGGAGATCAGGGGGCGGCCCAAAGGGCGGAGACCGGCGGTGGGGAGCTCAAGAGTTGGCCGTTGGAGTCGAAGGAAGAAGAAGAGGCTTCTCAATAAATGAATTCCTATTCAAGTTGAATGAAATGAGCTTTTACAGCTCAAGGAAAAATGAATGAATGTTCATTCATTCCTAATGGGTTTGGGTGTAGGATTTATTGGATTTGGGCCTCAACTTATGGGCTAATAGATTAAATGGAAAAAATGGCTTAGAGAAATAAACCAAATATTTGGACAAGGCTAACATGGACTCTAGACATTTGGGCCTTAAAGCAAAATAGGAAAAATTATTTAAAGCCATATAGAGAAATAGGCTTTTGGTTTTAAGGAAAGAATTTAGGTTAATTAATAAATATTGGTAACTAATTATTTGATAAAATTTTTATTAATCAGGTCTCGGGTCCGAGTCTGGGCTGTTAATCAAATTTTTTTTTTTTAAAAATTACTTTTTCATAAAATCACATATAACAACATATTAAAATATTATCGAAAAAATAACGGATTTCACAACCTTCCCTCCTTAGAAAATTTCGTCCTCGAAATTTAAAGGAGTTGGTTAGGATAGGATAGAATTTTTATAATCAAGCAGGTACGGTACTGTGCTCGTAACTCAAGTTCAAAAATAAGAGTTTCCAAAATAGTCGTGGATGAGATAGTTTAAGGACAAGTTTCGATTATGATATGCAGAAAAATACAAAGGCGAACCAAAGTACACGAGGCTGATCAGACCATCATGCACCGGTCCTGATTAGAAAATATATTAGTGGGTGCACCCAATAAAATACTGTCATGATCAAGCTTGATAAAGAGATAGCTTGCAAAACTAGGCTGACTTAGCAGCATTAGTCAAATTTAGAACGGGAAAAAGAAAAGGTAAGAAATAGGAGTTTAAGTGATGGCTCAAATTCTGATTTTCTTCTTATCTCTGACTAGGCTTGCAACTGGTTTCTCTGACACTGAAAGGTTGAGTCCAATCTTCAACTCTGAATTATCCAATATGGGACTCGGATCCGAAGTGTAGCATCTGAGCTGGCCTCAATTTCCTGCTCCGTCGAAACTGATTGTTCCTCTGGTAGAAGAAACTTCACCAAATGCAATTTGGTCTTCCCAAGACCTACCAAATTCCGAGACGCAAAATCTCAAAACATCTTCAAGCGTCTGGATTGACCTCTATGATTGCTCGTCCCGCGGTACTCCGTGAATCCGGTAGATGTGCCTCTCGTACAATGCTGCCAACTTCTTTAGTGGATAAACCAACTTTGAAAGTGTGCTGACTTAGTCAGTCGGTTTTCTATAATCCAATTGGTGCCCTTCCTTCCTTAGGAACAAGGCAAACCTTACTCAAAGTTCATTGTTATATGCTTCTACTTCCACTCCAAATTGTCCAGCGGCTGCAATAAACTGGTTGTTCTCTTGCTAAATTCCTCATATTGACAAATTCACATCTAATTTCCATACCTGGAATTGTCCTTCTTTATTCCATAACACCAATCAATGGAGGCATATTCCAATACATCTTATTATCTCCTGAATATATGGAATACTGAGACTGGTGCATTTCTTTCATCAACTTGTTCCTCCGTTTGTCAGCCGATACGCAAAGTCTCGTACCATTCTTCAGAGTTCCACTGTTGATCAATTTAGAAACCCTCAAGTGTTCCAGCCAACACTTGATCTCTAAGCCTGCAAAGTGCCTCGTTTTGAAACTACGTCCTCTTGATTTTTGTCCATCAGCCTCGAACTTCATCAATACTGAATCAGCATCCAGCTCCGTCCTTCTATCTCCAGGTAGTATAACCTCCAGTCCAAAACTTCTCGATGTCTTCTAGCAGGTGCCACTCCTTGGCTAAGAACTTCGCCATCAGTATCGACCACGTGCATCAGTGACCACATTAGCCTTACCTGAATAGTACTGCAGGTTGATGTCGAAATCCTTCATCTGCTTCAACCATCTTCTTAGTCTAACATTCAGCCCTTCCTGAGTGAAGACATATTTCAGACTTTTGTAGTCCGTATAAATTTTCACTCCCTTTCCATAAAAATCATGCTTCCATAGCTTCAAAGTAAAAATAATTGCAGCAATTCAAATTAGGTGTGGGATGATTCTTCTTATGAGTCTGTAGTTGCCTACATGTGTAAGCAATTACTTTCCCATGTTGTTGAAGAACGCAGCCCAGTCCTTTTCCAGAGACATTCCTGTAAATTGAGAAACCACCGGTTCCTGCGGGTAGCGCAAGGATTGGTGTAGTGGTAAGTCTCTTCTTCAGCTCCTCAATGCCGTCTGGCAAACTTTCGTTCAGATGAACTCTTCATTCTTCCAAGTGAGCTTCGTCATCGGCTCAGCAATCTTGGCGAAATCCTTCACGAACTTCTGATAGTAGCCGGCCAAGTTCAAGGATCTTTCGAATTGAACTTGGGGTATACCACTCTTCAACAACAGCTATCTTCCATCGAAATTTCTTCTCTTAACAACATGCCCAAAAGTCTACCTTGTCAACAACCCACGTTCAGATAACTTACCAAAAACTTTTTTTTTTCCTCAAAGTTTCCAAAACTTTCTCAGGTGTTCTTCATGCTCTTCTTCAATCTTCAAATATATCCAAATGTTATCTATGGAGGAGATAAACTGATTCATATACTCATGAAAAAATCTCTGTTCATGAAATTCATGAACATAGCAGGAGCATTTGTCAGTCTAACGTCCTGACCACAGAAAACTACACATACTTGATGTTTGAACGCCGTCTTGGAAATGTCCTCTTTCCTGACTTTGATTTGATGGTAGTCAAATCTTAAGTCAAACTTCGAAACATCCTATCTCCACATAACCAGATCAAACAGATCCTCGATCCGGACAGAAAGTACTTGTTTCTTTAGTGTCTGGTAATCGATGCACATCCGTTGTTCCATCCTTCTTGGACATAAACAAGATAGGTACTCCCTAAGGTAGAGTTCCATTCTGCATAAATCCTAGAGCCTTCATTGATCTGGTCCTTCATCTTCTATGAACTTCGAGTCTGCATCATGCCTTTGTAGGAGGCAAGGTCTGCTAGATAGGAAGAGAGTCCCTAGGTTGTGGCCTAACAGGTGTTGCTGGCCTATGAGCTCTGGCTTGATAAACAGATAAGGGCAGTCCTTTACCCGATGTTCAGCAGATCCACATGCCAAACATTGTCCCAATCTCTTGCGGCAACTAACGGTCTGATGACCAGGCCTCTTGCAGTAGTTACAAGCCCATAGCTTCTTACGACAAGGCTGCCGGAAGTAGAGTACTTGATGGGACCCAAATATCTTCAGGGGTATCCTTCCTAGGACAAAGTTCTGCTCTAACTTGGTTGGGGATATCTAAGGCTACATCATGACGTTCTTCATGTCTTCTCTCGTGATATTCATCTGTTCCTGCTGGGCTTCATCTTGAACTTTCTGGATCTCCAGGATTTCTTGGAATAGGACAACCATTTGGAAGATGTTTGCTGGTACTGGTGGAGCAACAAAAATGAATACTCCACCAAGGAAATGCATCTCAGTTTGAGATGAGGTAGAAATTGCCAGTGTAGGAAAAACTTCACTGGGTGCATTATGAGGACGGTCAAACAGCCGCGAGGGGAAAGACCCTGGACTTTGGTTGAGGAGATGGGGTATGATCCAGAGATAACACCTCATCGCCAGCAGGATTTGGTCAACGGTCATTCTCTGGAAAGTTTAGGACGCACACATAAGCAAGGTAGCCTACCGGTCTATAATCAAGCAAAAATATTTATTTATAATATATTTCGGTCCTATGTTGTGACAAATTGATGTTCTAGTGTTCTAATTGTTTCTAGGTAAGTTTTCCTAAGTTGTTGTTCAGACCTGCATGGGCCACCACTAAAAACATGTCACGACCCGGTCCCAATTTCTTGGGTCGAATCGGATCATGCCCAGCCTGCACCGTTGTTGAGACGGCGGCAGTAAGCTGTATCACTCATGCAGGTAAATAAAACAACACAGTCTAATTGCCACAACTTTAATAATTTGAATAGTTTAAAATTTTTTTACAATGAAATGAAACATACATCTGAAGTACATTGCTTTCCACAAACATCATGAATTATAAAGAAGAAGAAAAATCTAGGCAACCAGCTCATCAGTCTCGAGATCATCATCCTCTAGTTGGGATCACGGAACAAAGCCTCATCAGTGATACCTAAAATATTGGGTCTCCAGTCAGGAGGGAGCAAAGTACAATTCATGCTAATCTTGACAATTAATTTAACAATAAAATCATGCACTTTTAAACAGTTTGAAGATGAACAGTTTTTGAAATAAAACAGTATAGTGATGTGAATAGGCAATGTATATGACCGGCTTGGGTTACAGTAGTATCTAGCGATACGGTATGGCTTGTCCCCGTGTGAAGAGGGGAAAGCTAATACAGTCAGTTACAGTAGTCAGTTACAGTAATTTGGATGTGGTCATAAACATTACTCTACTCCCCCAATCCCCAACAGTACAGTCAATACTCCCGAAGGAGTTCGTGTATGAACAGTGGTTTAAAATTGCAGTGAAGTGATTATTAAATAATTGTAATCAACATAAATGTACTTGCCTTTGTTATTGTGACTGGATCGAGAGTCTGTACCGAGGAACTAGGTCAAACACTTCCCCGAAATCCTACATTTGAGATTCCAGACTTAGAAACAATATTCAACCCATATCTAGATGTGCTAGTTACAATCTCTAGTAGTAATGTCCTAATCAAGTTTTAAGTTGTATTAATCTACAGCTAACGATTATGTCGCAACTATGTGCGTTGATTAAGCCGGTTAATTGAATTATTTGGAAATATACGAGAATCAATTACAATTTGGAAAACTTTGTGTTTTGTAATATATTTATAAAAATATAATTTCTTTTAGCGATAAACCGTGAATTAATAATATTTTATTCATTTTAGCTAAACTCGTAATTAAGCCGTGAATTACGTCCTATCTACGAATATGAAATCAATCCAAAATCCACCCAAATCACATCCACCAGAAAAAGAAAAGAAAATAACTACACTACACAAATACATGGGCACAGCTACTGGTCCTAGGGTGGGCTTATGCCCGATACATCTTTCTTTTACATTAAATAAGAAAATGACTGAATTATTAAATAAAATGCAGAATTTAAATGACTATAATATTTAGCCTAAAAATAAAATAATAAATAAAAGAAAACTAGGAGTCTCAGACTCGGTCCATTTCCTCAAATTCGGTTTATGCCTCAACGTCCGGTCGGACCGGTGCGTTTGCATTTCGCCGGGGCCCACAGACCGGTACGGTCGTCGCCCGAAAAATCAGTTTAGAAATTCATTTTCGAAAGCCAATTTTGAAATCAATATAAATATAGTTTTTGTAAAAATTTGGGCAGCACTTCCTCTATTTCGGGTCAAACCCAAAACTGGGAAATGCGCCACGGAAAACCTGCAATTATTCCAAACCAGGGAAAACCCATTTGTATAGAAAATATATCACAGAACCAAATCCGAAACCACACCGGAAATCCCGTTTTATCCAAAACAAAACCACAGCAACACAATCTCACAGACAAACGTCACCCAAGTGCTAAACGTAGCTAACGGAAAATTATAACGCAGCTATCCGGATTCCCGAGAGGAAACCGGGGGACCGATCTATCATCATCGACTCACGGGAGGGACGAACTACTCTGATTAACAGAAATTACCAAATTTCGTTGGCGGGGAGCCGCGGGAAAAATCTCGGGAAAGAAATCCGAACTAAGTCGGCAGCAGGTAGAAGTTCCGAACCGCGGGAAAGTCCACGGACAGCGGGAAATCCACGGGAAGGGTGCTGGACAGCAGCGAATGGCCGCGGAAATGCTGACAGCGGCGGAGGCGGGGGTTTGCTGGCCTCGGGGACAGCGCGGGGGAAAAAGGCGCGAAGGAGGTCGGGATTGCGGGCTGGAGACGCGCCACACGGACGGCGTTGGATCTGGCCGCGGGATCGCCGGAGAGTGCTGGTCGGCGCTCGGCGAAAGGGGCACGGGGGCGGTAGGCCGGGGCTGGCCGCGCGGGAAGGCGGCGGCGGCCTCGGAGGTTGGCGGAGAGAGAGACCCGCACGCGCCGGAGTAGGCCGAGGAGCGGTCGGCCGGGCTGCACCGGGGTCGCTGGCTCGGTGGTGGCGGCCTGGCGAGCTATGGCCGGGGTCAGGCGACCACTGGATCCGCGGGACAAAGGCTGCGCCCGGTTTGCCGAGAGGTGGCGGAGCTCGCCGGGTGGTGGCTCGACGGAGCTCCGGTCGCCAGATCGGGCTAGGGCACGGGAAAAAGGAAGGTGATGATGGTGATGGAGTTGAAATGGGGAAGAGGGATGTATATATAGGGGAGGATGAAGGGTTACGGGAGATGAGGAAACTCGGGGGTTACCGGAGATCAGGGGGCGACCCAAAGGGCGGAGACCGGCGGTGGGGAGCTCAAGAGTTGGCCGTTGGAGTCGAAGGAAGAAGAAGAGGCTTCTCAATAAATGAATTCCTATTCAAGTTGAATGAAATGAGCTTTTACAGCTCAAGGAAAAATGAATGAATGTTCATTCATTCCTAATGGGTTTGGGTGTAGGATTTATTGGATTTGGGCCTCAACTTATGGGCTAATAGATTAAATGGAAAAAATGGCTTAGAGAAATAAACCAAATATTTGGACAAGGCTAACATGGACTCTAGACATTTGGGCCTTAAAGCAAAATAGGAAAAATTATTTAAAGCCATATAGAGAAATAGGCTTTTGGTTTTAAGGAAAGAATTTAGGTTAATTAATAAATATTGGTAACTAATTATTTGATAAAATTTTTATTAATCAGGTCTCGGGTCCGAGTCTGGGCTGTTAATCAAAATTTTTTTTTTTTTAAAAATTACTTTTTCATAAAATCACATATAACAACATATTAAAATATTATCGAAAAAATAACGGATTTCACAAGATCTCTCGTGAAGAAGAAGAAAAAGAAGACGACGAGAATCGGAATCCAAATCTGAGTTTGTGCGGAGGGATAGTTATGATATTAATTTTGTAAATACAGATCATCTAAAGGAAATATTGGAATACTTAACGTGGAAATATATAATTCTGGACATTTCATAAAACCCATCATGCGGGTAGATTTTTCATAAAAACCAACCCCGAAATTGGGTTTCTCAGCAATTTTCAGTTTTGGACATTTCATAAAACCCATCATGCCGGTGGATTTTTTATAAAAACCAACTCCGAAATTGGGTTTCTCAGCAATTTCCAGTATATATATATATATATATATATATATATATATATATATATATATATATATATATATATATATATGAGGAAGGATCAAGATTTTCACACTTTTTGTATTTTCATGCATCTTTTCTATTTGCACTGTTGGATGGTACTTTAAGTCATTTAATCTTAATCGTTGATTTACTATTTGTTAAGATTAGATGACTTTTATATATATATATATATATATATATATATATATATATATATATATATATATATATATATATTAACTTTGTTAAGTAATTATGTCGCATCAATGCGTGAGTAAAATGTTGAATATATATGACCATACTGGTGCCAACCAATCTATGCATCATATTTGTCATAAATTATGTGTGTCACTGTCGTCCTATCTCCACAGTATATATATACGTCTTCCATATAGGACGTAACTGCATAATATTCCATTCTTCTTCTCCTTCTTCTTTCTCCCTAATGGTAATGGCGACGAAGGAGGCCATTTTGGCCATAGGGGTGGTCCTTCTCGTGCTCCACATCTGCCCATCCGCATGCCAAGGAACATTGAGCAGGGGGAGCTTCCCAAAGGGCTTCGTCTTCGGAACAGCTTCTTCTTCATACCAGGTTTATTGCTGATTTTCTTTTCCCAATTATGAGTTCTTTTTAATTCGTCGTCGTCGCCGTCTTCTTCTTCTTCTTCTAATGAGGAAAAGCTTTCCTTTTTTTTTGGATTTTTTTTGGTAATGTTCGAATCATAAATATGACAATGACAATAATTCGTTCTATGGATTAAATATATATTTTGCAAGAGAATTTATTGAAAAATATTAAGTGGGAAAAGTAAAAAAAGTGGAATTATATTCATAGGGGGGAGAGAGAGAGAATTAGACCGTTGTATGACAAGTGGGCCCACCTCTCATTTCGTAAAACGTGTGGACATAAAGTTAGTAGATGGGCCCACTTGTCATACAAAGGAGATATAAAAAATTTGATACCTCCTTCTGTATCAAAGTTTTACTCCACAAAAGTTGGTGCTTTAGACCCACTCGTGTAGAGAGAAATTATTGGGTGTTCCGGGCTCATCACCATGGTGAATGGTGAGCCCGGCCACTAATTTGTTGACACTTAGACATAATACATCATATCACTACATTTTTTTTTATTTTCTAGGCCAGTTTTTTAATATTCTTCAAAGAAAAAAAATCTATTTTTTTTTTCTAATTATATGCAAGTGGACTATATCTTATATATATATATTTTTTACATTTTTTTGAAATATTTTATGCCAAATATTATGCGAAGTGTCAACAAATTAGTGGCCAAGCTCACCATTCACCATTGTCACGTGGTGAGTCCGGACCACCCAAGACTTCTTGTGAATATAAGGTTTTACCCTTAAAAAGTTCCCATTTTGAATAGATATACCAGCTACACATGATAAAAATGTCCAAAATAGAACATGTTATAACAGATAGAAATAGTAATTTTCAAATCTTATTGATATTATTATGGGTCCGAAATTTGATTATTAATGGTTACACTATGTTGTTTCTTCTTAGTTTTTTTTTTGATGTTTTCCATTCACAAAGTTTTAACTCATAGTAAAATTCTAGATATTCTCAAATCCTTGCAATATAGTCTGAGGATAACCTTGTAAGTGGGGACCGCCATAAGACGAATAATAGATGCATAATGGTCTAATCAAAGTCATTAATCTAAAGAGAAAAATTGTTATTTTCTTAACCTTAACGAGGACTCTCTCATATGTGACGTAGTGGACGGGGACGAAAAAATCGAGAAAATGGATGAAGAACCAACCCATGAGAGATTGGCTTTTAGGTCACGAGCTACGCTGTACGCCCTGGCCTGGCCATGGAGAAATTATTGGATGGTCCGGCCTCACCACGTGGCAATGGTGAATGGCGAGCCCGACCACTAATTTCTTGACAGTTGGCATAATCCATTATATTACTACATTTCTCTTATTTTTTTAGTCAATTTTTTAATGTTTTTGAAAGAAAAAATCTCTTTTTTTTTTTCCTAATTATATGCCAATTGAATTTCTATATATTAAATACTTTTTTTTACAATTTTTTGGGATTTTTTATGCCAAATATTATGCCAAGTGTCAAAAAAATTAGTGGCAGGACTTAACATTCACCATTGCCACGTGGTGAGGCCGGACCACACAATAATTTCTCCTGGCCATGGAGGTAGGGTGGGAGGTGCGGGTGGGGTGGATGTGTGTGCAGAAATATATGTAGTTCCGTCCCTCCATGCATTAGAATTTTATAGGGGTATACAATTTTTTTTGAGTATTTTAAAAGATATACATGTATAAATCCAAAAAAAAAATACAATAAAACATTGCAAGGTACATGCCATTAGGATCCAATTAATTTAAGGCCTAATCATAGCACTGTCTAAATTATAATGATTTTTGTCATTTAATTCTTATCTCTCTCTCGTTTCTTTTACATTGACATATAGATTTCATGTTTTATGTAAAAAAAATAAAAACATTTTTGTTTGCAGTTTGAAGGAGCAGTGAAGGTGGATGGAAGAGGACCTACAGTCTGGGATAAATTTGCCCATTCCTTTGGTAATTAAGACTTTTGCCATAATATAAAATGTTTGTATCTAATATATATGTATTATATGAAATTATCAACCAGGACATTTTTTCAACATTTGTGTAGGGAGGGTGCTTGATTTTAGCAATGCCGATGTTGCTGTCGACCAGTATCACCTATTCAAGGTGAGTATAGGCATGGGTCCCATGCCGGTTGACCTGTCAATGGGATGGTGCCACCTGGCGGCGGGCCAGCTAGCAGCGCTCTTCGATTGTACTATCGTAACGATGATGTAGAATTAATAATTGTTAAATGCAGGATGATATACAACTCATGGCAGATATGGGAATGGATGCTTACAGGTTTTCGATAGCGTGGTCTCGAATTTTTCCAAGTATGAGTTCCCTCAAAATTTGTCATGGTCCCCTAATTTTCCTTTTGCATCAATACAAGTAAGTGTGGGTCTGAACTAACCCCTCTCAAAAGAAAACTCACCTCTCTTTCCAAAAAAGGAAAAAAAAAATTTGATGATGAGTACTATACTTCTCTATGAATTCGAAGCCAAGCCATCTGTTTGCGTACGTAATCCATCAGTTAGTTGATATATGCTTGGGGTTACAGGTTACTATTCCAAATTTTGTTTCGTGTTACATAAGGATTCATCTCATAGAGATCCGACAATACCTTGTACTTATTATATATGCTACCTAACGCAACTCTCCTTTTATGATCATAACCTGGGACTGACTCATATCAAGGGCCGGTCCACGGGGTTGGGTTGCCCTATCCGAAACTAGTTTTTGGGTGTCCCTTGATCCTTATTAATGTATATCGATTTTGGAGTTGTCCTAACCGGAGGGGGGTTGTCCAAATCCGAAGTCTTATCTGGCTTACCCAGGACCGGCCCTACTCATATGTAAGGACGTTATGGATTTATAGGATTCCTTGTTCAGAATAATGGAGTATGCAGTTCTTGAAAATGACTTGCTTAATATAGTAGTAGTATTAGGCCTAATGCAATTTGATTTAGAAAGGTATGTACCCATATGAGACAACACTTGAACATGACAATGTGTTTCACAAGTCCATCAAGAAAGAGATGACAGTGACCAAATTAAGTCAAGCTCTATCATTTCCCTGAAGTTGTGTGAAAGGGAATATTGAAGAGCATATATACCTTTCCCTTTCTGAAAAAGGTGCTTCAGCTAGTTAGCTATTGCAGGCAGATTAGGCATCTTGAAAAAGGCCAAAAATATAGTCAGAATAAATGCAAGAAACTGAAAGAGAGTGAATGAATTTTTGGGGTGGGTGGGGGAACAATGCTTCCTTATTTTAAAATTCATTCACGTTTACAAAACATATATGGAGCAAATTACGTAATAAGAAAAAAGTCATTCATTTTCTTTGTTTGGATGTTTGTATATGCCAAAGGAAAAAAATCTTGAAAAAAGAAAAGTCATTCATTTCCTGTGCGTGGATGCCTATATGCCAAAGGATAAGTGCATGAAAGAGAAATGGTTCCCAAAGGAAGGAAATGGGGAAATGGTACCTCCACCCACTCCAAGGATTCACTTTCTCTCCCGATTTTTATATTTATTTTGAAAATTTAGGACTAAACTATTCCTGCTCAAAGATATATTTTGACTATATTCCTAGCATTTTCAAACACCAAAAAGAAAAATTAATGAAAATTGCAATTTACTTTCCTTTCTTTTCCGCAAACCAAATGAGGCCTTAATGCATAACAATAGTAACGAGATCGAGTATTAGATGGTACTTAAATAATTATTCTTTAATCCAAAAAAAAAAAAATCTGATTTTGTTTATGGGTAACTAGGCACAATGTGTGGAATGATGATGGGGTATATTTATGACATACCTAGGGAAAATATAGTTAGGAGTATCCATATGAAAAATAGCTCTTGAAAAAAAAAAACTAAATTTTTGAATGGTGATGAAGATATAAGCAAGATGGTCATGTTGTGTCCTTCAAATGCAAGTGTATCTTTATTTTTGTACATTGTAAGGTGCACAAGGCGTAAATGACAGGCTTTTATTTGTAAGTAAATCACGAAAACTTTTACGAAGCCCACTCAAATGATCATATAAATCTTGGGTCATTTGGTTTTATTTACTGTAATAATACTAAAAAATGCGAAGTCTATTTACTAAAATCATCTTTGATCTTTGTGTAGATGGGAGTGGTGAAGTTAATCAAGCTGGGATCGATCACTACAATGAGCTCATAGATGCATTGCTAGAGAAAGGTGGGTGAAGACTTGGCATTAATTTGATCTTCCTATATGATAACAGAATCTATGTTTCTGACAACAATTATATCAATCAACTATTGATCAACTACTGTTATGTAAGTATGCAGGGATAGAGCCATATGTGACTCTCTATCATTGGGACCTTCCCCAAGCCTTAGCAGACAAATACAATGGCTGGCTTGACCCACAAATTATGTAATAGTCTTTGTTGTTGTTGTTTGTTAGGTGTCACTTAGGGGTGCGTAGGGACTAAAAATGTCTATTAACAGAAGAAAATGGCTCTGTCATTTGTAGAAAGGACTTCTCCAACTACGCAGAAATATGCTTTAAGGCGTTCGGGGACAGGGTTAAGCACTGGATAACCTTCAATGAACCTCACACGTTCGCCATCCAAGGCTACGATGTTGGACTGCAAGCCCCAGGACGCTGCTCCATCCTCCTCCACCTCTTCTGTTCAGCCGGGAATTCAGCAACAGAACCTTACATTGTCGCCCACCATGTTCTTTTATCTCATGCTACGGTGGCAGACATATATAGGAAGAAGTACAAGGTATTTAGTATATTTCCGAGATTTTTTTTTTCTTTCATGTTCAATAGTTTTAGGTTCAAATGACTGATATGCATATACTCTGCGTGCATGCTACATGTAGTATTTACTGTATTCTTCGATATGATTATTTTTGTTAGGGAAAAAAAAACCATGTTTACAAAAATGATAAACTTGGTTAATATGCAGGCAAGCCAACAAGGTTCGCTCATGATATCATTTGATGTCATTTGGTATGAACCTATGACAAACTCACAAGATGACATTGAAGCTACACAAAGAGCTCAGGATTTTCAGCTTGGATGGTGAGACCAAATGCCCTCTTTCTTTCTTGTTCATGATATTTTACTAATCGACCATTGTCCTTTCCTTAAAACTTAAATTTGGTATCATCGAGTATAATATATATCTATTCGTAGTATACATTTGACAACTTACTCTGTATAACTTAATTTGTAATGCATATTTTGAGCATGACAAATGTATATGTTGTTTACTAGTATGTATGTCTACTAGCTTGGTTTCTACAATCATGTTTACCTAATATTTCCTGGGAACTTTGTAGGTTTATGGATCCGTTATTCTTCGGGGACTACCCAAGTTCAATGAGGAAAAGGGTTGGTGACAGATTGCCCAAGTTTTCAGCAGATGAGTCTGCTTTAGTTAAGGGTTCCCTGGATTTTGTGGGCATAAATCATTACACCACATTTTATGCGAAGAAGAACGAGACTGACATAATTCATATACTACTCAATGATACCCTGTCCGACTCCGGTGCCATCACCCTCCGTGAGTTCTCTTATATTTACAACTGAAGTATTACACATATCCATATTTTTACGCAATCTCTAGAAACGAAGAATAAATATAGATGCTTTCATCGTATGCAGCCTTCAAGGACGGAAAAGCAATAGGTGATAAGGTAACTCTTAACTTGGACAACATAGCACAGTTTATATTCCTTTCATTAATGTATACTGGTTTTCGTATCCCGAGATTAATATCACAGACAGAACTCTGTTTACTTCTCCATATAGGGGATGTAATACCTATATGCTATGTTGTATGGACACTGATATGACACGACATGGTACGGGCACGGAGACACAAGGCTAAAGTAATGCAAAATAATATGGGCACCATCCTGACCACACAAAGCTAAAGTAATGCAAGACTACAAAAATTAATTGGAAGACTCTCTAGACACTCATGGCCTTAGATTTTGGAAGCGGTATCATGTATATCTTTCCATATCGACTAGGAAGCACATAATGCACATTTGTGCTGATTTTCTTCCATTAGAATTAAGCATATATTGATTGGTACTGCTCAATTATTGCCAGACCAATACATTTTTAGATTATCACAACATTTTCATATTCCTGCGTGCGAAAGGATTGTCTCGTCAACTCTGATATCCTATATTGAAATTATCTTGTGACACATGGTCTTCAAATTTCAAAGACTAGGAAGCACGGACACCCCAAAGATCAGTTCTACGTCCATGTCGAGTCAAACACATATCGGACACGAACTGACACTCCAAAATAAACAAGGACACAAAATTAGTGTCGTGTTTGTATCATGTTGTGTCGTATTAGTATGTGTGTCTGTCCAACATAGTTTCTCAAGCATGACCATCCATCAGACTAAGGCTAATTACACGGAGAAACCTCTTCACCTAGAATATCAGGTAAATAAGTAGCCCTTGCAAGTTATATGGGTCCAAAATTGGTGTCACTAATTGATCGTGTTCCTAGCAAACTAGGACAAGCAGCCACACCGTCTACACTTTTTAACTATAATAACTGTAAAATATGGGTTATTATTGCTCTATTATATATTTCAAATCCTTCTAGAGAGGTTTTTCTTTCTGGTCATAGACTCGTAATATGTCTTATACTATGGAACACAGGCTGCATCCATCTGGCTATACATAGTTCCTCAAGGTATGAGAAGCCTAATGAACTACATTAAGCAGAAGTACAACAACCCACCAGTATACATCACAGAAAATGGTAAGTGTTCTTATTTCCTGATGCTGCTCGAAAATTCTTACATCCGATATGCGTTGTTTATTATTATTGTTTTTTGATATCCGGATGTTTCTTGAAGGGATGGATGATTCAAATAACCCGTTTATCCCCATTAAGAATGCTCTGAAGGATGAGAAAAGGATTGGATACCTCAAAGGCTACCTTGGAAACCTGTCAGCTGCAATCAGGTAAGTGCATGCTGACATTTTGGGTAAACAAGAACAATACTATCAGAACAAAGCATATTTTGGTTGTCATCGACCATAAACCGATTGCGAACAATGTTGAAACTTGGTCCAAGATTTTGATTGAGTTTGGTTCATCATTTTCGACACAGCCTAATTGTTAGCCCACTTGGCTTGGTGGACAAAGTTCTCGTCACATATCTAAACTTATATTGGTCTTGGCTGGGAGGTCATCGAACAGGCAGGGCTGATTAACAATTCTGATCCCTATCTTCCCAATTTGCAATGTCCTGCGAAAAGTTTTATGAATATAGAAACTCTGGCTATAGAAACAGAAGAGAGTTTGCATTAGTTAGCGGCTTTATGTTAGAATAGGTTACGAAAGTCTTAACTATATTGTTAAATGAACCTAGAAAAACATTTCTAAAAGAAAGCAGTATTTAACCAAGTATAGTCAAAACAAGATTGTGAAATTACTGTATCCCAACATAGTCAGATGCCAAGAATACATTATCCATATATCAAGCTTGCACTACAGTAACATAAGCACATTATCTGAACTTTACCTTTCTAAATGAAAATTCAAGACAAAATGGATCTAATTATGTATCAAAATTTTAATTTGAAACAAGAAAAAGGTCTAATTAGTAAATCACAGTCATCTAGATGAAATCGACATTGTGTTTGCACTCTTCTCTAAAACTTCCCACATGTATAAAGAGCACAACACATTTACCATTGGTTTCGTTTGGTCACGGATACATGTATGAAAACTGAATATCCACTCCTTTGATCCGTGACAATGCAGGGAAGATGGATGCGACGTAAGGGGATACTTTGTATGGTCTCTTTTGGACAATTGGGAGTGGGCGGCAGGCTACACTTCGAGGTTCGGCTTATACTTTGTTGATTACAGGAACGGTCTTAAGAGATACCCCAAAGACTCTGTTCAGTGGTTAAAGAACCTGTTGTCGTCTGCCTAAGCTAGTCTCATGATCCTCCATATAAATTGCCTACGAAATATATACATCTCTTTTTCTTCTCTGTAAATTTGAAGAATGTTGTGTGCAATGAAATCGAACCTTTGTAACCCGAACTGCACAATTGTATTACTTTTGTGCTTTTATATAAGTTGATTCTTCTGTGAAACTTTGGTACTTACATATATAGATAAATCATATACTTGTTTAACATGTTACATGCTGTCACTTGTATGTGGGATTCTGGGAAGAAACAGTTCTTCTGTTAGCAGTTATTTGGTGCTTTCCTTATCTCCAATCTAACAAAGCACCTAAGACAATCTATCTGGAAATACATAAAATTATGCATAAATGTAACCAATTATTTTAAAAAATATTTTTAGATATCTTTTGGGCTTTTCTAAACCAAGAAATCTGAAACCATGATAAAACTTCGATGACAAAAAATGCTGAAACTCCCGAAACTGCCAATATCAGTACTCATAAGAAGGATCCTAAATCGATTTCGGAAGGATACTTTGAAACCTTAGCTGTAGAATTCCCTTCTTAGTTTGCATGAGAAGGAATGGAGGGGAGGGGGTTGGGTTTGTGAGGGTCTATATCCATGGGGGAATACAGAACTGTATAAGCAGTACTTAATAATTCGGACCAAAAAGGTATGACACAAGCAATTTAGTTGTCCAGTCATCTCAAATGTGTGCAAATCAAAGAAACTTTTTCTTCACTTGTGCAAATTATAAAGTGACAACTTCTTATGTTAAAGACAAACAATAAACTACAAATAATTTTTTTCTCTGTTTTTAAATCCCATCTTGATTCACCAAAAATAACCGTTGTAATAATATAAACATTTAACCTCAACTCTCGTCACATGTAAGCCTACTTTCTGAATATTTGTTTTTATGTTTGTTATTTATTGTTGGCTAAATTATAACTTGATATCCTCAATTATTCGAGTTTACCAACTTGATACCCTCAACATTGATAGGTATCAACTTGATACTCTAAATTTCAAAAATGACGAAATTACCCCTCATCTCTTCCCCCTACCCCCTACCGGCTGTCACCACCCCCCCGCCCCCCCCCCCCCCCGCCCCGTGGGTGCACGCGCCCCTCGGCCCCTCCCCGTGCCGCACCCCCTAACCCTTCCTCCCCTCCTTCTCCGCCACGCACAGGCTGCTACCGCGGGCGAAGAGAGGGGGGGGGGGGGGTGCGGTGCGGGAGGGGGCCGGGGGGCGCGGATGTGGTGCAACCGCGATATGGAGAGGGGGCCAGGAGCACGGGAGTGGTGTAGCCGCGGGGCGGGGAGGCGGCGGAGTAGTGACAGCCAATGGGGGGAGAGAAGAGGGATAATTTCATCATTTTTGAAATTTAGGGTATCAAGTTGATACCTATCAAAATTGAGAGTATCGAGTTGGAAAACTCGAATAATTGAGGGTATCAAATTGTAATTTAGCAGCCTTTATTATTTATACTATTATATTGTAGTAATGTTGTAGCATACTTTCCTTAGGTTTGGTTGGTGTGATTCAGACTTAATTTTATGGCTTGGGTGTTTGTGTAACATCACATAGGAGACCCAATTGATTGTTCTAACATGTAGAAACATGGTAACTAAGCGCAAACAACTTGTTAATAACTTATAGAATCAACCAAAGCACTTTGGTGTCAACCATGGCCTAACTAGTCCATCCCGTAACCATAGAAGCACAATGACGTCTAAAAACCCAACCTTGGCACACCTCTCATTTTGCCTGGAAAAATACAAGGGAAACGGAAATTTGATCGAAAATTAGTTTTTGTCAGAATTGTTGAGTCAGCAATCCTTTGTCTTGTTTACCATAGCAATCATTGCTTGGAAGTTCTTAGAGGGGTATTTTTGAAATGAATCTTTTTATTATTGGTCATGATCATTGGAAGAGGACACTAAAGATTAATCTAAGGGAATGAGGAGAGGAATAAAACCTTATATTCCTTGTTCATTCATTTCCTTCCCCAACTTTCTTCTTTCACATTCTCTTCATTATTCTCTTCATTATTCTCTCCATTCTTTTGGATTAAGACTAACATTGGGAAGAATGACATACATAGGGAGTTATAAGGATTGGAGAGGAGTTAGATCTTGGATCAAGGCCTTAGCTTTGGCCATTGAGTATCGTTACTTGGGTGTTTTTAGAGAGGTATTTTTGAAATAAATATTTTCATTTTTGGTCATCGAAATTTTTTAACCCTCTCATTATTTTGCTGAGTGTTCTATACAGTAGTTCTATATATGTTATTATTTTCTGATGTGGGTGCTTTGTTGTTTAGCAATGGCCTCGGTGAACACGGTGTATGGTTTGAACAGTTTGCGAGGAATGATGTTTGGAATGAGAATATATTGGATCTTGTTAAGTTGGATGTTGGAAGAGCAACAATGTATCAATAGAGATGCTGCAGTCAATTGTGAATATTATTGTCACCAGTTTTATTGTTGTGAGTATTAAAAGAAGTGCCCAGAGTGGCATGAATATAGTTGAATTTCTTGTGAATGCCTTAAGTGGTGTGGGAATTGGACGTTATGTTTGTGTGCATAGTGGCTAGATCCCTGAATGGTATATCAGGTAACCCTAGGGTGTATGTTGGTTATTGGTAAAATTGATATCGATGAGTCTATTAGTTTATCTGGGTAGTACGAGTCTCAGTTTAGAGTTGTGCCTGTTTGAGGCAATTTCGGATTTATCTTGTTAGATTGGAATGGGTGATCGAGAATAAATTTTGACAGATTAAGATTGTATTGGATAAGGATTCGGGATTGTGAAATGGATGGCTTGGCTGAGAGCCAATATAGATCATGTATTGGATTATGGCTTGAATCAACTAGATTGAATTTTGAGTTAAGTGTAAAGACTCGATAGTGTGATGGAAAATTTATTTGGAGGATTTGAGAATGGATCTAAGGATTGAGGAATGGTATTTCTAGATGGCCTGAGATAGCCTATAGCTGATTTGATCTTGAGTATTGATAATTTGATCTTGTATCAAATTTGGAAGATATTATTATTGAAACGAGTTTGATGTTAGTTAGCAAATAGATGTTTTCTGGTCATGCATATAATATATGATATTGAGGATATCAAAAAATCGATATATTGGAGATATTGTGTCTCAATGAATGATGATGGTATTGGATATTGAATCGGTTAATTTTGTTGTCTTGATGGATTTTAGTTTATGGACTATTGATGAATTGAATGATAGTATCAAAGTCTCTTATGACTTGAATGAATGATCATGAGTATGACATGAATGTATATTAGTTTGACTCGGCTTGACGAATGTTTGAAATTCTTGGTGATTGATAAAAATTGATTTGGAGTGATAAACGTGGTGGATCATGGTAATTTTATCGACTTATAATTTAAATGGAATGGATTGTAAGCACTACCAAAATACAAGGTTTTAGCAACGGCACTATCCGTCGGAAATCCGTCGGTACCGACGGATTTTCGACGGATACGGGCTGAAAAAATCCGTCGGTCGTCGCTAAAACTAGGTCGTCGCTAGTCCGTCGCTCTGCGACTAATTAGCGACGGATTTCCGTTGGCAAAATAAAATTTTTTAGCGACGGCGTAACGACGGCTTCCCGTCAACTACTACAGTTTAAATTTTAAATATAATCATAAAATTAGCGACGAAAAAGTTGTCGCTAAATCGTCGCTAACCGTGTATCCGAGGGTTTCTGATACGCAATATCCGTCGCTCAAAGCGTCGCCATCCTCGACGGATTAGCGGCGGAATAGCGACGGATAATACGTCGCCTACATTCTGGAAATCTTCCATATATTCCAGAATATTAGCGACGGAACCTCCGTCGCTCTTCCGTCGTGATATTTTTCCAGAATTAGGCCGACGGACAATCCGTCAGGAAACCGTCGCTAACTGCAAATGTCAGTCGGTAAGCCGTCGGTAATCCGTCGCTACCTGCAAAAGTTCGTCGGCAAGCCGTCGATAATCCGTCGCTAACTGAAATATTTTTGAAAAAAAATTTGCAGGAAAGAGACTATTCCCTGTAATATAACATATTCAGCATCCACCATACACAAATATAACATATCCGACATCCAATATATCCATCAAATATCCATATTGCCAACACAATATCTCCAAACATCCAATATATCACAACATACACAAAAAATATCCAACACAATATCCAACACACTATCCCAACATACATAGCAAAATATCCAAACATAAACAACCCAATACAAATACGAAGGCTCAATCTGGTTGCGTTGAGACATGTACCATTCTATCAGCCACTTTGCAAAATATCCAAACATAAACAATCCAACACAATGCTCCTCAACACCATCCTAGAAAAATCGCTCCTCAACACCATCCGGGAAAAATTGCTCCTCAATGCTCCTCAACCCAATACAAATACGAAGGCTCAATCTGGTTGCGTTGAGACATGTACCATTCTATGGCTCCTTCTGCTGACTCTACACTTGCTCCTCAACACCATCCTGGAAAAATTGCCAACACCTCCAGCAAAACCTTCGTACTTTCTCCAGGTCATGCCGCCGGCTGTGCTGGTTCCCCCTCCTCTTCCTGCCCACTTCTTCTTTCCCGAATCTACACTTGAGCTGGATATCATATGTGGCTGAGAGAGTCAAATAAGAAGAAGGAAAGTAGGGAGGAGCAGATGGGTCCAGAGCATGGATGGAAGAGAACTAGAAAGCACTGAACCTTCTTTTTGTGAGAACTGTGAAGAGTGAGAAAGGAGAGGGGGGTCTTTGATTTTTGCGTTCATCATCATTAGAGGGAGCAGCACTAGAAAAGTTGTGACGTTGGTAGCATGAGAGAGTAAAAAATCTGTATCACAAGACTAACAAAATTACTATGTAATCATGTACTCACCAATAATCGGATGTAACTAGAAATCTTTTATAATTCATTCTAGCATACATTAGTGTGAATCATCTATGTTCTGTACATATGGTATAGTATACGTTCTTATCGAATCTAGTATCTAGTATATGAAGAATGTAACAGAATCAAGATGAACTCACATAATGTAATACTAAAACATCTTCTACTACTATATAAGATATAGTGATAGGTTGTCGTATCATCATTGCCGAGGGATGAGGGTCGGAGGACAGTCAACTTTATCTACGGCTACATAGTTTCTGCCTCGCCAGTCGAATGGCTGCAGGGACTATGTGCTGATCACCATGTCGTACCGTAGATTAATGCAAATGGAGCTGGAACTGGAGCCAAAATACAGAATCTAAAATACAAAATACAGAATCCAATCCCTGGGTTCGTCGAAAATACAAAAACAAAGATTGACACACAGTTCTAATTCATATGTATTTTAAGTGTGAGAACGGATGGCTCAGAACACAACCCAAAGTTCATTCTAGCATATATTAGTGTGAATCATCTATGTTCTGTACATATGGTGTAGTATACGTTTTTATCGAATCTAGTATCTAGTATCTGAAGAATGTAACAGAATCAAGATGAACTCACATAATGTAATACTAAAACATCATCTACTACTATATAAGATATAGTGATAGGTTGTCGTATCATCATTGTCGAGGGATGAGGGTCGGAGGACAGTCAACTTTATCTACGACTACATAGTTTCTGTCTCGCCAGTCGAATGGCTGCAGGGACTATGTGCTGATCACCATGTCGTACCGTAGATTAATGCAAATGGAGCTGGAGCTGGAGCCAAAATACAGAATCCAAAATACAAAATACAGAATCCAATCCCTGGGTTCGCCAAAAATACAAAAATAAAGATTGACATACAGGTCTAATTCATATGTGTTTTAAGTGTGAGAACGGATGGCTCAGAACACAACCCAAAGTTTATTCTAGCATACATTAGTGTGAATCATCTATGTTCTGTACATATGGTGTAGTATACGTTCTTATCGAATCTAGTATCTAGTATCTGAAGAATGTAACAGAATCAAGATGAACTCACATAATGTAATACTAAAACATCATCTACTACTATATAAGATATAGTGATAGGTTGTCGTATCATCATTGCCGAGGGATGAGGGTCGGAGGACAGTCAACTTTATCTACGGCTACATAGTTTCTGCCTCGCTAGTCGAATGACTGCAGGGACTATATCCTGATCATCATGTCGTATCGTAGATTAATGCAAATGGAGCTGGAGCTAGAGCCAAAATACAGAATCCAAAATACAAAATACAAAATCCAATCCCTGGGTTCACCGAAAATACAAAAACAAAGATTGACAGACAGTTTTAATTCATATGTGTTTTAAGTGTGAGAACGGATGGCTCAGAACACAACCCAAAGTTCATTCTAGCATACATTAGTGTGAATCATCTATGTTCTGTACATATGGTGTAGTATACGTTCTTATCGAATCTAGTATCTAGTATCTGAAGAATGTAACAGAATCAAGATGAACTCACATAATGTAATACTAAAACATCATCTACTACTATATAAGATATAGTGATAGGTTGTCGTATCATCACTACCGAGGGATGAGGGTCGGAGGACAGTCAACTTTATCTACGACTACATAGTTTCTGCCTCGCCAGTCGAATGGCTGCAGGGACTATGTGCTGATCACCATGTCGTACCATAGATTAATGCAAATGGAGCTGGAGCTGGAGCCAAAATACAGAATACAAAATATAAAATACAGAATCCAATCCCTAGGTTCGTCGAAAATACAAAAATAAAGATTGACACACAGTTCTAATTCATATATGTTTTAAGTGTGAGAACGGATGGCTCAGAACACAACCCAACCGGAGAGGATACTCTGAGAGATCCATCTGAGTAGGACGTATACTCTGAGAGATCACCTTTACAAGAATGATATCAGTAGTGGGATTGAGTGTTGGAGAAGATACTATCAGAGTATACGTCCTACTCAGATGGGTCTCTCACTGTTACTATTTTTTTCTGACAGCATGGTGGATGTGCTCCGTCAACAGATTCTTGCTCCGAGCCAAAACTTTGCCCCGGAGCTCAAGTGGACATCCTTCGTGTAGAGCTCGAGCGAGAGGTTCCTGACAGGATGGTGGTCTTCTTTGTCAAAGGATTCTTGCTCGTCGCTATGTCCGACGGAAAATATCCATCGCTAATCCTTCGTCGCCAATTTGCTGTATTTTAGTAGTGAAGATTGACTGCGAGAATCGCCTCGACTTGTGAATTGGATGCATTGTAATTGATTATGAATTTGGAATAATGGATTTATCGAAACAGATTTGAGGATCTAGACTATGAGAGTTACTGGATTGATGTCGTCGATCATGAATTAGTCGAGGATGATTATTGGATGGATTGACCCTAGGAGAAGACTTTGCTAGTTAAACTTCGATCTTCGAATTTTGATGATCTTAATGTTAGCGAGTTGGTTTGAGTTGATTTATAGATATTTTGAGTTAGAAGTATTTGCCCCAAGTTTGGGTAAGATTCTTTAGATTGCTGAGTAAGGATTGATACTAGAATTGGGATGAGTGTAGTGATTCCTAATTGTCTATGGGAGATGAGGTATCTCGATGCTTGAGTGCAGATTGTGAGTTGCTAGCCTAGTGATCATCCCAATGTTGAGCGTTAGGGATCGATAGGATGCCCTTAAGGGAGTTGTGTAACCACCACTTTTCTGGAATGAGGGTAATTTTGAACTTTTATAATTTTTATCATTTAATAATAATATTTAAATCATATTATGATTTTGGTTATTTTTTTTATTTATTTTATATTATTTAGATGGGTGAATTGTGATTTTGGTTGTTGCTAGCTTAACCCTAGAGACTGCTTGACTTAGAGACTAACCATGACCAAGGAGACTCGACTATGTGACTAGATTAGCTAATTACCTATTTTTAGGCTAAGGGTATTTTAGTCATTGTGCATTACTTTGAATTTTATTAATTTATTAATTAAATTGCTTGTTGTGCGGTTTGATTGGTAGCTGAATTGGTGTTTTGGTAGTATAAGTGGTTTGACCTTAGTCAACCTTGACCAGAAGCCTAATAATGTAATTAGAAGTATTATTGGCCTTTTAAAATTTAAATTAGAGTTATTGTTTATTTTTAGAATCAATTATTTCCATTTTAACTATTTTCTCTTAAAACCTTTTTAGCCTTTTTGACATGGGCCTTTTAGCAACTCATGGAGTGCTTGGCCCATGTGCAAACCCTAACCTAACACCCCCTACCCCTGGCCAACCATAAGCAGCCCCCTCTCTCATTTTGTAAAAATTTCATAGCCTCCATCCTCCAAAAACCCTAGATTTCTCATCCGGAGTCCGTTTCACCTCAAACAAATTCCGTTACGCTCGTTGGGAAGAGAAGGATTTGCTGGAGTACTGCTAGTAAAGAATAGGAGGCATTTGCTCAGAAGAAATCGGCCGACAAAGCGCTCTGGGAATTCCTTTTATTGAGATTTCGACTCTCAATAGGTAAATCCTGATCTACCTTTGTTTCTCCTGAATTTTCTTCATTATTGCATCCATATAGGCACCCTTGATCTGTGGATGAAGTTTCGTAGAATTTTGGTTTCGTTTGATAGTGGTATCGGACACGTATCGGTCTCACGTTGTACGTGTTCGGCAAAATACCACTTAGAATGGAAAAGTGTTAATTTTTTATTCTGTTTTCAGGAAATCCTTCCTTATATGATTTGCAACAACTTTCGTGAAGACGGATCAGAAATTAACACGATTTCGGCATCCGAACGGACACGGACACGCGTGCACGAGATCCCGTGCACGGTCCCGTGCACGTCGTGCTGTCTGTGCGTCATAACTCGACGCGCAGAGCTCCGTCTCGCATAAAATTTTACGAGCACATAGGCGTAACCTCTGCCCACACGCCCATAAAATTTTATGACGTTTCGTCGAGCGAGCGCGGAGAAATCCACCGTGCACTGGTCGGCTGAACTGTGCATTCAGGCTGAAATTCGCCGCTGACACGGCCTTCGTACGCGAACACGGCACGTCGAGGACCCGTACCAGGAGTTGGAACACGTAGCCCTATACCTGACTACCCAGGGACTTGATCCCGAGTCGTGGCATGGCTCGACGCGCGAGCCATGAGCGGCGACCCGCACGCACGAGCAAGCACGCATGCGGGCGCGCGCAGGCCGCACGCTGTTGCGCGAGCCGCTGTGTCGCATCGCTACGACTTCGTGTCATGTCGACATGTCCTAGACCTACCTCGTGACCCTACCTAGCCGTGTGCACGAGCACGAGGCTTCTCGTTGTGCGTGTGACGCGCAATCGAGCGAGAACACCCTCTTCGACACGCAAAATCAATTTTTCGATACGCATTCTCTGGACACGACACGGACAAGGTATCGACTCCGTGAGTGCCCGAGCATGTCACGTATGTCGAGACTAACATGCTTGCCGAGTTTCATGATTTATTATTGAGTATTTTGTGATTTGGGTTATTTTATCGAAATTGGGTTTTTTCGGGTTCAATATTTGAATAGAAATGTGATATTTTGATTCTTACTTTTAATCGATATTTTCTGACTTGTTAACTTATATATGATATTTTGGACTTGCGGGAAGTGATCCGCGGGATTATTACCTATTTGTTTGCCTTTTTCAAGTGTAATTGGGATTTTCCTCCAATATAAAATTGAATAGTTTTATAGTATTTTGATTTTTTGGATTTTATGTATCAAATTCTGAGTTTATGATTCATAGATGACATTCTGAGTTTGTGGGAATTGATCCTTGGTTTTATATCCTATTTAATTATCTTTTACATATGCAAATTAGATTTTCCTTTATGAAAATATATGTATATGTAAGTATATATATATTTATATATATATAAATGACTTGTATATATGTAAATATGTTGGAATGGGAGTTTAAGATTCTGATTTCCAGGTTTGAATTCACTTTCCGGATTCGAGTAACCTATTTCTTTACCTATATGAGTATGTATATGTATATTCATGCATATGCCTATATATATATATATATATATATATATATATATATATATATATATATATATATATATATAAATAAAAATATATATATATATATATATATATATATATATATATATATATATATATATATATATATATATATATATATATATATATATATATAATTTTCCTTCAAATGGATATATGTGTATATGTGTTTATATATGTGATATATCCCATAGTTAATACTTGGTTTTTAATCGCAGATTTGATTCATTATACAGCAGTCCTTTATCACATTTTCCTTTAGTCTCATATTATATATATATATATATATATATATATATATATATATATATATATATATATATATATATATATAAATATATATATATATATAAAAAAAAAAAAAAAAAAAAAAAAAAATATATATATATATATATATTGCCTTAAAAATATATATATATATATATATATATATATATATATTATATATATATATATATATATATATATATATATATTGCCTTAATGAACGTGAATATATCTATATGTGTGTGGATTGCTTATGAATGTAACCATAGGGTATTGGGACAGATTAGGATAGTCATAAGGAGCCTAGTTTGGTCGAATTGGCCGACAAGTTGACCAAGTTGACAAAAGTCAACTTTGGGTCAAACTTGATCCAAATCGACTCAAACGAACTCCGAATGACTTGATAACTTGGGTATGAACTAAAAATTAGTAAACGGACTAGTTGACCTTTAGTTGACAAGGTTTGACCAGAGTTGACCAGGTTTGACTAGAGTTGACCAAGGGTTGACTTTGACCTATAAGGACCTAGAATCATGTAGAATTACATTGTAGGCATTCCTTATGATATGTTAGACCTTGTTGTGACATTGGTTACTTTAAATAGGTTTACATCACTCCAGTTCGGTTAGACATCCTCACCAGCAGCTCAGATTGTCAGGCGAGTACATTCGCTGACCGTTTCATTCTTGCTTGGACGTATTTACTTGTTATAGACTAGTTTACTTGTTGCTGTCACGATATATCACGGATTAGTACTATATGGATCTCTTCATCCGATGTTATCCCCTCGGATACATCGGGTATATTGTGCTCCTGTACTTTATCATGTGCATCGTCTACTCATTGTATTCGTACTTATTCATGTATACTCATGTAACATTCATGTACACTCATGATCATGTGAGCCTTCATGTATAACCCAGTATGCATGTGGACTAGCTATCCATGTGACGCACTACTTTCATGTGCAATAACATAACCTGGACAGATCCTTGTGTACTAATTGGGGCAGGGGGAATATTTATTTGGTTATGTGACCATTTTATGTATAACTCCAAACTAGATTTAAGTCATGTATAACCTAAGCCTATTTACATAACCAAACATGTGCTCTGAATCACGTAGTTAGCTCAGTTTTCTTATCTATATCATGTCTAACTATTTTTACTATATCATGTTCTTCTTTTTACAGTCTCTCTACTATTTCTTTACAGCAGTTCACGTATATTATTCTATAGCTTGTTTCATATTTCTTTTCATGTTATGAACTGTGTGAGAGATATGTATTCGTTCATGTCCTGACTGGACCCGTTGAAAATATTACAGATGATGAGGATTGCTGCGACACTTACTATGGAGCAGGCCTAGTTGACACAGGTGACCTGGACTCTCAGCAGGATCTAGTAGTCGCTGAGGACTTGTCATGAGTTAGATTAGACTTATATCTTTATATAGTTGTTGAGATATTGTGATTGTATTGATATTTTATTATGGTGTGGTTTACACCGAGATTATTATTCATATTGTGACTCTGTTGAGATTATCTTTTTTCTATTCCATCTTAGTTATTGTGATTGAGTTGTACCATATATATATATATATATATATATATATATATATATATATATATTATTCTCTAATTGGAGCATATTCTAGATTGTGTTAGATGTTGGACCTAGGACAACGTTCTACCGTCGATACTGCGGCGTAGGCTGGACGTACCCACGTCTCGTGCCCTTACACTGGGTGCGGGTTGTGACACGTTTTTAGTGGTGGCCCTTGCAGGTCTAGAATTGCGGTGGTATTCTAACTAGAGTATCACCACAACATGTAGTAGGGTATAGGATATAGTTTTGAGGTACTCAATCACATTAGGAAAACTCTGATCCAATACTTGCCATCTAAATTCTTGCTGATTAAATGCTTTCCTTTGAATAAATAAACTGTCCTCTTTGATTTTCTCCTTCCTTCTCAGTAGTTGCTTCTTGTTTTGATCTGTCTTCAGGATGGTTATGGAGATACGATCTCATCGCTCCGGTCCATACAGGTCCTAATTTGCATTAGTGCAATATCGTGGTAGTACAGCGACTTAGTCGTACTAATACGAGCCTGCTATAGAGTATAGGAAGCAAAGTGTTAGAATGAGAGGATACTCAATCACTGTTAGGATTCCTTGAGAGATTCCTGGGACAACCTTTGAGAATCTTATTTTAACTTCGATTTGAAATTTTTTCCCTTAATTTGATTCACCCATTACTCATTTGATTCACCCATTAATCCTTGTTATTGAATTTGATTTTGATGGATTCATTGTTGAATTTTGAATTTTGATGATTAGTTATTAACTTTGAGTTTGTATTTAAATATATTTATTTTTATTATTATTTTATTTTAGAATTTAGGGTATAACCTGATAACATATTTGATAAGGACAGTGAGAAAGGTAAATGTCTACTTTAATTGTGGAGTTAGGATTTATCGCAGTCATACTGGCTAGCATGACAAGGACGTAGAGCCTGATCTAGATATACTTATCCTAGTTATGGAATCTAGATTTTCTTGCAGCCATACCAGTTGACGAGGTAAGAATTCTAAATAACATGATTATAGGGTGTATACCTTAGTCCGGACTCTATTGTTTATTGCAGCTATGCTTACTGGCGTGGCAAAATTCTAGCAACATGATTTCAGAAAGACGTGTATGGTTATGAGATTATATCTCAAAATTCGTTCATTCCTTTGAACAGATGAGCAAGAATAGGTTTTATCATCATTTCTTTCTTGCCATTATTTCTTGTATTCCTATTTTTTCTTATCTTAGTTAACCTCTGTCTCAATTACATCAATCACCCATCTCGTATCTAATTCTGTCATCTATACTTTGAAACCTTTAAATCTCTATACCTTTTTACCTTGGAAAGGTCGAGGAAGTGACGTAAATCATCTAGCTCGGAAAGGACGTAATTTGTTATCTCATGATAATCTAGATAGGGATATAAAATGTTGGTCTTTGATATAGAATTTTGAGATAGAGATGTGGTAAAAGTGAGAATGAAATCAAGAGATTTATATTATCAATCTAGGAACGATCACACACAGAGAAATATTTGGATGTAGATAATAGATGCATTTCTTAGCTGACGAGGATATTCGAGGTCGACATGGTTGAGGACTTGGATAAATTTTGGTTATTGATTCTTGAGACGTTTACTTTAAGGCTATGATGTTAAATATAGGGACTTAGTAATGGAGAAGAGATTTTAACTGTATTCGATGGCAATACGAAATTGAATAAGATATTGCAAGAAAATGGCTAAGAACATAAAGAACACAAGGATTTTTGAGTTAAAGAAAATATAGAGATTATTTTGGAGAAAATTTTAAATTTTAAGGAGAATATTATTTGAGGGTGTACGTTGAAGGAAATATGAAGGTTGATTTTAATGGAGAATAAGTTTTGTAAGGCCTAGTAGTTTCAGATTGAATAACACGAGGAGAGTAATTTGAACAAGTTTAAGGATTTCATAAAACTTGATTTAGAGGTTTCGGATCTAATTTAAGACAAGGTGGAAGAATTTGGATTTAAAGATGATTAAGTGGTTAGTATGAGTGCTAATAAATAAAAGGGTATGCTTCATGAGTAATGTTTTGGAATTTAGGAATTGAGCCTATGATGATCATGACAAGGTCCAATCTTCATAACAAAAGGGTATAAATTCTTGGTGGTAGTCATATAAAAGTTGATTTTTATATTTGGACTTATGAGATAAAGATATGATTGGCAAATGATGATTAGATAAACTTGATGGTATCAGAGAGAGATGATTGACTTGACTTCCCTATGAAACCTTGTCTTTTGTTTTCCTTATCAAAGGAGAAAATTGACTTATTCCATATCTTTGAATCATCCTTTAAAAGTTTTCAATATCATTGAACCCTAACTCCATTGATCACGACCAATCGACTTTGGTCACATTTTTGTATCATATTAATATTTTGGGTCGTACTCAATTGAATTAAATTTAATTGTGACCTAGATCTCCATCCTTGGATGCTCGTGCTCAGACTTCGATGACCTTGTTCCCCATCTTGTCCAAATCCTGATTTACCCAGAGATTGATCAAATTAGATCGTGCCAAGACTAAATTTTCTTTTATATATATCGTATTGGATTTCAATGTTCGTGCTTTAAACTTTCGATTTTGATCATCTTTAGAATAGTAACGCTTTATAGTTAATTCCAGTTGTTTTTTTATAATCACCAGTTTTCATATAGGATGTTAGACTGCCTTATAGCCGATGATTTATTTTTTTCCTTATCTCTTCCAGTATGGCACCCATGACAAGAGTTTGTCCCCAGTGCACAGCTGTAGTTCCGAACGAGACCAAGATTGTACTTCCCTCTTCTATTGCTCAGGAGGTGTTAGCAGCCTCATCGGAGAGTTTTTCCCCATCTCCTATCCTTCAGGAGAGGGTTACAGTTCAGCCGGAGACTGAGGGCCTCCTTTGCCTCATGGAGTGGTACCCCATGTCATTCCTGACGGGGCTCAGATTTATAGACTTCTTTAGGATGTGTGGGAGGTACAGAGACTTCAGGCTGAGCTTATAAGAGAGAGCAGAGTCTCAGTATCCAACTGTTGTGGGATTACATGCATTCGAGGGGAGAGCCTAGCCCCAAGAGGGCGATGAGCAGTATATACCCAGAGCCTCAGGAGTACCCCGGCTTCCAGCCTATCCAGTTCAGATTTTTGTCCAGCAGAGGCCAATTGAGCGAGTGCCTACCTTTGCCTTCTGTAAGAAGCCTGGGCACGTATGGAAGGACTGTAGGAAGAGACTAGGATTGTGCCTATTTTGTGGGTCAGCTGTACACAAGATACGAGACTGTCCTACTACACCTGCCCCTAGTCGAGGCTTACCTCCAGGAGAGAGTTCCAGCTACCAGACCTAGTAGAGGTGAGTTCTTGACCTATACCTTATCATGTCTTGATGATTACTGTACCCTACCATATTGTTGTATGTTTTGATACCTTATGACTACTTTCGATCTAGTATGACTATAATGGCTAGATGATGAGACCCCAGACTGATATTACCTGCCATAACCCTATATGATATCTTTCCAACTGCATGATTTAGATAATTTTTCTTAAGACCATGATTGTTGGGGATTTGACCTAGAAGGAGTAGGATCATCTTAATTTCGAGGATGAAATTATTTTTAAGGAGGGTAGACTTGTAACCACCACTTTTCTGGAATGAGGGTAATTTTGAACTTTTGTAATTTTTATCATTTAATAATAATATTTAAATCATATTATGATTTTGGTGATTTTTTATTTATTTTATATTATTTAGATGGGTGAATTGTGATTTTGGTTGTTGCTAGCTAACCCTAGAGACTGCTTGACTTAGAGACTAACCATGACCAAGAAGACTCGACCATGTGACTAGATTAGCTAATTACCTATTTTTAGGCTAAGGATATTTTAGTCATTGTGCATTACTTTGAATTTTATTAATTTATTAATTAAATTGCTTGTTGTGCGGTTTGATTGGTAGCTGAATTTGTGTTTTGGTAGTATAAGTGGTATGACCTTAGTCAACCTTGAGAAGAAGCCTAATAATGTAATTAGAAGTATTATTGGCTTTTTAAAATTTAAATTTAAATTATTGTTTATTTTTAGAATCAATTATTTCATTTTAAAACTATTTTTTTGTATGCATTATCCCATAACACGTGATCCTCTTCCAAACATTTCTGCATATAACTTAACTCAAAACCGTTACTTCGATCCCATAAGTTTCTCGCTGGCCATCTAACACTCGTATTGCATTAAGTTATTGCGCATCCGATCGCAACAATTCTTCACAACGCCTATTCGCCCAACCGTTTTCTGTCTCTCACATAACTCAAGTCTTTCATCTAGTTGTTCATAATATTTGGCCTCAATGACATGGACTAAGTCCAACATGTCTCAAATTCCTTTGCCTTCTATTTGTACTAAGTCTCGCACACAACTATTCCAACACGATCCACATTTTCGAACTACCTACGCATCGGGTCTGGGGCTACCACCGCTAGGTAACTTGTCCAGACATCATGCTCGTACTCTTCCGATAAAAGAGGTCAACTTGAGTCTACGATGCTCAAAGACAACAATCTTTTCGACCCAAGGTCTCTTACGATACGCTCATCTCTGATTCTCGATCGAGTACGAATCCTTTACTCAATCTTTGATTCAATCCCGACTAGTTCATTTCGTACATAGATCGTGCACTCAACGTACATAGCCTAACCGTTTACTCAACCCGATCTACGACACAACTCTCAAGGTCGTTCTACTCTTC
>JANAVB010028820.1:15801566-15910453 GCA_029216955.1 Iris pallida
TAGTATATATATAATATAATATAATATATAATATATACACAAAAAATACATATATATACATACATACACATATATAGATATTTATATATATTATTGCCTTAATGAACGTGAATATATCTATATGTGTGTGAATTGCTTATGAATGTAACCATAGGATATTGGGACAGATAGGATCGTCATAAGGACCTAGTTGGTCGAATTGGCGAATAAGTTGACCAAGTTGACAAAAGTCAACTTTGGATCAAACTTGATCCAAATCGACTAAACGAACCCGAATGACTTGAAAACTGTTGGGTATGACCTCAAAATTAGTAAACGGACTAGTTGACTTCAGTGACCAGGTTTGACCAGAGTTGACCATATTTGACCAGAGTTGACCAAGGGTTGACTTTGACCTATAAGGACCTAGAATCATGTAGAATTGTATTGTAGGCATTCCTTATGATATGTTAGACCTTATTGCGACTTGTGGTTACTTTAAAATAGGTTACATCACTCTAGTTCGGTTACACATCCTCACCAGCAGCTCAGATTGTCAGGCGAGTACATTCTCTGACCGTTTTATTCTTGCTTGGACGTATTTACTTGTTATAAACTAGTTTACTTTTTGCTGTCACGATATCATGGATTAGTACTATATGGATCTCTTCATGCGATGTTATCCCCTCCGATACATCGGGTATATTGTGCTCATGTACTTTATCATGTGCATCGTCTACTCATTGTATTCGTACTTATTCATGTATACTCATGTGACATTCATGTACACTCATGATCATATGAGCCTTCATGTATAATCCAGTATGCATGTGGACTAGCTATCCATGTGATGCACTACTTTCATGTGCAATAACATAACCTGGACAGATCCTTGTGTACTGATTGGGACAAGGGGAGTATTTATTTGGTTATGTGATCTACACCATTTCATGTATAACTCCAAACTAGATTTAAGTCATGTATAACCTAAGCCTATTTACATAACCAAACATGTGCTCTGAATCACGTAGTTAGCTCAGTTTTCTTATCTATATCATGTATATCTATTTCTACTATATCATGTTATTTTTTTTTACAGTCTCTCTACTATTTCTTTACAGTAGTTCACGTATATTATTCTATAGCTTGTTTCATATTTTCTTTTATGTTATGAACTGTGTGAGAGATATGTATTCATTTCTGTCCTGACTGGACCCGTTGAAAATATTACAGATGATGAGGATTACTGCGACACTTACTATAGAGCAGGCCTAGTTGACACATGTGACCTGGACCCTCAGCAGGATCCAGTAGTCGCTGAGGACTTGTCATGAGTTAGATTAGACTTATATCTTTATCTAGTTGTTGAGACATTGTGATTGTATTGAGATTTTATTATGGTATGGTTTACACCGAGATTATTATTCATATTGTGACTCTGTTGAGATTATCTTTCTTCTATTCTATCTTAGTTATTGTGATTGAGTTGTACCATATATATATATTCTCCAATTGGAGCATATTCTAGATTGTGTTAGATGTTGGACCTAGGACATCGTTCTACCGTCGACACTGCGACGTAGGCTGGACGTACCCACGTCTCGTGCCCTTGCACTGAGTGCGGGTCGTGACAAGTTGCCTAGGTAAATTACTTTAGTATAGAGTTGGGGTAGCAAGAATGAGAGAGAAGCTTGGAAAGTGATTTGATTCTTGAAATTTTTGACGAATTGCTTATGGTTGGAAGAGACAAGATTGTATATGGAATTTTTCGGGTTAATTTCTTATAGTGTGATTGTCTTAGAGTTAGAGGACTACGGAGGTGATGGATAATATTTTTTGGAAAGATTGGATTGTGATTCAAAATCGTGCGCTTGAAAGAGTAATTGATAATCGTGTATATGCTGGAATACTTGGGATGTCAATCGCATCTTCATACGAAAATATGTTTGAGAGTCGAGTTTTGGCTAATAATAGATTGGATTTTGATGGTTCAAGATTCTATGTTTGAACAAATTGATGGATGAGATGGATGCATGTTCTGATATAGTTGCGCTAACTACACATGGAGATTGGCCTTTGGGAATTGATTGGAGATGACTTTATACTTAAAAGGATTATATATATTATTATTATTATTTCAAATAGTTTCTAAATAGATACAAATACTTTCTATATGTCTAAACAATATTTCAAATGGCTATAAATAGTTCTAAATAAACATACTTATGAGATTATTTCTTTATCATATCTCTTTTAGGATTAGAATCTTATTCTTGATCATGACTAATCTAGTCGTTTCTATTCTTTGATCGTGGACTTCTATTTCGATCTCGATCATCGTATTGAACTCATACTCTGGACTACTATATATCAAACTTGACTATTTGGACTATTCTGGACTTAATGGAACCATCTGTTTCATTATTTGGTACCATCTTATGTAGCATAGCATTTGTACCTATTTCGTGTCGGGATGTTCGTGTCGTACATGTCGACTCTAACTAATTGAGGCGAGTACATCTCTGTTAGTTTTTAGTACTTGATAATGTATATATATCACATGTTCTAGATCTGTATTACTTGATTCTGACACGATGTTACACGGGGTGGTATTATATGGATCAAATCATGAGATGTTATTTATTCATGTGCTCCGTATGCTCATATCATATTCGTGTGCGTAACGTGTCGTGATTGGATCCATGAATATTAGTCGGGACGGAGGAGTAGAAGATGGTTATGTGATCAACCCCTTAGCTTATTCGTGTGCATGTAGATTATACACCTCACGTATAATCGAGTTACCTTAGTATATTCGTATGCAACCCAAGCCGATCACATAACGAACTTATGCTCTAATTCTGTAACTCCTCTTCCCAAAATTTTGATAATATATTTTTATTTATTTATTTGAATTAAATGGTGATTTTTAGAATTTTTATAAATAATTACTTAGTTAATTATTACGGTAGATGACTTTAGCCATGGTGGAGTTTTGTAGTACAAGACAGCTAGGAATCATGGTACGGATAATGCAGTGGCGTGCTTTGACTAGTATATTAGTCCCAGTAGGAAAGGTCGATGTCACAACCTGCACCCGCTTTTCGGGATACAAGTGCGTGTCCAAGCCCAGCCTACACCGCGGTATCGGCGGTAGTACGCTGTCTAGCCTGCAATAAACAAAGTGCTCATAAATACTAACTGCTCATTCACAACAACTAAATCAACTTTACAAAATTTAGGAGTTTTACATTTGAAGAAGAATATAAGCTTTTATAATTATAGAAAAGTACCACACATCTAACTAGTCTTCTATGGTTTAGCCTTCGAGTTTCTATCTCTCCCTCGTATGGTCCATAGCGTAAGAGTAGGCACGTCAACCTCACCTATAACAACGATCCAGTCAGGAAAGGAGCAGAGTACAACCATATTGCAATTAATGTTGTTAGTACAAAATAAGTTAAAATAACGAGAAACCATGATGGCAAAGAGTATATACAGAACTAGCAAGAGATGAACTAACAGGATATGAACTAGCACTAGCAAGACATGAACTAACGAGATATGAATTGGCAAGATGTAAACTAGCAAGATATGATCTAATAAGATATGAACTGGCAAGATATAAACTAGCAAGATGTGAACTAACAAGATAATAAACTAGATAAAGGAAAAGTAGTAACAACTATGTGTGTGTGAAATACCTTTTAATACGTGAACGGCTGGGCTAATACGGCACATCATACGATGGCTATCCACAATAATACGGTACGGCTAACTCATACGTGGGGTATATGACTTATTTATCCACAATCAAAATAGTTGGGTTTGTTCACGTATTTACTAAGTATTTCCCCTCCCGACTCTCTAACAATCAATAATGGTCAATGATACACTAAGAAGGATACAATAACTACAGTGTCACCATCGTGTCTTAATGAAATATCAAGCAATGTCTCAATGGGATATCAAACAAGGAAACGATAGAGAAAACGTTATAGTAAAATAAAACATAAATGCAATACTGTACTTGCCTGAATCCTTGCACAAACTATAGTGTCACGACCCGCACCCGCTTTTTTCGGATACGAGACGTGTCCAAGCCAGCCTACGCCGCAGAGTCGGCGGTAGAACGCTGTCAAGCCCGCAAGAAATAAATGCTCAAAAATACAATATTTGCTGCTCATTTATATTTCTACATTTATTACAACATTTACATCATTTAAAAATTAAGGAAATACAAGATTTTACAATTAATGAAAATGGTACAACTGTTTTCTATTTCTAGGTTGACCTCAGCATATCCAAGCCTTTCCAATGCAAAGAGTGATCGCGGCTAAACCTGAAAAATGTTGGTTTCCAGTCAGGAATGGAACAAGTACACAAACCGACGGCAATGCGAAAACATAATAGAATTAACAAGACATGAAAATAATATATGAGATATGAAAACTGGAAGATAACTGATGACATGGCACGATGGAAAATAAAAGGAAAAATAAAAAGACAACTACCTATGTGGTGTGAAATATCTGTTTCGACATGTGAACGGCTAGGGGGTAAATAAGGCATACTGCACGTGTCATGTACAGCTGCTAGCATTCATGAAAGACACGGGGGATAGTTCTGGGTAGTCCACATGTCTACTAAGATATTTCTCCTCCCGACTACTCCGTGTGACGAGCGTGTCAACAAGCACAAGACATATGTATAGACATGAAATGAAAAGACTACTATGAATCGAAAGCAATCAGAAAGTGTCCTTGCCTGAATCCTTGCACAAACCGTAGCTACAAGTAGAGGATGAGAGGATGCTGATCTAGAAGCTGTCAACCTATAACACATATCGCACCACGAACCGTGCACGAAAACCACAAATCAATTCTAATGTTCTAGTTCTAAATAGTGGCTAGTTGGGTTACTAATCTAATAATAATTAATTCTGTAATAATTCACTTAAAAACCTAATTTAACTTAATAATAATCTGAATATAATCTAAACATGCAAGTTTGGCCATCAAAATTCGTGTTTCTCAATTTTGGAAACCATAGCACGTAAATCGAAACGTGTCATTAACTTTTTAGTCAAACGCTGTGAACTCTAGATTTTAAAAATACACCTTGGTAGATTTTAGTGCCATGAGTACTCTGGAATTGACCGTGCCGCAAAATCACACTTTGGTCAAAAGATATCGCCGTTATGGCTAATCGTGACCAAAACGGGGATCAACCGATCAGTTCTGAGTTCAACAGAAAAAACTAAAATACTAAATTAACGAAATAATTTCTGAAAAACATATATGTCGTAGCGCTCTGTGTTAGCTTTCCGAAACTTCAAACGGTTCATGATTTCGGTTTCTGGTTCTCCCGGAATCTTGAAAACACCAAAACGTGTCAAGTTTCGAACAACCGACACTCTACGAATTTTCCAAAAATTTAGGTTCAGAAATTATAAAAATAAATTAGATATTCAGAAACTATACCTCAATAAGTTTCCAACAAAAAAAACAGCACGCGAAAATGAGGTCCGAGTTGACGGCAATCGCCTCGGGAATTCGGGGAATCACCAGGATCAAACTCCAAAAGGAGGAGGCTATAATTAATTAGGGTTTGTGAATATACAATGCATATATATAGGAGAGAGAGAGAGGCGGTTACTGTAGCAGTGCCGACAGGTGGGCCCCCGGGTGGATTATTGGGTAATTATTTATTTAATTCTGAAAATAATTTAAAAATTATTTTAAGTCCAAATAAATCAAAATAAATTGCAGAAAAATTCAGAAAAATTCTAAAAAATTCTAGAAAATATTTCTAAGTGTCTAGAATCTAAATAAATTATTTTTAACACAAAATATCATCATGTGACCTCACAGTAAATTTCCAAAGCCTATAAAATATTATTTCTATTGGTTTTAATTATATAAAAATTCCCAAAAATTCTAAAAAAACCAGAAAAATTCTAAAATATTCTAAAAAATATTTTTAGTCATTTAGAGCCCAAATAAAAATATTTGGTCCCGAAATACCCCCGTATGACCTTACAGTAAATCCTGAAAGTCCTAAAAATTATAAACCTTAAATATTAAATACCTACAAATATCCAAAAATTGTAGAAAAATATAAAATAGCTAAATAATACATATATAAGCTATCTATAGGTCATATGACCTTAATATGGTCATAGCCCACCTACAAGCTTTGGCATGACTCACAATGGCCATAAAATTAATCATAAACAAATAAAATTAAAAAAATAAAAAATTTGGGAAGTGGGCTTACAAATCTACCCACCTTAGAATAATTTTGTCCTTGAAATTCTAATTCGTAACTATTCTTAAAATTTCAAAAGAAAGTCTACCTTAATCTTAATCTCCTCAATTTAATCACTCAAAATATTTTATAACCTTTTCTAGCCATTTCATAACTCCGAATACTTGAGAACTTCTACCCACCTTTGGTCACACTACTCCATCAAACTAAAAATTTTATAATCTTCTAACTGGTTGCTAACAATCCTACCAACAATTATCTAGACATATGGTATCTACACTCCTCTCGTATTTATCAAGCAATCTAAAATTTAACAACAACAAATTTACATAAGTAGCTTAAAAATATTGGTAATTTATAGTAAGCATGATATTCATCGCTCCGAAGTAGGGAGGACAGGAAGATAAGGCAGAATAATCGGGAGCAACTGTGAAATTTCAAGAGCAGTGGAGAGTATCCAATGTTGCAGATAGAAAGAAAGTCTATGAACCGTTGACTTATTTGCTAGATTGGGCTACTCTAGTTCAGTCACTTGCTACGTCGAAGAGCCCTTCGTTACTTAGAGTGGCCTGCAATCCGTGCAATACAGAAGTCTCGTTCTCAAAATTCTAATTCAAATAAGGTTCCATAATGGAACGGAATTTGAGAAATCAAAATTGTGGTCTTAATGGGTTCTCTATTTGGACATCAGTCATTGGTTGGATGATCCTTGGATTTCAATCTACATTGGCTGGACAAGATCCCAATGATAAAAACTATTTCTACTAGATTAGGGTGACCTGGAATAGGTTTCAACCCAAGTGGTTGAGCTAGTTGCTAGTCGGGAAGTATACTGGTATCATGGTATGGGTTATAGTTGGTCCTTTTAACCTGAAAGTCGTAGCAAAAAAATAGAGTACAAGGGGACAGGTTTGAGTGGGACATGATATACCTAGATGAAGGTGGACTCGTCTAGATCTTGTATATAAAAGTTGTTGGAAGGTAACAGCTGGTCTCGTGCTCCTAATATTAGTGACACGGCCGAGGACACAAAATGATCTAAACGGAAAGTGGGAGCTCATGGAGTACTAATTATCATTCTAATGAAAATTATTCTAATCAGACGGTAATCCTCGTATATCCCAATTTTTTTTGAAAGTTTACAGTCTACCCACCTTAGGAGCTAGGCTATGGTTTTAGGAGTAATAGGGTTAGAAGGATTTCAAGGTCCGGGTATTGTACCTCGACTCTTGCTAATAAAGAATAAGGCACGACCTACAGGATACGGTAGATATAAGTCAAGTCAAGGATCGTTCCTCAATAAATGGAAAATGAGTGTGTACAATGACACATGGTCGATAAAATAGAATGATCTACTCGTCCATAGTATACAAGAGTTATCGACGGGGTAACCAGCTCTAAGGCACGTCATATGAAGAGATTTCTAACAACTGAGTCGTGCATTTCTATTGGGGTCGAACCTGTCAGACTATTGTCACAAGGGTTCTAGTTGAAGCAAGCTTCAAACAAATGATTAGAGGTTCACAACATTTGGTCTCTGGAGAATAGGTAGCCTCCTAGGTTGGCATTTGGTCCAAGGGAAAGATCCTAATCATTTTCGGACTCCAATGACTAGAAGATCAAAATAGTAGGTTTATTGTCGAAGAGAGGACGAGTAACTCAAGGCAAGGTTCCAGTCACAGGGCTGGCCGATGGTAGCTACACTTGCGTATACCACTATCATAGCCATGAGGATACTCTATATTTATCTATCAATTACGAGCTTTCGTCTTTCCAATCAGTGAAGACAAAAACAATAAAGAGTTCAAGAGGGATGTCGCTGAATACAATTACATGATTCACGGGCGAATGTATAATTCAAGAGGAATTGTCAAAGCAGTCGCGGATGAGATCCTAGAGACAACTACATCTCAATCCGCGTAGGGTAATTAGATGAAGAGCGAACCAATTGCATCATGGTTGATCAGACCGTAATACAATGATTCTGATTAGACAATATGTTAGCGGGCGTCCCCAGTAAACATATGTCTCGAATCAAGCTCGATAAAAGAGTAAGCTTGCAAAACTAGGCCGTAATAGCAGCATTGGTCAAGCTAGTCAAAATTTAAGTAGGCGAGATTTTTAGAAAGGAGGCACAAGTAGTTCGAGTTTTGTGAGAATCAAAATCTAACTCGAGATTCGTACACGATTAACAGAATCAAAAATTATAAACTAACTCCTTACAGCAAAAGGGAATTTAAAATAGACAATTCTAACTTATGATATAAGATTTATATCTAATAAGGCAAAAAGAAAATTGAACAGTTTATCAAAGTTAACGCATTAATTCTAGGCAAGTCTAACATACCAAGCGAATAGTATATCCACATTGGATCACATTGTCATATCAAAAGTAATAGTGTACCTATAGGGATCTAGCAAGCTATGTGAATTGCATGGCCTATCTAATAACCTTAACTACCCAACGGTCAATTTGAACAAGGGACTCTTAGTCCTAGTCATTATCTTAAATCATTTTAATCCTAGTTTGTGAATGAGCATTTCCTGATCGCAGGCTCGCAATAGTACGACTAACGTACCATCACGAGTTCGCAATCTTTTACGAAGACTGACCTGCATGGGCCACCACAAAAACTTGTCACGATCCGCACCCGCTTTTTCGGATACGAGACGTGTCCAAGCCAGCCTACGCCGTAGAGTCGGCGGTAGAACGCTGTCAAGCCCGTAAGAAATAAATGCTCAAAAATATAACATTTGCTGCTCATTCACATTTCTACATTTTTTACAACATTTATATCATTTAAAAATTAAAGAAATACAAGATTTTATAATTAATAAAAATGGTACAACTGTTTTCTATTTCTAGGTTGACCTCAGCATACCCAAGCCTTCCCAATGCAAAGAGTGATCGCGGCTAAACCTGAAAAATATTGGTTTCCAATCAGGAATGGAACAAGTACACAAACCGACGAAAATACGAAAATACAATAGAATTAACAAGACATGAAAATAACATATGAGATATGAAAACTGGAAGATAACTGATGACATGGCACGATGGAAAATAAAGAAAAAATAAAAAGATAACTACCTATGTGGTGTGAAATATCTGTTTCAACATGTGAACGGCTAGGGGGTAAATAAGGCACACTGCACGTGTCATGTGCAGCTGCTAGCATCCACGAAGACACGGGGGATAGTTCTGGGTAGTCCACATGTCTACTAAGATATTTTTTCTCCCGACTACTCCGTGTGACGAGCGTGTCAACAAGCAGCAAGACATATGTATAGACATGAAATAAAAAGACTACTATGAATCGAAAGCAATCAAAAAGTGCACTTGCCTGAATCCTTGCACAAACCGTAGCCACAAGTAGAGGATGAGGGGATGCTGATCTAGAAGCTGTCAACCTATAGCACATATCGCACCATGAACCGTGCACGAAAATCATAAATCAATTATAATGTTCTAGTTCTAAATAGTGGCTAGTTGGGTTACTAATCTAATAATAATTAATTCTGTAATAATTTACTTAAAAACCTAATTTAACCTAATAATAATCTGAATATAATCTAAACATGCAAGTTTGGCCATCAAAAGTCGTGTTTCTCAATTTTGAAAACCATGGCACGTAAATCGAGACGTGTTATTGACTTTTTAGTCTAACGCTGTGAACTCTAGATTTTGAAAGTGCACCTTGGTAAATTTCAGTGCCACGAGTGCGCTGGAATGGACCGTGCCACAAAATCACGCTTTGGTCAAAAGATATCGCCGTTATGGCTAATCGTGACCAAAATGGGGATCAACCGATCAGTTCTTAGTTCAACAGAAAAACTAAAAATACTAAATTAACGAAATAAATTATGGGAAAAATATATGTCGTAGCGCTCCGTGTTAGCTTTCCGAAACTTTAAACGGTTCGTGATTTCGGTTTCTGGTTCTCCCGAAATCTCGAAAATACCAAAACGTGTCAAGTTTCGGACAACCGACACTCTACGAATTTTCCAGAAATTTAGGTTCAGAAATTACAAAAATAAATTAGATATTCAGAAACTATACCTCAATACGTTTCCAAAAAAAAAAGGCACGCGAAAATGAGGTCCGAGTTGACGGCAATCGTCTCGGAAAGTCGGAGAATCACCAGGATCAAACTCCAAAAGGAGGAGGCTATAATTAATTAGGGTTTGTGAATATACAATGCATATATATAGGAGAGAGAGAGGCGGTTACTGTAGCAGCGCCGACAGGTGGGCCCTCCGGGTGGATTATTGGGTAATTATTTATTTAATTCAAAAAATCATTTAAAAATTATTTTAAGTCCAAATAAATCAAAATAAATTGCAGAAAAATCCAGAAAAATTCTAGAAAATTCTAGAAACTATTTCTAAGTGTCTAGAATCTAAATAAAATATTTTTAATACAAAATATCATCATGTGACCTCACAGTAAATTTTCAAAGCCTATAAAATATTATTTCTATAGGTTTTAATTATATAAAAATTTCCAAAAATTCTAAAAAAATTAGAAATTTTTTAAAATATGCTAGAAAATATTTTTAGTCATTTAGAGCCCAAATAAACATATTTGGTCCCGAAATACCCCCGTATGACCTTACAGTAAATCCTGAAAGTCCTAAAAAATAATAAAACCTTAAATATTAAATACCTACAAATATCCAAAAATTGTAGAAAAATATAAAATAGCTAAATAATACATATATAAGCTATCTAGAGGTCGTATGACCTTAATATGGTCATAGCCCACCTACAAGCTTTGGCATGACTCACAATGGCCATAAAATTAATCATAAACAAATAAAATTAAAAAATTAAAAAAATTTGGGAAGTGGGCTTACACATAGTCACAAGTAAAGGATGAGGGGAATGCCGATCTATAAGCTGTCAACCTATAACACATATCGCACCACGAACCGTGCACGAAAACCATAAGTCAATTCTAATGTTCTAGTTCTAAATTCATGGAATAGTGGCTAGTTGGGTTACTAATCTAATAATAGTTAATTCTAGAATAAATTACTTAAAAACATTATTTAACCTAATAATAATCTAAATATAATCTAAACATGCAAGTTTGGCCATCAAAAGTCATATTTTCAATTTTGGAAACCAAGGTACGCAAATCGAGGCGTGCCGTTGACTATCTAGTCAAATGTCGTAAACTCTAGATTTTGAAAGTGTACTTTGGTATATTTTAGTGCCATGAGTTCTCTGGAATCAACCGTACCACAAAATCATGCTTGTCAAAAGATATCGCCGTTATGGCTAATCGTGACCAAAATGATGATTAACCGATCAAATCTGAGTTCAATAGAATAACTAAAATACTAGATGAACGAAATAATTTCTAGAAAAAATATATGTCGTAGATCTTTTTGTTAGCTTTCTGAAACTTCAAACGGTTCATGATTCAGATTCCTGGTTCACCCGAAATCTCGAATACACCAAAACGTGTCAAATTTCAGACAACTAGCACTCTACGAATTTTACAGAAATTAAGGTTCAGAATTTATAAAAATAAATTATATATTCTGAAAATATACCTCAATACGCTTCCAATAAAAAAACGACGCATGAAAAGCTCTTCTGGTTTGGCGGCAGTCACTTCGGGAAGTCGAGATCTCTACTAGAACTCTCTCTCAAAAAGGCGGCTGAAATTTCTAGGTTTTCGTGAATTAATAACATATATATATAGGAGAGAGAGAGGCGGTTACTGTAGCGAGCGCCGACAGGTGGGCCCCGCTGGGTGGATGACTGGGTAATTATTTATTTAATTCAGAAAATCATTTAAAAATTATTTTAAGTCCAAATAAATCAAAATAAATTGCAAAAATATCCAGAAAAATTCTAAAAAATTCTAGAAAATATTTCTAAGTGTCTAGAATCTAAATAAAATATTTTAATATAAAATATCATAGTGTGACCTCACAGTAAATTCCCAAAGCCTATAAAATATAATTTTTATAGGTTTTAATTATATAAAATATTCCCAAAAATTCTAAAAAAATCCAGAAAAATTCTAAAATATTCTAGAAAATATTTTTAGTCATTTAGAGCCCAAATAAAAATATTTGGTCCAGAAATACTCCCGTATGACCTTACAGTAAATCCTGAAAGTCCTTAAAAATAATAAAACCTTAAATATTAAATACCTAAAAATATCCAAAAATTGTAGAAAAATATAAAATAGCTAAATAATACATATATAAGCTATCTAGAGGTCATATGACCTTAATATGGGAAGCTTTGGCATGACCCCAATGACCATAAAATTAATCATAAACAAATAAAATTAAAAATTTGGGAAGTGGGCTTACAAATCTACCCACCTTAGAATATTTTCGTACTCAAAATTTCAAAAGATACAAATAAGCACAACCAAGAATATCAACAAGATATGACATGACCAATTGATATGAATAAGCACGGCAAAGAATATAATCAAAAAAATAATGTGATAAATGATCGAAATTGATCAGGCGTATAGAATCGAAATCTAAATACGTTTTAAAATATAATGGAAGAAAATCAAAATAGGTTTAAAAGATGACGATTCAAAAAATAGAAAAATATGAGAGAAATAAAGAACTATTAGTTGTAGAGAACATGATAACAAGAAATAAGACATCAAATAAATTTGAAAAAAAAAATTTAATAGTCGTATGCCAATAAATGATATAGTCGCTATGATATTCGAAAATCATCAGTATATCCGAAGTCATTTAACCGAGAATCCATGCCTCGCCAGTGTACATCGGGCTGTCGTGAACCCTTGGTTTCATGACTCAAGTATAATATGTTATCGAACACTTTATCAACATTATCCAATATTGACATAATAAATCAAAAGATCAATAATACAACTAGAATATAGTTTTAGTAATATTCGACAACCTACGCATACTTAAAATTATTTCAACTTAGGGGTTATGCCACGCCAGTGCGCTGCTGACTGTAGTGAACCCGCAGTCTCTATAATTCAAATAAATAGGGACAGTGTATATCTGCCTTACCATTATATGTCACCGAAAATTATTTTAACTATATCCATAAGAATTTCAAAGAAACTTCAATAAATTCAAATAAATCGATCATAATAAGAAAATATAAGTATCTGTTGTCACGCCCCAGAACCAGAATACTGGAGAGCGGGGGCAGACACAGCCAGCTACGTATATTGAAATAGAATACATCTCAACTATACGATCACGGCTGTCTAGATATGAGGGTTTACTACAAGCCAGCAGTCTCTTAAGGTCAAGCCTATTGTCTCAATCTCAAGCAATTAACAGAGTTACAAGATGTTAGAGCATCAAATATATATATATATAAGGCATCCCAAATATTACATATTGGATGATCATGAAGCTAGTCGTACAAAATGATAGGACTAGCAAGAGTTCAGTCATACATGATCAACCCTAGGATTTGTTAATCATGTTTACAGCCCGTAGACAGACAGTAAGTAAATGTGCATCGAGCTAACAGGTGCTCGTCGGCTAAACGCCTCAAAAGAATAAATTTACATACAAGTGGGTGAAACAAAAAGGGAAAACCCACTCGTAGCCCGGGTTCCGTCTAGTGTTCACCATTGGGCTGGAAGCTGGGTAGATCCTCGGGAGCTGCTTCGAAATCTGGCCACACAAAACCAGCTGGGTCAAACCCCAGAAAGAGCAAGTACCACAAAGGAGGCCACAAATAAGAACAAAAGCCAGCATATCAGAACATAAAGAATAAAGGAAAGTACAAGTAATAAAAGTACACAGGGCGATAAACGACTAGGGACGTGGAACCATTCCGGGAGCCAGGTTACAATCCTTAAACCAAACAAGGACCGGGATTGTAACCCTTCGTCTGAATAGCTCACTGCCTCTACCCATTTATCGTTAGAGATAAGTAAAACAATCATGATCAAGAGTTCCAGGTACAAGGCTAGACAAGACTTAGATAGGGCTGGACACCATTCATTCACAATCGGCCAAGCAAGTACTACGGCTCACTACTTTAACTAACTAGGGTTATCACAAGCCTAATTACTAACAAGATGCAAGTGAGAAACTCCCAGTCCCAAGCCCTGCAGACCATCCAGTTATCCTTCCGCGGGTTGAGAGTTATAGTTGGGTACATCGCCCGGGAGACAAATGTACCCTTAGGTGACTTAGAGGGTGCAACACATGACAGTGTGCTGGAAATGTGCTCTACTCGTCGGCAAGCTATAAGTCCATTAAAGTGCCCAGATAACGAGATTGCCTGTGACTGGGAATTCTCCATGTTCTAGTTTGATCTAATAATTAGCCTAATCCAATTTAGCGCGAGTCCCTGGCCGTGGTACCCAGGAAGTCACGTCCTAGACATGATGCAAGACAAGACAAGTGGATTGTGCAAACAAGCAAGCAGGAACACCCACGGTGTCAAGGCAAGTCAAGTCAAGTTATCAAGTCAAGTCAAGTCAAGAGTGCGCCGCCACGGGCCACTATCAAGTTATCAAGGTAAATCATGTCAGGGTACTTGTCAGGGGTGCGCCACGACGGGCCACTATCAAGTCAGGTTGGTCGTGTCAGGAGTGCACCACTACGGGTCACTGTCATGTTATACTAGTTCCTTGTCATACCATGCTGTGTACAATAGTTATTCCAAACATATTAAGCAAAATCAAGTTCATGCCAAAAGGCGTAAGGATATAAAATGGGCGTAAAATACCTAATAAAATACTAATATAAAATAGGACTATAGAAGAGCCAAGATCAAGAAATAACAAATTCATCATAGACAAGTAGGTTGTGCAAGGGGGTCAGGGGTTGGTCTGCGCAGGGTGTGTACTGCGCATGGAAGAGCTGCGCAAGAGTCAATTGTGCAGGAAGAACTGCGCAGGGTACCAACTGCGCAGGGTGCCAAGTGCGCAGGGGTCAATTGCGCAGGATCAGGTTGCGCAGGGATGGATGGAGCAGGGTCAGATTGCGCATGAGTGGAGTGCGCAGGGATAGATGGCGCAGGAGTGAATTGCGCAGGGGCGGTTTGCGCATGGCTGGATTGCGCATGGCTAGCTTGTGCCAGCGCAATCCAGCGCAGCGTAAAGCACTGGCTGAGCCTGCGCTCAATCGGCCATGCGCTAAGGAGCACAGGCCGGGGTGCGCAATCGGTCAGGTGCTAAAGAGCACTGGCCGAGAGCCTTCACCAAGGCTGGGATGAACTCCTCAAGAACACCAAAAAATTTTAAATCTTCATAACTTTGTCAATTCAAAACCAAATCTAGATTTTCAAAGTTCTAACTTGAGTAAAATCGAATTCTCTTCCAAATGGAAGCATCAAAACAAGCAAAAATCAAAGTTTAATAGATCAAAACCAAGGATTTCCGAAAATGGTTAAAACCTAGATCTAGAAGAATGAAAGCTCCAAATCACAAAATTCCAAGTTTTAATGTTGATCCACATGTCCTAATCTATCAAATGGACAAATAAAATTGGGTGCTTATTTGTTGGCAAGGTACACTTGCCTATTGGTTGGGGAGTTGTGTGGAAGAAGGAAGAAGAAGAAGTTTGTAAGAAATAAATGAGAGAATAAAGAGGAGAAAGAAAAGTTTGGTGGAGATATAATGAGGGTGGTTGTGGTGTGTTGAGGGAGGAGTGTAGATTAAAGTGTACCAATCATGATGAACCAAACCAAACCAACTTCCACAAAATAAAACCAAGCCATGGTCCAAACCTATTTACGAGAAACCAAAATCCGCAAGTCGAAAAAATTAAAATACGTGCCAAAATCAAATACGAGCATAAATACGAAATACAGGAAATGGGGGTGACATCTGTCATTGAGTAAAAGTATCAGTTTTGAAAACAAAACGATCATAAAATGAACGAAGACGACTTGAATTAATATATAGATAATTGAACCAAGATTAGAAATTGAAAATAAGATGATCGCAAAATAGTTTTGAAAATAAAACGAGGTTTAGAGAAGGCAGAAGATAAAATGGCACAAATGATCTAAATTAGGAATTGAATTCTATGAAGGCCTAACTTACCAAACGTATATTCTACCCACCTTGGATCATACCCTCGTATTAAAATACAATAGAATTACATGGCCTATGTAGCAACGTTATTTACCTAACAATAGAATTAAATAAGGGACTCCTAGTCCTGATATTCTCCTAAGATCAAATCAATCCTAATTATGAATGAGCACTTCCTAGTCGCAGGCTTGCAGTAGTACAACTAACTTAAGTACTACTACAAGTTCACAACATTTGCAAAAACAGACCTGCATGGGCCACCAAAAAAACTTGTCATGACCCGCACCCACTTTTCGGGATACGAGTGCGTGTCCAAGCCCAGCCTATGCCGCGGTATCGACGGTAGTACGCTGTCTAGCCCGCAATAAACAAAGTGCTCATAAATACTAACTGCTCATTCACAACAACTAAATCAACTTTACAAAATTTAGAAGTTTTACATTTGAAGAAGAATATAAGCTTTTTCAATTATAGAAAACTACCACACATCTAAGTAGTCTTCTATGGTTTGGCCTTCGAGTTTCTATCTTCTCCTCGTATGGTCCATAGCATAAGAGTAGGCACGTCAACCTCACCTATAACAATGATCCAGTCAGGAAAGGAGCAGAGTACAACCATATTGTAATTAATGTTGTTAGTCCAAAATAAGTTAAAACAACGAGAAACCATGATGGCAAAGAGTATATAAAGAACTAGCAAGAGATGAACTAACAGGATATGAACTAGCACTAGAAAGACATGAACTAACGAGATATGAATTGGCAAGATGTAAACTAGCAAGATGTGATCTAATAAGATATGAACTGGCAAGATGTAAACTAGCAAGATGTGAACTAACAAGATAATGGACTAGATAAAGGAAAAGTAGTAACAACTATGTGTGTGTGAAATACCTTTTAATACGTGAACGGCTGGGCTAATACGGTACATCATACGATGGCTATCCATAATAATACGGTATGGCTAACTCATACGTGGGGTGTATGACTTAGCTATCCACAATCAAAATAGTTGGATTTGTTCACGTATTTACTAAGTATTTCCCCTTCCGACTCTCTAACAATCAATAATGGTCAATGATACACTAAGAAGGATATAATAACTACAGTATCACCATCGTGTCTCAACGAAATATCAAGCAATGTCTCAATGGGATATCAAACAAGGAAACGATAGAGAAAACGTTATAATGAACTAAAACAAAAATGCAATATTGTACTTGCCTGAATCCTTACACAAACCATAGTCAAAAGTAGAGGATGAGGGAAATGCCGATATATAAGCTGTCAACCTATAACACATATCGCACCACGAACCGTGCACAAAAATCACAAGTCAATTCTAATATTCTAGTTCTAAATTTATGGAATAGTGGCTAGTTGGGTTACTAATCTAATAATAGTTAATTCTGGAATAAATTACTTAAAAACATTATTTAACCTAATAATAATCCAAATATAATATAAACATGCAAGTTTGGCCATCAAAAATCATGTTTCTAATTTTGGAAACTATAGCACGTAAATCGAGGCGTGCCATTGACTATCTAGTCAAACATCATGAACTCTAGATTTTGAAAGTAAACCTTGGTAGATTTCAGTGCCACGAGTGCTCTGGAATCAACCGTGCCACAAAATCACGCTTTGGTCAAAAGATATCGCCGTTATGGCTAATCGTGACAAAAACGGTGATTAACCGATCAATTCTGAGTTCAACAGAATAACTAAAATAATAGATGAACGAAATAATTTCTGGGAAAAATATATGTCTTATATCTCTGTGTTAGCTTTCTGAAACATCAAACTGTTCGTGATTCAGACCTGGTTCTCCCGAAATCTCGAAAACACCAAAACGTGTCAAATTTCAGACAACTAGCACTCTACGAATTTTACAGAAATTAAGGTTCATAATTTATAAAAATAAATTATATATTCAGAAAATATACCTCAATATGCTTCCAATAAAAAAACTGGCACGTAAAATTGCTCTTCTAGTTTGGCGGCAATCACTTCGGGAAGTCGAGATCTCAACTAGAAGTCTCTCTCAAAAAGGCGGCTGAAATTTCTAGGTTTTCGTGAATTAATAACATATATATATATATATATATATATATATATATATATATATATATATATATATATATATATATATATATATATAGAGAGAGAGAGAGAGAGAGAGAGAGTGAGAGAGAGGCGGTTACTGTAGCGGGCGCCGACAGGTGGGGTGGATGACTGGGTAATTATTTATTTAATTCAGAAAATCATTTAAAAATCATTTTAAATCCAAATAAATCAAAATAAATTGCAGAAAAATCCAAAAAATTTTTAAAAAATTCTAAAAAATATTTTTAAGTGTCTAGAATCTAAATAAAATATTTTAACATAAAATATCATCGTGTGACATCACAGTAAATTTCTAAAGCCTATAAAATATAATTTCTATAGGTTTTAATTATATAAAAATTCCCAAAAATTCTAAAAAATTCAAAAAATTCTAAAATATTATAGAAAATATTTTTAGTCATTTAGAGCCCAAATAAAAATATTTGGTCCAAAAATACCCCCGTATGACCTTACAGTAAATCCTGAAAGTCCTTAAAAATAATAAAACCTTAAATATTAAATACCTAAAAAATCCAAAAATTGTAAAAAAAATATAAAATAGCCCACCTAAAAGCTTTGGCATGACTCCCAATGACCATAAAATTAATCATAAAGAAATAAAATTAAAAAAATTAAAAATTTGGGAAGTGAGCTTACAGCCGAACCATAGTGATGTCCTAACTAGAAAAACTAGGCCAAATTGCGACTTGACTCCTATAAATAATTTAATTATTTATTATTAAGGTTTATTGACTTGTAGAAGACCCAGTTGTACCAAACCTGTCTGGACTTGACCCGGACCCAACCCAAGTCCATGTGGTTATGTAGTGCGACCAAAGATGTTCGTGTTGATATACATTTTGTATAAATATACATATTTAGTAATTTGTTTAATGGTCTAATAATTAATATTTAGAGTTGTTATATGTGTAATATAAGTTATTTTGATATTAACCGAATTGAGGTGTTGAATGTATATAGGTGTGCTAGTATATAGTATAGTCTTTCGACTTTTGGCCAGTTATGTCATTCTATCTATTTATTTAAATATATCGTTGGGATTTTTAGCTTTACTGAATATTATATATATATATATATATAATATTTATAAGAAAATATTTAATTATATTTTAATGTTTACTAAAATTGCTAGCAGTTATAATGTTTGTTTAAATTATATTTAGATTTTATGTGGCTTAAGATCTATACATATATGGGTTTACCATATATTAGGAGTTACCATATTATTAGATTTGTTATTATAATATATATATATATATATATATATATATATATATATATATATATATATATATATATATATATATATATTCAAATGTATGTTTGTTAATAAAGAAAAAAAAAAAACCGAACAAACAGGCCGAGCCCGACCCCTGTACACCATACAGCCGCAGTATATTTATAAACAGAGAGAGAGACGAGTTGGCCGAAACCCTAACTCCAACGCCACCACACCCACACGTGCCACCCTCCCCGATGCCTGGACGGCCTTCCCACGACCGCGCGCCGCTGCACGAGTCGCCGGACGGTGACTGAAATCCGCCCGCGCGCAGATTCAACAGCAGCAGTAGCAGGGCGAGGAGATGATTTTGATATGCGATATTTCAACGATCGTTCGATCGTTTTTCATCCCATATACTCTGGTATGATCAAGATATAACCCTCTTTAATCCCTGTTAATTAGTTTAAATTCTAGTGACCCAAAACTCGAGAGAAAATGAGTTAAAGTTCATTAAAAATCTGTTAAAAACAGGACACATAAATCAGTCCCAAACCCATATTGGAAGGCAAATTTCTGCCAAGCCGTAGCGATATTTAGAAATCTATTTAGTGACAGTCCTAGATAGTATATACGGCTACATAACCCTTTTTACGGAAGCTGATTTTGACGACTATACGTCGAGAAATCGGATTTCCAATTGGGCAAAAAACCTGTTTTCAAAATATTGAAAAAATCTTCGATACGACGTGCGTCCCGCCAATCTGGGCAACGTGGTCGTGAACTGAAAACATCAAAAGGTGCATAATGGCTTCGCAGACATGTAGGCTTTGACAAAATTCAAATTGGTTGCTTGTGCGCGACGAATTTGATGCGTATCCGTCGAAATTCATTGTATCGGTCTCTTTGCAAATTTTCTAATTACTTTGTGCACATTCGTCAGATCGAGATGAAACTTGTGCCAACAGGACCGTATCATTTTTTTGGTCCTGTATGTCAAGTTTGGTCCGATTCTGAGACAGTTGACCGGATCGCCATTTTGCGGGCCCTACGATCCGACTCAACGGGCAATTTTGTGCACGGCCCGCCGGAATCCAACTTTGGACATATGGTTGGATTTGTATCATTAAAATGAATCCATAGACATGTAGTTTGACGACTTTAGTGACCATTGACTATGGCACACTTTTCGGTGCAAAGCGGATCCAACGACAGACACCATTTTGACCCGAAATTATTGTTTTACCCCTGTGTCCAGAATTGGACTTAAGAACAGGCAATTCTAGATAATTTAACTATTCTAAGAACGTTGGTAATGTCTATTTCAGTATCTGGAGACTGTTGTACGAGTTTGACTGTTGTGGCGCCCTGAGTGGTTTGGATTATCGGTTTCACCAGTAAATGACCACAGGCGAGTACAGTTTATTGCTTGTTTTCGATATTGAGCTTTACTATACCTCATTATTGGTCAATAGATATATGATTTTCGTCTTTTATGTTTGTTATATTTTTTCATGTCGGAGAGGTGAAGTACCAAGGATGTGTGATCTGACCTTATACAGTGTATAGCGTGTATACCTTGATTTATTATTGCATTATACCGTATAGACAGTATTTCATTATTGCTTTATACAATGTAGACAGTATTTCATTATTGCTTTATATAGTTTAGAAAGTGTATATTATACAGTGTAGATATCGTAGACCGTGTCGTATAATTGTCCCGAGACCGATCACATATCAAAGGTACTTCAGTCAGTCGGTGAGTATTATCTTTATATTTATTATTGTTTTCTTTTGTTTAGTTTTATTTTATATTTTTGTGTTTATTTTTCAAATCATATATTTAAACGCTAACCTCTATTGTATAGTCATTTTCATTTATTGAAACTGCATTCAGTGAATTGTACTCGTTCCATTCTTGACTGAAAACCAACATTTTTCAGGTTGGCTGTGGCTTCACTTAGCATTGGAAGATACGGGTGTACTTGCAGACGAAAACCTAGAGACTAGCTAGATAGATGAGTTGTAATCATTTCAATATTTGTAAGAGTTTATATTTTCTGCAAATGTAAAACTTAGGAATATTATAAATTTAAATTAATTTTTGTGAACGAGCATTATTTATAATTTTGAGCATTGTGGCTATACAACGTTCTACCGCTGACACTGCGGTGTAGGCTGGCTTGGACACGCACTCGTATCCGGAAAGGCGGGTGCGGGTCGTGACAAGTTTTTGTGGTGGCCCGTGCAGGTCCATTTTCGCAAAAGATTGCGAACTCGTGGTAGTACCTATGTCAGTCGTACTACTGTGAGCCTACGACTAGAAAATGCTCATTCACAATTAGGATTGAATTGATTTAAGAGAATGACTAGGACTAGGAGTCCCTTGTTCAAATTGACCATTGGGTAGTTAAGGTTGTCAGATAGCCATGCAATTTATATAAGGAATTATTAAATTTAGATAGCTTGCCAATCTCTATAGATACACTACTACTTTTGATATGACGATATGATCCAATGTGGATATACTACTCACTTGGTAAGTTAGGCTTTCCTAGAATTAAGACTCTAATCTTGATAAACCGTTCAATTTTCTTTTGCCCTATAGATATAATCCTTATATCATAAGTTAGAATTGTCTATTTAAAATATTTTACCGTAAGGAATTAGTTTGTAATTTCTGATTCCGTTATTCGTATACGAATCTCGAGGTAGATTGATTCAAGGTTTTCCCTCAACCATTTGAAATACATATGCAATAAAGATTATGATGTTCTTACTTCCCTTGTCTTCAGTTATTTCCTCCCAGATCAATCTTTTACTTTAAGGATTGAGACTTATAGGCAGATGTTTATGCTTTCTATCATAGTCAACTGGTTTGAATCTCTAGCAGCTCCTTGAAGTTCTTAAGAATATAGTTGGAGTAATTTTAATGACTGCGATGGCTAGACAGCAGCACACTGTCGCAAATTACTTGCAAATGGAGAGTGTGGGTTCACTGCAGCCAGCAGCGCACTGGCAAGGTACGACCCATAGAGTTGAAATTATTTCAGGGAATCGTAGGTTATGGAACATTGCTAAAACTATGTCGTCGTTGACCTCTTTAGACCTTAGATACCCTTTTGTCAATGTAAGGTAGAGTATCCGATAGCATATCACATTTGAATCGTGGAACCAAGGGTTTACCACAGCCAGAGTATACGGACGAGGCATAATTCTCGGTAAAATAACTTCAGACGTGATTACAAGTTTAGGATACTATAGAGGATAAAAAAATGCCCTGTATCTCCCATAAGATCTAAAGCCAATACTAGTGGAAGTTATGTAAGTTGGGTAGCATGTCTTCCAACCTAGCATTCCGTGGTCCTTGTGATCTATTGACGAGGTGATTAACTGACACTAATAGGTTTACCTGGAATATAGAATTTAGAGGTCCATAACCGATTAGTCGACCAAGGCCTTATGGATAAGGAGATAGTTAAGCAAGAACACCGGGTAAGGTTTTGATTCTCACAAAACTCGAACTACTTGTGACTCCTTTCAAAAATTTCACATACTTGTATTTTGACTATCTTGACCAATGTTGCTATTACGGCCTAGTTTTGCAAGCTTACTCTTTTATCGAGCTTGATTCAAGACATGTTTATTAGAGACGCCTATACTAACATATTGTCTAATCAGAATCGGTGTATTACGGTCTGATCAACCTTAGTGCACTCGGTTCGCTCTTTTTTTGATTATCCTACGTGGATTGAGATATCGAGGTATCTATGATATCATCCGCGACTGCATTGATAATTCCTCTTGAATTATACATTCGCCTTTGAATTATGTAATTGTATTCAGTGACATCTCCCTTGAACTCTTTATTGTTTTTGTCTTTCACTGATTTGGAAAGACGAAAGCTCATAATTGGTAGAGAGATAAAGAGTATCCCCCATGGCTATGATAGTTGTATACACAAGTGTAGTTACCATCGGCCAGCCATGTGACTAGAACCTTGCCTTGAGTTATTCGTTCTCCTCTCGACCACCAAACTGCTATTGGGACCTTCTAGCCATCTGAATTTGAGAATGATTAGGATTTTATCCTTAGTCAAAATGCCAACCTAGGAGACTATCTATTCTCAAGAAACCAAATGTTGTGAGTCTCTAATTATTTGCTTGAAGCTTGCTTTAACTAGCAACCCTTAAGCCTTAACCCAACCCTTCCTCGACCAAAGTCTACAGTTTAGACATGAGATGAGTAGACAAAGGTAAGGAGAATCATTTACTATGACTATGGTAGACACTCATTCTGCGATTGGTTTGACACAAATATAAATTCAAGACTCAGTTGTTAGAAATCTTTTCATAAGATGTGCCTTAGAGTTGGTTACCCCGTCGACAACTCTTGTATACTGTGGACGAGTAGATCATTCTATTTTATTGACCATGTGTCATTGTATACACTCATTTTCCATTTATTGAGGAACGATCCTTGACTTGACTTATATCTGCCGTATCCCATTATGTTGTGCCTTATTCTTTATTAACAAGAGTTAAGGTGCGATATCCGGACTTTGGAATTCTTCTAACCTCATTATTCCTAAAACTATGTCCTAGCTTCTAAGATGAGTAGACTGTAAGCCTTTTAAAATTTTGGGATATACGGGGATTATCGATTGATTAGAATAATTTCCATTAGGATGATAATTAGTGCCCCATGGACTCCCAATTTCCATTTAGATCATTTTGTGTCCCCGGCCGTGTCATTAATAATCGGAGCACGAGACCAGCTGTTACCTTCCAACGAATTTTACATACAAGACATAAACGACTCCACCTTTATGTAAACATATCATGTTTTACTCAAATATCTCTTCTTTTACTCTATTTTAGGGTACGACTTTCAAGTCAAAAGGACTAGCTATAACCCTTACCATAATACCGGTATACTTTCCGACTTCCATTAGAGCCTCAACCTCGACTCAATTCTTTCGACCCAATATATGGTTGTGATTTACTCGAAGCCCATTAAGCACATGTCACTAGTGTGCCACTCAATTGTGCCTTCTCGTGCTACCTAAACACAAAAATCACGGAAGACGCATCTTCAAGGCTTACAGAACCTATTTAACCAATCCGACTGCCCATCTAGCTCAACCACGTGGGTGAAAACCTATTCTAGGTTACCCTAACCTAGTAGAAATAGTTTTATCATTAGGATCTTGTCCAATCAATATAGATTGAAATCTAAGGTCCATCCAACCAACGATTGATGTCCAATCAGGGAACCCATTAAGACCCAGTAAAATCCATCTATGCATACCACCATATTTGGACTATAAAATCGAACTATTTGAAATAGGTCCCTATACCTATTATGTAGTCTCTCTCTCTTAGAATGTGAAGTCATTCGTAACCATTATTCTATCTACCTGGAAGTCGCGATACGATCTTGTATTGCATTTATATCCCTTGCTCGTGTGTTTAAATAACCACGGAAAAGACCACAATCTTGAATTCTCAAATACTGTTCTATTATGGAACCTTATTTAGATTAATTTCGAGAATGGAACTTCTGTATTATACGGATTGCAAGCTCCTAGAAGAAACGAAGGGTTCTTCGATTTAGCAAGTGACTGGACTAGAGTAACCCACTCTAGCAAATAAGTTAATGATTCATAGACTTTCTTTCTATCTGCATAATGGGATACTCTCTACCGCTCTTGAAACTTCATAATTGCTCTCGATTATTCTTCCTTATCTTTCTGTCCTTCCTATTGCAGAGCGACGAAGGTCATGCTTATTAGAATTTACCAATATTTCTTAGCTACTTGTGTAAATTTGTTGCTTGTTAAATTTTGGATTGCTTGATAGATAGGAGAGGATTATAGATGCCATATACAGTAGATATCTATTGGTAGCAATTTTAGCAATTAGATGGAAGGTTATAAAGTTTTAGGGACATACCTTTGAGAGAGTAGTGTGACCAAAGGTGGGTAGAAGTCCTCGGGGTTTCGTAGTTACAAAATGGCTAGGAGGAGGATATAAACTATTTTTGAGGAATTAAAATTTAAGGAGATTAGGGTAATAGTAGATTTCCTCCATAAATTTAAGGAATATATATGAATTAGAATTTCGAGGACGAAATTATTTTTAAGGTGGGTAGATTTGTAACTCCTCTTTCCAGAATTTTGATAATATATTTTTATTTATTTATTTGAATTAAATGGTGATTTTTAGAATTTTATAAATATTACTTAGTTAATTATTACGGTAGATGACTTTAGCCATGGTGGAGTTTTGGAGTACAAGACGGCTAGGAATCATGGCACGGATAGTGCAGTGGCGTGCTTTGACTAGTGTATTAGCCCTGGTAGGGAAGGCCGAACCATAATGATGTCCTATCAAGAAAAACCAGGCCAAGTTGCCACTTGACTCCTATAAATAATTTAATTATTTATTATTAAGGTTTATTTACTTTTAGAAGACTCGGTTATACCAAACCAGTCTGGACTTGACCCGGACCCAACCCAAGTCCATGTGGTCATGTAGTACGACCAAAGACGTTCGTGTTGATATACGTTTAAATGTACGTATTTCATAATTTGTTTAATGGTCTAATAATTAATATTTATAGTTGTTATATGTGTAATATAAGTTATTTTGATATTAACCGAATTGAGGTGTTGAATGTATATAGGTGTGCTAGTATATAGTATAGACTTTCGACTTTTAGCCAATTACGTCATTCTATATATATATATATATATATATATATATATATATATATATATATATATAATATATAAAATATATATATATATATATATATATATATATATATATATATATATATATATATATATATATATATATATATATATATACATAATGTTTATAAGAAAATGTTTAATTATATTTTAATATTTAATAAACTTAAATTATATTTAGATTTTATGTGGCTTAAGATCTATACATATATGGGTTTACCATACATTAGGAGTTGCCATATTATTAGATTTGTTATTATAAGAATATATATATATATATATATATATATATATATATATATATATATATATATATATATATATATATATATATATATATAAAATATATATATATATATATATATATATATATATATATATATTCAAATGTATGTTTGTTAATAAAGAAAAGAAAAAGAAAAAGAAGAAAAAAACCGAACAAACAGGCCGAACCCGACCCCTGTATACCATACAGCCGCAGTATATATATATATAAACACAGAGAGACGAGTAGGCCGAAACCCTAACTCCGACGCCACCACACCCATACGCGCCAACCTCCCAGATGCCTGGGCGGCCTTCCCACGATCGCCACTGCCGCGCGAGTCGCCGGACGGCGACTGAAACCCGCCCACGCGCGGATTCAACAGCAGCAGTAGCAGGGCGAGGAGATGATTTTGATATGTGATATCTCAATGATCGTTTGAACTTTTTTGTCCCGTAAACTCTGGTATGATCAAGATATAACCCTCTTTAATCCCTGTTAATTATTTTAAATTTTAGTGACCCAAAACTCGAGAGAAATCGAGTTGAAGTTCATCGAAAATCTGTTAAAAACAAGACACATAAATCAGTCCCAAACCCATATTGGAAGGCAAATTTGTGCCAAGCCATAGCGATATTTAGAAATCTATTTAATGACAATCTTAGATAGTATATACGGTTACATAACCCTTTTTACGGAAGCCGATTTTGACGACTGTACATCGAGAAATCGGATTCCCAATTGGACGAAAAACCTGTTTTCAAAATATTAAAAATATTGAAAAACTCTTCGATACAAATTGCGTCCTGCCAATCCGGGAGACGTAATCGCAAACCGAAAGCATTAAAAGGTGCGTAATGGCTTCGCGGATGTGTGGACTTTGACTAAATTTAAATTGGTTGCGTGTGCGCGACGAATTTGATGCGTATCCGTCAAAATTTACCATATCGGCCTCTTTGCAAACTTTCCAATTATTTTGTGTACATTCGTCAGATCGAGACGAAACTTGCGCCAACAGGACCGTATCATTTTTTTGGTCCTGTATGCCAAGTTTGGTCCGATTCTGAGACAGTTGACCGGATCGTCGTTTTACGGGCCCCACGATCCGAATCAACGGACGATTTTGTGCACGGCCCGTCGGAATCAAACTTTGGACATACGGTTGGGTTCGTATCATTAAAACGAATTCGTAGACATATAATTTGACTACTTTAGAGACCATTGACTCTGCTACGCTTTTCGGTACAAAGCGGGTCCAACCGTGGACACCGTTTTGACCCAAAATTACCGTTTTGCCCCTGTGTCTAGAATTAGACTTAAGGACAGGCAATTTTAGCTAATTTGACTATTCTAAGAACGTTGGTAATGTCCATTTCAGCATCTAGAGTCTGTTGTACGAGTTTGACTGTTGTGGCACACTGAGTGGTTTGGATTATCGGTTTCACCAGCAAAGGACCACAGGCGAGTACAGTTTATTATTTGTTTTCGATATTGAGCTTTACTATACCTCATTGTTGGTCAATAGATTTAAAATTTTTGTCTTTTATGTTTTTTTACATTTCGTCGTATCGGGGAGGTAAAGTACCAAGGATGTGTGATCTGACCTTATACAGTGTATACCGTGTAGACCGTGATTTATTATTGCATTATACCGTGTAGACAGTATTTCATTATTGCTTTATATAATGTAGACAATATTTCATTATTGCTTTATACAATGTACATTATACAGTATAGATATCGTAGACCGTGTTGTATAATTGTCCCAAGACCGATCACATATCAAAGGTACTTCAGTCAGTCGGTGAGTATTGTCTTTATATTTAATTACTGTTTTCTTTTGTTTAGTTTTATTTTGTCTATCTGTGTTTTTATTTTTCAAATTATATATTTAAAGGCTAACCTCTGTTGTATAGTCATTTTCATTTATTGAAACTGCATTTAGTGAATTGTACTCGTTCCATTCCTAACTGGAAACCAATATTTTTTAGGTTAACTGTGGCTTCACTTAGCATTGGGAGATACGGATGTACTTGCAGACAAAAACCTAGAGACTAGCTAGATAGATGAGTTGTAATCATTTCAATATTTGTAAGAGTTCATATTTTTCTCCAAATATAAAACTTGGGAATATTGTAAATTTAAATTCATTTTTGTGAATGAGCATTATTTGTGATTTTGAGCATTGTGGCTATACAGCGTTCTACCGTCGACACTGCAGCGTAGGCTGGCTTGGACACGCACTCGTATCCGAAAAGGCGGGTGCGGGTCGTGACAAATTCACATAGACAGTATCACTAGTTCTATTATTTACAGTTCACACCATACCATATTGCATATGTTTATCTTTCAAGCTATTTATTGTGATTACCTATTATTTCAGTTGTATTTTTAATTCCCTAGTTGTGTGTATATCTTGTATTCATTTCTATTACTTGTCACATATTTTCTACCATCTATTTGGAACTGCTTTTAGAGTTTTGTACTTCGCTCCAATTATGACTGGATAACCAAATTTTTAAGTAATGTTATGCTAACATCCTTGGACTTCATGATGATGCTAGTCGAGATAGATCTCGATGTATCTTTGACTGTGAGTTGATCGCTGGAGACCTCTAGGCCTTATTTCTATTTTGATTTATGTATAGTTTATCAGATTTCTCTCCGACACATTCTTGATATGTATAATTATTTATAGATTCTGGATGGTTTAGTATTATGGTTATTTTTCCTTATTCATATCTTCCTTAGCTGTATGTGATTGAGTACATGTTGATATTGTGGATGTTTGCCATTAAAATCTTTGATTGGAATTTTAATTACAAACAGAACAGTGTTACAATGTAGGACTTAGATATAGTCCTAGGAGTACACTTTTGTTTTTATCTGGATCCTATATCGGTGGAGCGAGTGGTAATGCGTTGACTCCGTTGACGATCTGACGACGGTTTTAGGTTCTCTGAAGGTCTGGATTGCTTTGGATGCCGGAGCTTACGGATGGGGAAGAAGACGTTGAGTGTCTCATCCGATCTCTTTGAGCAGACGTGTGTCTCTGTAACTCTAATGATCTGGTTACTTCTGTCTTTGACGGTGTATGTCTGTATATCTTCCTGTCTGTGTGTGTGTATGAAAGAAGGAAATGATCCTTCTATTTATAAGCAGCAGGTTGGGCTGCTCATACGCGCACATGTAGGATACGCTTGTACGTGGGAACGCCACATGTCTGATGCTGACGGAAGGAAGGTGCATACATGATGCGCCATGTTTTGTGGGTTGAATCCTTTATGCTGCATTTGTGGCTGGCACGTGGCAGTGGAGAGGATCTTTCTGTTGCTGAGATCTTGGGTGGTTAGCACCCCTTCATAGGCTGAACTGAGTCAAAGGACACGTGGCGTACGTCCATGGCTCAAAGATCTCAAATTTAGTGGAGATGGATCTGATAAGCTGTGCCTGGGATCTGGCGCATGATTTAGCTCGTAATCTTTAGGAATCACGAAACAGTCTGGGCGTATGGCTTTTGAGGCGCATACGGGGCTTCAGTAGCATGGCCGGGGAGGCACATGCAGCGACTTGACTTCTGTGATCAGAAGTAAGTCAGAGGCGTATGGCTTTTGAGGCGTATGCAAATCTTCGGGCGCACGACTGCGGAGGTGCATGCGAGTGGTTGGTCGACTACGTGGCTTGTAACCGTCACAGGAGTGTAATGATGATGCTGACGTCCGCGGTGCTTCGTTTTCTGCAGAAAGCTGTCGGCTGTTCAGTCCTTGGGGGACGTGCTGCCAACTTTGTCACTTTTGCATTATTTGCTTGGTGGGTGACGAGCCGAAATAGGCGTATCGATTTGTACTCCACTAAGTGCATAGGTCCGTGTTCACCAGGGCACAAGGATCTGTGCTTTGTTGGTCGCATCCATACGGGGCGCTTGGTGCTGATGGCGCATTCTTATTGGTCTGTCTTTTGAGTTCTTCAGGTCATTTAATGACTCTCTGACTTAGCTGAATTCGAAGAGGCAAATTCATCATCGTAAATGCAAGTTTATTGCACTAACTTCGGGAAGGTTGCCACTTGGCGCATGGGTTTGATTTGCCCTAGCCTATAAATAGCAACAATTTGAGAGAGTTTTGTTGTCTCTTCCTTGACTTCTCGACGAAGATGAAATTCTTTTCCCGAGTACATTCTGTTGCCAAGACACTCCCCAGGGTGAAGATGCGTCGAGTCGTCTTCGTATGCACTCGTGAAGGTGACTATTACATCCAAATGTCGGGATCGCAGTGTCCCGACGCAGGCCGAAGGTGCCTGTTGTATCCAAAGATCGGGACGTTAGAGTCCCGTCTTTGTTATGTTGGAAGAGCCGCAGATCGGAATTGCGGTGCTCTCCTCTTCCTTGGGCTTTGGAGAGCTCTTCCTCCTGCTAGAGTGGGATTGATTGCCCGCTCTTATTATGCTCAAAGCTGCTCCTTTAGCCGAAGCACTTGATCAGATCGAAGTGGAGCGCATATTCTAAGACTTCATGATGCGCCTGACTGAGACGTCGAGGAGATGCGCTTGACTGAGATGCTGAAGGGACGCGCCTGACTGAGACGCTGAAGAGACGCGCCTGACGGAGGATGCGCCTGGCAGGGGGTACATGGCAATTTGCTGCGTCTGGCTGTAGTCTTAAGATATTTCTTTTTGTAGAAGTTCTCCTTTGTAAAGCCTTTCTTTAGACATGTAATAGACTTTTATAAAATAAAAAAATCTTCTTTTGATGTCTATACTTTTGTTGTCCATTGCTGTGCCAAGTACTTCGTTTGAGCTCCCTGGCACATGTTTGAGTGGTGTTAAGCGTATAGGAATTCTGGCCTATAGATGCGCCTGAAATTCCATGCATCTATAAGACCCCCTTCAAAGTTTTTAAAACTTTTTGTCAAGTTTTGGAATACTTTGAATAAGAAGCATGGTAGGGTCTTCAATGGGGCGCATGACTGTTCGGGGCGCATGATTGCTCCACATATCTGTGATGAGGCGTATGCTCCTCTCAGTTTTAAATGCAAATGATAACGCTTCGAAATAAATAAAAAAGATTAATGATGATCTTTTCGGATTATTTGCAGTTATCATTTCGTAGAACCCCAAGCGGTGGTTGACGTCACACTTCATCGATTTTTGCGTATGTCAAGCCTATAAATAGGCGTCTGATGGAGAGAGAGAGTTCTTCTTCTCTTTGCTTTCTTCTTCTTTAGAGTTTTTTTTTCAAAAAAACCCTAACTTCTTTTTACGAGATGGCTCCCAAAACTCCTCGCGGTGGTGCTGGCCGAGGACGAAGCAAAGAAAAGGAGCCTGGGGAGGCTGATGTTGATGATGTCCCCAGGACGCCCGTCAACGTTCGGCCGGCGGTGATTGGTGGGTTTGTCATTCTTTTTCGTACCTTTTTATTCCTAAGAAGAAAAATCTTTTTAGGACTCACATACGCTGACGCACATGGACCTCGAGTCTTGATGATGTGCTGAAACTTCTTACTGACGTGCATGGACTTCGAGTCTTGATGATGCACTGAAGCTTCTGGCTGACGCACATGGACTTTGAGTCCTGATGATGCGCTGAAGCTTCTTGCTGACGCGCATGGACTTCGAGTCCTGATGATGCGCTGAAGCTTCTGGCTGACGCGCATGGACTTCGGGTCCTGATGATGTGCTGAAGCTTCTTGCTGACGCGCATGGACTTCGAGTCCTGATGATGCGCTGAAGCTTCTTTTCAGATGCACCTGAGCCTTGGTTCAGTGCGTGCGCTTCTAATAAGAATACGGCTTCGATTTTGTTGTTGTTTTATCATATATAAGTCTTTGTCATCTTTCCCTGATCGTCAGTTTCGATGACCGTCCCACTTTTGAACGAAGTAATTCTGGACGCTGCTCTTTGTCAGATGGGAGTTGACTATAACGAGGAGGTGATAAATCCTGCCCGAGCTGCCATCATGCTGGATCAGCCTCCCGAGAGAATAACCTAAATCGAGGAACAACAGTATGTATTCCTCCAACGGATGATGGAGCGTGGCAGTTTGCAATCTGCTGTTCCTGGTAATGAGACTTTCCTGAAGCCGGAGTTCCTGTTCAGGGATCGCCTCACTTCTATTGAAGCAAAGGTGTTGAGGATCAAGGAAGATTGGTTCTTCTCAGCCAAAGGGGTGCACATGTTCATGAAGCAACTCGAGCGACTATGGCCTTTGACAGCTTTATGTCATCTTGCTTCCAAGAGGAGGATGACATGGGAACTAACCCCATCTCAGGGGGGAACGGTGGCGGGCACCATCAGGATCGATGCTACCTCGAACCAGAGGGATACTTTGGTCGCCACGCGGGCTGGGTCTTCTTTCACCTGGCGAACTCTTCATCCTGGGAGTATTTATAGTGACGTCCCTGCCGATACTTTTGCCTTTGGTGCTTCGACTTTCGTTAATCGTATATTGTCATCGAAGCGGTAGTACCCAAAGGGTAAATTTCGAGTAGAGGGTTGGTGTCATTATGTATCCAAGTGGGACAAGCTGACACTCTGGGTTCTGACGAAGTTTTGAACCGAACTCTGGGAGATTGGGCTGACTGCCGCTATCCGTGCCACCCAGGCGGGCGTCGACATCAACAGGCATATGTTTCTTGCGCTCCTGGAGATGTTTAATACCCAGACCGGGACCTTCTTCACTCCGGTAGGGGAACTAGGACTTGCACTTCATAAAATATATGAGGTGTCGAGGCTTCCTTGGGGATCAGAACCCTATGAGGAGTACTTCCCGACTAATGAGGAGTTCCAAGTCCTGGGGGACAAAGAAGAGGAGATGATGGCGTCTTTAAAGAAGTGGCGAGTCACCATTATTATATGCAGAAGAATGATAAGGGCGGAGTGCAGCCCCACGTAACTGCTGGAAGGGATTATGTCTTTGAGCAAGACAAGGCGGATTCCTCTTGGTTCACGACTCCGCCAGCTCTCTCCAGTACTGCGGTGCTCTCTGAAATGAGTAGGCTAAATGAGAAGAGTCCCCGAAAAAATGAGGACCGGGAGCCGGACGAGCGTTCTTATAGTTGTTTCTGGCACCTCACTCATCGGATGTTGTCCAAAGCAGTGTTGGCTGCTTATCTGATGATTTGGCTCCGGGATTACGTCTTTTCAGGCGGGTCAGGCTCTGTGGAGAGGGTGACCCGAAACCTAATCCTGCCAGCTGTGAAGTTGGTTTTTGGCCATCACTTGGCTCTACTCCCCGCGATGGTGTGTAACCTACTGCGAGGTTTACGAGAATTCGCGGGTAACGTCGTTCATGAACGAGGTAAAAATGGCAACTTTTTCCGTGTCGAACTGCCATTTTATTATCTGATGGGGTGGTTGATTTTGCACCATCCCAATGTGATGAGTCTGGGCCAGGAAGAAGATCACGTGGCCGAAGATGCATTCCTCCGCCGCTTCTACCAGAGGAAATGGCTGCATACGGGCGTTCCTGTTTGTAGGAAAGTTTTGTCCTACCTTCAGGGATGGGAGATCACTAAAGGTGGTCCTATTTTTGTCGGCTTCGAAGCAAATAAAGATTTAGCTGATTCGGGTGAAGATGCAACAACTCTGTCTCCGTGGGGATTCTGTTGGTTGTAAAGCATCCGGCCATCCCATTTGGTATACAGGAATAGAAACCAGTGTCACTTGGAGCCGTACTTATCAAGCCATTTCGCACGTCAGTTCGGCTACGCTCAGTTGATGTTGGGGAACCCAGTACTAGCCTGGGGTATACTGGAAGTCTGCTGGACGGGGCATGAGCTTGGCATTACTACAATACCGGGTGCACCGGATCTCGCTTTACTATGCCAGTTCTGAATTCGCAGCCGCCGATTCTTTCCTCAGCCGCCAAATTTTACGATGAACACCTTTTCCTCTGGGTATGATAGGGAGACCAGTTTTATTGTCGGCACCCAATTGGAGGCAACTGGGAATATGTTGGCAGAAGCTCGATTGTACCGCCCGCCAGAGGTTGGTTATCGAGATACCTCTGCCGTATCCTCGGAGGGTACTCAGGCAGAGCCCTCGGCTGATCACCCGAAGAGACGTGCCGACACGGAGGCCGGTTCTTCTGCGCCGAAGAGGCAGAGGAAAGCGGTGTCACCGGTAGTGTCAACGAAATCGGCTCCTGTGGAGGTAAGGACGTCCCACATAGTCTGGTCTATTCTACCATTCTTGTAACATATGCTCTCTTTTTTGTAGGAGCCGCTGAAGAGGAGACCCAGAACTCCGAGATCGGGTGCTAGCAAACCCAAGGTGGCGGGCTCATCTGATGAGCGTATTCTGCCGATTGTGATGTCTTTCGTAGAGGAGAACCCTGATGATCTGACTTCTATGGAGATATAAGTTGCTGTAGGGGCTTCTGGTATCGAGGTCCCAGCAGAAGCTGTGCTTCCGGATGAGGAAGAGGAATGGAGTTTGTCTTCTTCGGATGACGTTCCTCCAGAGGTCCCTGGGCCTGCAGTAGGAGTAACAGGCGCGGTTGTATCAGAGGATATAGGTGATTTATCTCCTCGTCATGATGAAGGAAGGTCGGCCACACCGTTGTCGAGCCCTACCCCAGACCCAGCAGTGGAAGCCGAGCTAGCTGACGCCCAGGAGATACTGGCAGACTCCATTCCCACGGAGGGTTTTGATAAAGGAGACACGACTCGTCTTCCGAGCCCGACTCTAGAGGAAATGTCGAGTCAGGAAACGGGTGCTGATCCTGCTGCCTTGTCGGAGGAGGAGGGCCATGTGTTGGCTGCAGGTAGAACTCCAGACTTTGGTGGTCATGAAAAGGGTAAGGGTTTGCTGGTGCAAGAACCCTCTGTTGTTCCTCCTACTTGGGGGACGATATCGACACCCCATTCGGCTCCTTCCCTCCTTTTGGCTCCTCAGGCTAGCGGCGAAGTTCAAGTCCCCGACGGGAGAGGGTCCGCTGTTGTTGAGGTTCCAGCCTTGCAGATTAAGGTCGATGGGTCTTCTTCAGGTCCGCCGTCCACAGTAGCTCCTCGAACTCCTGCTATGACGTCTCAAGTATTGGCTGATGCGGATGAGTATATGCAGTTTGCCGTTGAGGCAGTGTATAAAATGCTGCAGAAAGGCGTATCGACAGTGTGGAATACGAATGAGAGTTTCACAACGACGAAAGCCATGGCGCTCCCTTACATTGGTCTGATACGTTCCCACTGGGGCCATGATCATATGGATGAGATTCTGGAGACGTCGGTAGCTGAGCTCGACCAGCATCTTTCTGAACTTCAGAGTATTCGGCGAAATAACTTTTCTGCTCTGATAGAAGCAGAGAAAGAAAAATTAATAGCTGAAGTTGAGTTGTCCTATCAGGCCACAGTGGCCATCTGGGACCGCGAGGTGGCCGAAGCTGAGGCTGCGATGGAGAGACTGTCACAGTCCACGCAGGAGAAGATGGAGCTGCGGGCCTCATTGGATGCTAGTTTAGCAGAGGTCACAGCCAAGATTTGCCTTCTTGAAGACCAGCGGGCCCAACTTTTGTTAGATGCTGAGCGAGCCTAGGCTGAGCACATATCATCTAAGGAGGAAGAAGCAGTTGTTACCCGCTATATTCTTTCTCTGACCTGCCAACGACAAGAGTTAGACGCTAAGCACGAGAATGATACTGCTCCTGAGGCTGTGGAAGCGATGCGTCAAGAAGCTGAACGCCGAGTCTTGGCGACTGTGGGGACTCGGGCTGAAGACTTGAAGCGTCGGGTCGAAGAGCTTTCTGCCAATCCCAATGATGCTTAGGGATTGTAGTCTCTCCCTCTCTTTTTTGTTATATATATTTTTTTGGAAACTTTGCTGGAGATGTAATCCTTTACTTTTGAATAAAAAATAAATAATTTTTTGGTGTGTTCATTTTTAATGTCATGAACTAGTAATTTGTGTGGACCTATTATCTTTTGCGTACCTTGGTTAGGTACAGATAATATGTTTGAGAGGACCGACATATTTGATCAGAGGTAATGTGGACGTGGCAAATATGGGGTTCAAATGATGAAGTCTTCCTACTCAGAGGTGTTATGGACGTGGTAGGAGTGACTCTGGGGGGATATGCGGAACTACTCAGAGGTAATATGGACATGGAAGTTCTGCGATCGATGTACGGCAACGCGGGGGTTGTCTGTACGGAATGTTTACTCAGCGGTAATGTGGACATGGTAAACATAATAAGTAGCACAATCCTACGTAGTGTAAGATTTCATTTTACAGGGTGTAGAGGAGCAACTCAGAGGTAATATGGACGTGGTTGTTCTTCTACTGGAGATAAAATACCACGGAACAACTGGGTTCCAAAATCATAAGTTTTTATGAAAGGGAGGTGTATGTGAGCTCTGATGATCAGGTCCACTGATTCCCTTGCTAGGTAGAGATAGAAGTACATATCTGAAAGATGTCAAGAGTAGTACTTTTTTAGGAACTTTCCGTTGATGGGCATCATGACCAAGTCTCCGTTTGGTCGGGCGAGGCGATAAGCACCGTTTGAGTATACCGTCTCTATGATGAAAGGTCCCTCCCACTTGGGCTCGAATTTTTCTGGTATTTTGTGAGTCAACACCATTGGCCTCCTGACTGTCAGGACCAGGTCGCCTAATTGGAAAGTCCTTTGCTTGACCTTTTTGTTGAAAGCCTGTGATATACGGACTTGATAGAGTTCAATGCGCTGCTGGGCTAGGAGACATTTTTCGTCAAGTGCCTCCAGTTCTCGTAGATTGTTTGCCATTAAAATCTTTTGATTACAAATTTTAATACAAACAGAACAGTGTTACAATATAGGACATAGACGTAGTCCTAGAAGTACACTTTTGTTTATCTGGGTCCCTTGTGCCGATAGAGCGAGTGGTAATGTGTTGACTCCGTTGATGATCTGACGACGGTTATCGGTTCTCTGAAGGTTTGGATTGCTCTGGGTGCAGGAGCTTGCTGAGAGGAGGAAGACGTTGAGTGTCTGTATCTGCCTCTCTGGTTGTGCGATGTCTCTGTCTGTCTATGAATGTTCGTCTCTGTGTGTATGTGTGAAGGAAATGATCCCTCTATTTATAGTCTGCAGGCTGGCTGCTCATGCCCGCATATGTAGGATGCGCCTGGACGTGGGGATGCCACGTGGTGATTGCTGATGGAGGCACATGGACGATGCGCCCTGATTGAAGGGTTGAATTCTTCATACTGCTATTGTGGGCCGGTACGTAGCAGAGAAGAGGATTTTTCTGTTGCTGAGATCTTAGGTGAATCGAATCAAAGGACACGTGTCATCGGCCCATGGCTCGGAGATCTCGGATTTGGTGGGGAATGATCTGGTAGGATACGCCTGGGATTGGGCGCATGAGGAGACTTTGGCTCGTAACCTTTGGGAGTCGCGGACCATTTGGGGCGCATGGCTTTTGAGGCGCATGCGAAGCTTCAGTAGTGACTTTACTTATGTCTTTTGGGATCAAAGAGAAGTCTGGGATGCATGACTTTTGAGGCGCATGCAGAGCTTTGGGCGTATGGCCGCGGAGGCGCATGCGAGTGGTTGGGCGGCCACGTGGCTTGTAACCGCCGGAGGAAAGTAATGGTGATACTGACGTTGGCGACACTTCATTTTCTGAAAAAGCTGTCAACTGTTCAGTCCTCGAGAGGCGTGCTGCCAACTCTGTCAGACTTCAGCATTTAATGTTCTTTGACAGGTGATGGACTGTTGGAGTGGGCGCATCGATCGGCATCCCACTAGGCGCATGGGGCCGCATAGGGGTGCATACTTGTGAAGCGCTTGGTGCTGAGGGGCGCGTCTGTGTGATGCGCGGTCTGACCGGTGCATCCGCTTCACTTGACACGTCTTTTGGTGCGACTGTTACGTTCTTCGAGTGCTTTAAATAGCCATTTTTGACTTGGATGAATTCGAAGCGTCAGGTTCATCCATTTAATGCAAATTCATTGCACGGGATTCGGAGAGCCATCCACTTGGCGCATGGGTTTGATTTGCCCAGCCTATAAATAGTGGCATGGAGAGAGTTTGCTTCTCGTTCTCTCACGTTCCTCCGAAATGAACTTGTTTACTCGAGTGCATTCTGTTGATGAGATGCTCCCGAGGGTGAAGATACGACGCATTGTCTTCATTGATGCACTTGAAGGTGACTGTTACATCCAAAAGTCGGAGTCGAGGGCTTCTGAGGCAGGCGGAAGGTGCCTGTTGCATCCAAAGATCGGGATACACGAGCCTCGTCTCCGTTATGTGGGAAGAGCCGCAGATAGGAATTGCGATGCTACGGCTTTGGGGGCTCTATCTTCCTTCAGAGTGGGTGTTGCCCATTCTAGTTGTGTTAAAAGCTGCTCCTTTAGCCGCGGTTTCGATTGCGGTCTTCCTTCGCCTTTGGAGGCTCTTTCGAAGCCTCTCCTGGCCATAGGTTGGCTTGCAGTGCTCTTCTCTTCTTCGGTTTGGGGAGCTCTTCCTCCAGCTAGAGGGTTGATTGCCACCCTCGTTCTGCCTAATAAATGCTTCATTAGTCGAAGCACTTAGACGACGGTGAGCCTGGCTGGAAGGGTGGCACATAACTGAGCTGCTGAAGGGATGCACATAACTGAGGATGCACATAACTGAGCTGCTGAAGGGATGCGCCCGGCTGGGAGCGCATGGTGGGATGCGTCTGACTGAGAGCGCATGGTGAGGTGCGCCTGTTCGAGAGCGCATGATGATGCTGCGCCTGGCTGTAGACTTAGGGTCTTTTCTTTTTGTAGAAGTTCTCCTTTGTACAGCCCTTTTTAAGACATGTAATAGACTTTTATATGAAATAAAAATCTTCTTTTAATGTCTCTATTCTTGTTTTGCTGTGTCAAAGTACTTTGTCTGAACTTTCTGGCGCATGTAATATTTGGCGCATAGGATTTCTGATCGTAAAATTCTATGCTTCTACAAGACCCCCTTCAAAGTTTTTAAAACTTTTTTGTCAAGTTTTGGAATACTTTGAATAAGAAGCATGGTGGTTGGGGCGCATGTCTGTTCGGGCGTATGGATACTCCGCACATCAGTGATGGGGCGCATGCTCCTCTCAGTTAATGCAAATAATAACGCCTCGATAACCAAGAAGATTAATGATGATCGTTTTGGTTTTATCTGCAGTTATCTCTTCACAGAACCCGAAGCGGCGGCTGAGGTCACACTTCATCGGTTCACGCGTGTGACTGAGCCTATAAATAGGCATGAGGAGAAGAGAGAGAGAGTTCTAGCCTGATTCCTCTCTTTGCTTTTGTCTTTTAGAGTTCTTCTTCGAAAAAAACCCTAACTTTCTCCTTTCAAGAAATGGCTCCCAAGACTCCTCGCGGTGGTGCTGGTAAGAAAAAGGAGCCTGCGGAGTTCGCCGAGGAAGACGCTCCTGTCACCATTGTGACTCTGGCCGACGTTCGGCCTGCGGTGACGGGTGGGTGTTATTTTTTTTCCATAGTGTGTCCTAACTCTCTGCTGCCGACGCGCATTGACTTCTGTCGTGATGATGCACCGAGGTTTTATCCCACAGACGTGCATGGGTTTAGTCCCTTATTATGCACCGAGGTTTAACTGCTAACGTGCATGGTTTTACACCCTGATGATGCGCCGAAGCTTCACTGCTGACGCGCATGGGTTTGCACCCTGATGATGCGTCGAAGCTTTTATAGCTGATGCGCATGGGTTTATAACCTGTTGATGCGCCGAAGCCACACTGCTGATGCGCATGGGTTTGCACCCTGATGATGCGCCAGGCTGCTTGACACACTTTGTCTTCTTAGAGCTTTTTGCCTGACTTTTGTTTTTATTGTATCAGTGTTGATGACTATCCCTTTGTTGAATGAAGTCCTTCTGGATGCTTCTCTTTGTCAAATGGGAGTTGATTTTGACGAGGAGGTTATCAACCCTGCGAAGGATGCTATCCTATAGAATCAACCTCCTGAGGGAATGCTGCAGATCCAGAATCAGTTGCCGATTTTCTTTCAGAGAATGATGGAGAGCGGTAAACTAAAATCTGCTGAATCCGAGGATGTGACCTTCTTAAAACCTGTCTTTTTGTTCGGTGACCGCCTGATCTCCACTGAGGCGAAGATACTGAAGATCAAATAAGACTGGTTTTCTGCGAAGGGCATGGTTCTGTATATGCGACAACTTGAACGCCAGTTGTCGCTGACGGCCTTCTACCGTTTAGCTTCCAAGAGAAGGATGCCCTGGGAACTTACGCCTTCTCAAGGAGGGGCATTGGGAGGTACTCTTTCGATTGATGCTACTTCGAATCAAAGGGATACCCTGGCAGTTTCGCGAGCCGGACCCTCGTTTAGTTGCAGAACTTTGCGTCCTGGGAGCCTTTATAGTGAGGTTCCTAATGACACCTTTGTCTTCAGTGCTTCGACCTTTGCAAATCGAATGCTAACATCGAGGGTCATGTATCCGAAAGGTAGCTTTAGGGTTGAAGGTTGGTGTCACCATATGTCGAAGTGGGACGACTTGACCGTTTGGGTGTTGTCTAAGTTCAAGGCTGAGCTTAAAGAGATTGGGCTGACGGCCGCTATCCGTGCCACACAGGCTGGCGTGGATCTCAATAAGCATATGTTCCTTGCTCTCTTGGAAATATTCAATACCCAGACTGGCACTTTCTTTACTCCAGTGGAAGAGTTGGGATTGGCTCTCTACGAAATGTACGAGGTATCCAGGCTTCCTTGGGGCTCTGAACCGTACGAGGAATATTTTTCGTCAAACGAAGAGATCCTTGTCTTGGAAAAGAAGGACCCGGTGATGATGGCTGTTTTCAAAGAGGTAGCGAGCCATCATTATCTGATGCAACGGAGGGAGAAAGGCAAGTCTCAACCTCATGTGACTGCTTGGAGGGATTACGTCTTCAAGCAGGATTTGGCGGATTCCTCGAAGATCTGGTTTATGACTCCGCAAGGGCTGAAACCCGCGGAGATGACCTCTGAAATGAGCCGGTTTGACGAGAGGGCCCCTCGTTCAAATGAGAGTGGCAAAAACGCGTATAGCTGCTTCTGGCACTATGCGTACCGGATGTCATCTAAGGCAGTATTGGCTGCTTATTTGATGATATGGCTCCGGGATTGTGTGTTCGCGGGCGGATCGGGTTTCGTGGAGAGGGTACACCGGAACCTCATTTTGCCAGCAGTGAAATTGGCCTTTGGTCATCCTTTGGCTCTTTTCCTCGCGATGGTGTGTAATCTGTTGCGGGGCTTGAGGACCTTTGCTGAGGACGTGATCCATGAGAGAGGTAGAAATAACAACTTTCTCCGGGCCGAACTACCATTCCATTATCTGATGGGATGGTTGATTCTACATCATCCGAACGTGATGAGTCCAGGCTCGGAGGAGGATCACGTTGAAGGTGACACCTTTATCCGTCGCTTCTACAAGAGGAAGTGGTTGCACACTGGTGTCCCCGTCTGCAGGAGAGTTTTGTCCTATCTTCAGGGGTGGAAGATTGTCAAGGTCGGTCCCATCTTTAAAGATTTCGAGGCCGACCAAGATTTAGACGACTTTGGTGAAGATGCGATTACTCTGCCGAAATGGAGTTTTCGTTGGTTGCAAAGTATTCGGCCTTCGCACTTGGTCTACCGCAACCAGAATAGGTGTTATCTGGAGCCATATCTGCCAAGCCGGTTTGCTCGCCAGTTTGGCTACACCTAATTAATGTTACGAAACCCCAGTAACAGTTTGGGGTTTGTCGGGAGTTTGCTGGATGGAGCCCGGGGCTGGCAATATTACAATATCGGGTGCACTGGTGTTCATTTTACTATGCCAGTTCGCAACCCTCGGCCACAAATCCTGTATTCTGCCGTTAAACTGTATTGCACCATGAATACTGTGTCTCCTGGTTATGATAGGGAGACCAGTTTCATCATTGGAACTCAGCTAGAGGCTACGACAAATATGTTGGTGGCGGCTCGGTCATATCGTCCACCAGAATTGGCGGGATATCGGGCTGCTGCTGTAGCATCAGTGAGAGATCCTCCTGTTAGGAAGAGACGGGCTGACGCAGAGGCCGGTTCGTCTGTACCAAAAAGGCCGAGGAAAGTAACGACTCCAAAGGCTGCGTCACTAGAATCAGTCCCTGCTGAGGTAAAGAGTCCTCCGTAATCTGGCTCATCATGTCATTTTGGTGACTTGTGCTTTTCTTCTTGTAGGGATCGTTGAAGAAGAAAACCCGTGTTTCAAAATCGGGTGTCAGTAAACCGAAGGAGGTGGCAAGCTCCTCTGATGAGCGAATTCCTTCGATGGTAATGTCTCCAATGGAGGAGAATCCTGAAGATGTTATTCCTGCGGAGATTTTAGTATCTCCGAACTTTGTCGGAAGAGACGCTGAGGTTGCCGCAACTTTCGGGATGGTGCAAGCCGCCGTGGGGGCCTTGGACGTTGAGGGTCCTGCGGATATGGGGCTTCCTGATGAAGAGGTGGAGTGGAGTTCGTCGTCTTCGGAAGACGTTCCTTCAGAGATGCGTGAGTCTGTTGCGGGGGCAACAGACGTGATTGCAACAGAGGAGAGGGTTGATTCCCCTCCTTGTCATGATGCGGGGAGGTCGGCTATAGCATTGCCGAGTCCTACCCCAGGCTCAGCAATAGAAGCTGAGGTGGCTGTCGGCCGGGAGGTGGCGACAGATTTGGTCCCCGTGGAGGGATTCGATGATAAGGGGGAGACTCGTCTGCCGAGCCCGACCCCAGAAGACGTGCCCCGCCAGGAAACGGGAGGTGATCCAGTTAGCTTGCCAGAGGAAGGCTCCGTGCTGGTTATAGATCGCGCCTCGGTGGTGGAGAAGGCAGCTCCGGATGCTGATAGTCCCTTTGAGCAGGGAAAGGGCAAGGGCAAGGGCTTGCTGATACAAGAGCCCTCTGTTGCTTCTTCGACTTGGAGGACGATATCGATGCCCCACCCAACTCCTTCTGCACTCTTGGCATCTGGTACTGATAGCAGAATTCAAGTTCCTGGTACGGAAGAGTCTGCTGAGGTCGATGTTCAAACCTCGCAGATTGAGATCGACGGGTCTTCTTCAGGTCCGCCATCCAGGGTAACTCCTCCAACTCCTGCCATGACACCACAAGTGTTTGCGGATGCGGATGAGTACATGAAATTCATCATTGAGGCAGTGTACAAGATGCTGCAGAAGGGTATGTCGACAGTGATGAACACCAATGAGAGTTTCGTGATGGCAAAATCCATGGCACTTCCACACATCAACCTGATACGTCTCCACCAGGGCCATGATCATATGGCCGAGATTCTGGAGGTCTCGGTGACTGAGCTGGATCAACTGCTTTCCGAGTTTTAGCGTATCCAGCGGAATGATCTTTTCGCCCTGATAGACGCGGAAAAGGAGAAGCTGATTGCTAAAATTGAGTCCTCTTATCAGGCCACCATGGGTGTCTGGGAGCGCGAAGTGGCTGAGACTGAAGCTGCAGTGGAGCGGTTGTATCAGTCTACGCAGGAGAAGGTGGAGTTGCGAACTGCGTTGGACGCTAGTATCACGGAGGTTGATGCCCAGATTCGCCACCTTGAGGACCAGCGGGCCCGACTCCTATTGGATGCTGAGCGTGCCCAGGCTGAACATGTAGCATTCAAGAAGGAGGAAGCAGCTTTCACCCACCGGGCTCTTACTCTAGCTCAGCAGCGGCAGCAGCTGGATGAGAAGCATGAGGATGACACTTCTCCCGAGGCCATAGAGACGATACGTCAAGAAGCTGAACGCCGGGTCCTGGCGACTGTGGAGACTCGAGAGACAGACTTGAGGCGCCGGATTGAAGAGCTTTCGGCTAACCCCGGAGATGTTTAGGGATTGTAGTCTCTTCTTTTTGTGTGTTTGCAACTCTTGCTGGGGGGTGTAATCCTTTACTCTATTTTTTAGAATAAAAAAATACAAAATTTTTTGTGATGTGTTCATTTTTGCTGTCATGAACTTGATATTTTGTGTGGACCTATTATCTTTTGCGCACCTTAGTTTTTTAGGTACAGATAATAAGTTTGAGAGATCCAACATGTTTGCTCAGAGGTGATGTGGACGTGGCAAATATGGGATTCAAATGATGGATTCTTCCTACTCAGAGGTGTTATGGACGTGGTAGGAATGACTCTGGGGGATACGCGAAACTACTCAGAGGTAATGTGGACGTAGAAATTCTGCGATCAATGTACGGCAACGCAGGGGTTGTCTGTGCGGGATGTTTACTCAGAGGTAATGTGGACGTGGTAAACATGATGGGTAGCGTAGTCTCACGGAGTGTAAGATTCTGCTTTGTAGGGCGTAGGGGGACAACTCAGAGGTGATGTGGACGTGGTTGTCCTTCTACTGGAGGATGCCACGGAACAGCTGGGTTCCGGAAGCGTCTGATTTTGTGGAAGTACATGTCTGAAAGATGTCAAGAGTAGTACTTCTTTAAGAACTTGCCGTTGATGGGCATCATGAACAAGTCCCCATTGGGTTTAGCGAGGCGGTAAGCACCGTTTGAGTATACCGTCTCTATGATGAAAGGTCCTTCCCACTTGGGCTCGAACTTTCCAGGTGTCTTGTGAGTCAACACCATCGGCCTCCTGACTGCCAGAACCAGGTCACCTACTTGGAAAGTCCTTTGCTTGACCTTCTTGTTGAAAGCCTGTGATATACGGGCTTGGTAGAGTTCAATACGTTGTTGAGCTAGGAGACGCTTTTCGTCAAGTGCCTCCAGTTTCCGCAGACGACGACGTTGATTGTCCTCTTCTGTGAGTTGGTTTATGATTGCTACGCGGAGTGAGGGTATCTGGATCTCGAGAGGTAGTACCGCTTCGCTCCCGTAGACCAGGAAGAATGGTGTGTTCCCTGTCGGGGTCCGTACCGTTGTGCGGTAGGCCCAAAGGCATTTGCCAAGCTTTTCGTCCCACTCGCATTTGTTGGATGACACGACCTTTTTGAGTAGCGTGACGATAGTCTTGTTGAACGCCTCGGCCAATCCGTTTGCTGCCGGATTGTAGGCGGTTGAGGCCACGTTTTGAATGCGATTCTTGTCACAGAATCTGCTGAAAACATGGCTGATGAACTGAGGACCGTTATCGTGGATTGTCATCCCCAGTTTTCAAAAACAGGGATATTTTTATTATTTTACATTTTTGAATATTTTTAAAATTTATTTTATTATTTATGATATTATTTTGGGGTTAAAATTTATTTTATTATTTATGATATTGTTTTGGGGTTATTTGAGTCGGGTTCGAATTTCAACTCAATCCGACTTGAAACGGGGACCCGGGGGATAGTTTGACTCTAGTGGGACCCACACACTAGTTAGGCATGGCCCACATAATATTAATTTTAGTCCACATGATATTAATTTTAGTTAGTAGTTAGACTAATTATCTATGGATATGTTTAGTTTAATTAGAGACTTAAAACTAGACTAAATTGACCTCAACCTTTAACCCATTCCTAATTTAAATCAAATAGATTAGTGGAGGGCATTTTGGACATTCAAATAGGGAACACCTCACCATTTTTGGGCAGCCACCTATGGGGGGATAAGGAGTGAGTCACTCCTTCATTCATTTGTTTTCATCCACTTTCTCTCTCTTGTTCTTCCCCAAATTAATTTAGAGATGAACCTCCATTGATTTCATCTCCAAATCAACCCCTTCTTCCACCAAATCTTCTTCATTTCTCCTCTACTCCATGATTAGAGGGTGCTAGCCAAGTTTGGGAGGATTCGGAGCTCGTTCGTGTCCTTTTAGAATCTCTACGTGTCGGTGTCGTATCGAAAGGATTTTCCTTTGAATCTCTCTTTCGGAAGGTATAATCTCTCCTCTAATCCATCCCTACATGCATATAGGAATATTTTGAACCCATAGGAATGACCCCTATGGTTGTATCTCTATTTTTGTCCATTTCGTATCCATTTGGAGGTCATAGGAGTGTCCTTTGTGTTGTGGTTGTGTCCATGTAGGAAAACCCCAAATTTGGACACACTATGTGTTGTTGTTATGTATGAATAAATTATTACATGTTTAATCTTATATTTTTGTATTGGAGATGTATTCTATAGTGTCTCATATATATATATATATTAGTGTAGAGAGTGAGTTCTTGATATATTATGTTATATACTTGTGTTTCTTTTGTCTCAAACTACCTAAATTCGTCATAATATTTATCCACATTTTTAGTAGCAATAACAACTTAGAAATGTCATAACTTTTAGCTTAAAACTCTGATTTATCTCTCGTTTTTTTAAAAGAACCGTATCGAAGTTAGCTTTCCAAATATATATTTTAATAAGCCAAATTCGTTCTGAAACTTTTTGTAAAATTATTTGAGTGTCAGCTGTACGAAAGACGAACGCGTTTCGGTGTTTTTACGATTCCGGAAGCTTCCGGACACGAAAATGCGACCCGTTTAAAGTTTCGGAAAGCTAACACAAAGATCTATAACATACTTAATCCTAGAATTTAATGAATGCTTAATTTGTAAAGTATTGATTTTAAGTAGAAGATTACTATACGACATATGCATTTTGTATATCCTTGTATGTACAAATATGTATGTATACATGTGTTTATATATATGTGTGTGTGTTAAGAGAATGTAATATAATATAGAGTATGCATAAATGATATAATGTATGAAAGTATATAATGTATTCAAATATGTATGTATAGGTGCATGAATGAATGAATGAATGAATGCAATGCATGAATGAATGGATAAAATGCAAGCATGTGGGTAATGCAAGGTATTGAAACATGTATGCAAGTATCCATATGTAAGTAAGTAACGTAATCAAGTATGAATGTATGCTATATATGAATGCCAACATGATAGGAATGTATGATGCCATATTAGCACTTAGCACCATGTTCATATGTTAAAACCCCCTTCTACATGTTGACAGTAACCGCAAGCATGAATATACATAAAACCTACTTAATGTTATGAGTAAACCCTTTGATGTATAAATAAACCCTTTTGTTATGATTAACACCCACACACACACATGCTAAACCTATGCTTTACATGTTATTTCTTCTATGTGACACAATAAACCCTTGCTAAATGTCATCCTTCTAACATAACCCCCTCACACTTGAACACATTGTACTGCTATGTACACATTGCCATATCCATATTCATGTATCACTCACTTCTTGTCTTTATGCACTTTGCTTGTAATAAAAATATATATGAATATATATGTAATGTGTGTTTGATAACTTGTGTAGCTTTGTGATTTTGTGTGAGTGATAGTCTAGGCTTGGTTAGACCTAATGAGACTTGTTAGTCTAGGTTTATACCTAGTACTGCCTAGTTAACCTAGTTTGACTAGTACGGTTGACCAGAGTTGACCAAGAGTTGACTTTGACCTAGAATGATCTAGAATCATGTAGAATGCATAGTAGAGCTTTATTTTACCATTTTGGACTTGTTGTGACTTGTGCTGTTCTAAATAGGAGCCAGACATCTCTCCTCGGATAGTACATTTCCTTTGGACATTCAGATAGCAGGCGAGTACATTCTCTGATCATTTCATATCTTGTTTAGGATTATATTTCTTGCTTTAGATTACTTTACATGATGCTGACACGTTGAAAACACGGATTAGTACTATATGAATCTTGTTGTGCGATGTTATCCCCTTAGCGGATACATCGGGTATTCGTGTTCGTGTACTTTATCGTGAGCATCGTGTACTCTTTGTATTCGTTACATTCGTGTACGAAATGTGTGAAATCGTGTATAATCATGTTTTTACATGACCTTCGTGTACAATAACATAACTTAGCTAGATCCTTGTGTATTGATTGGGGCGGGGGAGTAGAAGTGGTTATGTAATCAATCCAGTAGATTACTCGTGTACAACCTCTGTAGATTACTCGTGTACAACATCGTGCCGTTTACATAACCATCTTGTGCTCTGAATCACTAGTCACTATTAGTTCTCTATATGTTGTATCTATTTATTTATAGTCTCCCTTTTTCATCATGTTATTTCTTCAGATCCTGTATCTTACTTTCTAGCATGTTTATATTTCCTAACCTGTTATGATATTATTGAGATGTACTGTACTCGCTCCTGTCCTGACTGGACATGTTGATAAATTTTACAGATAGCCTGGAGGTTGCCTGCTAGCCTAGAGGAGACACAATAGAGGTTGTATAGGTAGCTAGGGTTTTGCTCATAGTTTATTTTCAGTTGTCTTGAGTTGTATTTATAGATTACTGTATTTGAGCTTTGAGATGTATTTCTGGGTTTGTGTATCTTGGACACTTAGACTCCTATCTGTTGTATCTTTTTTGGATTTCATATTTTATCCATCTTCCATTATGCTCTACCTTAGATGTGATTGAGTTTACATTCTGCTATATCACCCCCATTCAGGGAGTATAAACTGTTTAGCCTTATACTGTTAGATGCATGAGACCTAGGACAACGTTCTACCGCCGACACTGCGGCGTAGGCTGGACGTACCCACGTCTTGTGCCCTAACTCTAGGGTGCGGGTCATGACACGTTTTTAGTGGTGGCCCATGCAGGTCGAGTTTGTGTAGTGGTATTCGAACTAGGGTACCACTACAGCCTGCAGTAGGATTAGGATATATTTTTGAAGGTACTCAATCACAGTTAGGATCCCTCGAGAGATTCCTGGGACGACCCATGAGAATCTTATTTTAACTTCGATTTGAAAAGCTCTTCTTCCCTTGATTTGATTTATCTTTACTTTCTGTTGTTGAACTTGATTTTGATGATGATTATGGAGTTTTGAATCTTGATGTTAGCTGTTGCATCCGAGTTTGTATTTATATGATTTGATGGATTATTGTTCAGTTTTGAATCTTGATGTTCGTTGATAAATTTGATTTTTGGGTATCCATTGTTGATTTAATTTAATTTTTGTCAAGATAAAATCATATGGGCTAGGTCATCTAAGTTATGGAATCTAGTCTTCTACAGTCACATTAGCCAGCATGGTGAGGACATATAGTCTGATTTTGGATATATTTCTCGGGTGTGGGAATTTAAGGTTTTCGCAGCCAAGCTAGCGGCATCGCAAAAATATTAAATACCACGATTCTAGAGGTATGTGCCTAAGTCGAGGACTTTGTGATTATCGTAGCCTTGCTTACTAGTATGACGATGATTTAGAGTACCATAATTTTGGATAGACGCATATGATTATCAGATTGTACCTTAAATATTTTTGAACATGTTTTCTCTACTTTTGTTTCAGTCATTCAAAAAAAAAGAATTATTGTTGTTTTATTTTATTTCGCTTCTCATTGTTTAACTTAGGAGTAGGTTTAGCTGTTTTTATAAACCTTTGTGTAACTTCTTGCTATGAATTTCTTCATAATACAATGAATCGATAATTTTGCTAGACCTTATCTTGGATTTGATATTTTAGCTCTGGGTTTTAAAATGGTTCATTCTTTTAAACAAATAAGCAGAACAGATTTTATTGTTATTTTCTTCTTGCTACTAGTCTTGTATTAAATAATAATAATAATTAAACTGTCTTGATTACATCAATCACCTACTTTACAATCTTGGTAGGAATCTAAATGTTGGTCTTGACGTAGAATTTGATTTTTATAATGGGACATGAAATATATATAGTGGACACTTGCCTGACACGTATGCATGAAATATATAATATGTCGTTGATGTTTAAATTTTCAAAACCCCAATATTTCTGGTTCTCTGCTTTTTCCAGCTTAAACTCGTAATTTAAATATAAATTTTATGTTATTAGTTATGTTTACATCACTGCACATGTATGTTATACATATGGTTTCAATTCAAAAAAAAAAATTTAGTTGAGTTTTGTGTTTGAAATTGTCAAATATAAGACTGTGTGCATATTAACCCTTAATACTGGATCTTAAATGTTAGTTCAATTTGCTGTTTTATTTTTTTTAAATGTAATATTTTGAGCTATACATTGTGGTATGTAGGAATATAAATTTAGGTTTCATATTCTTACATGTTAGGTGGTGATAAACATTGGGTTGGTTGATGTTCAAATTTCTCCAAATCCTAAAACTAAATACATGTTAACATTTTTACATTGATTTCCAATGTTTAGTTCAATTTCAGATTTAATATGTAATATTAAACTGTATGCATAGCTAAATGTATGGATAGTATGTTAGGGTTTCTTCTCTATCATGTTAGGATGTATTAGAAGCATTGAGTTAGTTGCGATGTTTCAAACCCCTAAAATCTGAAACTGCATTATGTTAATATTACACTGGTTAAAATGTTAGCTCATTTTCGGATTTTGTATGTAAATGCTGAACTAAAACTGGGTTTAACCTTTCAATAGTAAAGCTATAACCCTGTACAAGGACACACACACTCTAACATAGTATACACTGCCATATAACCTAACCCTTCCTCTCTATGTTATGTTCATATATCTATATAGATATATATAGAGTTTATGCATACATATTATAATGTATATAGATACATAACTAAATCTCTACCTCTTTATATATACATATATACATGGTTAGCCATGCATGCTATGAGCAAATGAGTTGTGTATTGTAGATTGTTTAACCAATATGCCATGATTAGTGTAACTTGATAGTTATTGTTTGAAACCAAAATTCTCCTATGCACTTTTATGTATATTTCACATACACACACGCCTATTATCTAACCATATGAACATGTCCACATACACCCATACACACACGAACTACATAACTTGTACATAATGCTAGCTTTTTCCTCTCTAACACACTCTCTCTCTATATATAATGTGATTGGATTTTAATGCTCGACATTTGTGCTTTTAAAATTTTGATTTTGATTTTTTCTTTGAATAGTACCCCTTTATAGATAATTGGTAATTATTATTATTTTATTTTTGATAAGTACCAGTTTTTATATAGGGTGGTAGACTGTCTTACAGTTTTGATGATTTGTTATTTCTGTAACTTTTCTAGTTTAGCACCTTAGATTGCTTGTATGTTTTGATACCCTATGACCATTTTGGTTTAGCATGACTAGTATACCTAGATGAGACTTTCGCTACCACCGTATGCCATGACCCTGTATGTCGTCCTTTTAAATCATATGATTTGTTCAAGTTCTGGGACTTTGATTGTGGGGGTTTGACCTAGAAGGAGTATGAACATTTTAATTTCGAGGACGAAATTTTTCTAAGGTGGGTAGACTTGTAACACCCAATTTTCTAAAATGAGGGTAATTTTAAAATTTTGTAATTTTAATCATTTATTGATTTGACATTTAAATCATGATATGATTTTTGGTAAAAATTTTTTAAATCATTTTAAAACTATTTAAAATCATGACTTGTGATTTTGATGTTTTGCTAGTGAAACCCTAGAGACTGTTTGACCTAGAGCCTAACCATGTGATTAGGATATTTTAATGTCATTTCTGGCCTAAGGATATTTTGCATTTGACCTCTTTGAATTATTTTGATATTATTGCGTTGGTGATTGTTGATTTTGACCCTTGATAGGTGAGATTTTGTGATGGTTTTGTGTCCGTATCGGACACATATCAGTTTTTATTTACAAATGTTTGATGTGCCTCAAAGAGATTTTTTTTATTGCTGATTTTTTTTGAAAAGTATTTGAATGAGATTATTTTCTGCATGTGTTTCCTGTGATTGCTTTGTTTTAATTTCGAGGACGAATTTTTTTTAAGGTGGATAGATTTGTCATCCCCAGTTTTCAAAAATAGGGGTATTTTTGTCATTTTATATTTTTTGAATATTTTTAAAATTTATTTTATTATTTATGATATTATTTTGGGGTTGAAATTTATTTTATTATTTATGATATTGTTTTGGGGTTATTTGAGTCGGGTTCGAATTTCAACTCAATCCGACTTAAAACGGGGACCCGGGGGGTAGTTTGACTCTAGTGGAACCCACACACTAGTTAGGCATGGCCCACATGATATTAATTTTAGTCCATATGATATTAATTTTAGTTAGTAGTTAGACTAATTATCTATGGATAGGTTTAGTTTAATTAGAGACTTAAAACTAGACTAAATTGACCTCAATCTTTAACCCATTCCTAATTTAAATCAAATAGATTAGTGGAGGGCATTTTGGACATTCAAATAGGGGACACCTCACCATTTTTGGGCAGCCACCTATGGGGGGATAAGGAGTGAGTCACTCCTTCATTCATTTGTTTTCATCCACTTTCTCTCTCTTGTTCTTCCCCAAATTAATTTAGAGATGAACCTCCATTGATTTCATCTCCAAATCAACCCCTTCTTCTACCAAATCTTCTTCATTTCTCCTCTACTCCATGATTAGAGGGTGCTAGCCAAGTTTGGGAGGATTCAGAGCTCGTTCGTGTCCTTTTAGAATCTCTACGTGTCGGTGTCGTGTCGGAAGGATTTTTCTTTGAATCTCTCTTCCGGAAGGTATAATCTCTCCTCTAATCCATTCCTACATGCATATAGGAATATTTTGAATCCATAGGAATGACCCCCATGGTTGTATCTCTATTTTTTTCCATTTCGTGTCCATTTGGAGGTCATAGGAGTGTCCTTTGTGTTGTGGTTGTGTCCATGTGGGAAAACCCCAAATTTGGACACACTATGTGTTGTTGTTATGTATGAATAAATTATTACATGTTTAATCTCATATTTTTGTATTGAAGATGTATTCTATAGTGTCTCATATATATATATATTAGTGTAGAGAGTGAGTTCTTGATATATTATGTTATATACTTGTGTTTCTTTTGTCTCAAACTACCTAAATTCGTCATAATATTTATCCACGTTTTTAGTAGCAATAACAACTTAGAAATGTCATAACTTTTAGCTTAAAACTCTGATTTATCTCCCATTTTTTTTAAAAGAACCGTATCGAAGTTAGATTTCCAAATATATATTTTAATAAGCCAAATTCGTTCTGAAACTTTCTGTAAAATTATTTGAGTGTCAGCTGTACGAAAGACGAACGCGTTTCGGTGTTTTTACGATTTCGGGAGCTTCCGGACACGAAAATGCGATCCGTTTAAAGTTTCGGAAAGCTAACACAAAGATCTAAAACATACTTAATCCTAGAATTTAATGAATGCTTAATTTGTACAGTATTGATTTTAAGTAGAAGATTACTATACGACATATGCATTTTGTATATCCTTGTATGTACAAATATGTATGTATATATGTGTTTATATATATGTGTGTGTGTTAAGAGAATGTAATATAATATAGAGTATGCATAAATGATATAATGTATGAAAGTATATAATGTATTCAAATATGTATGTATAGGTGCATGAATGAATGAATGCAATGCATGAATGAATGGATGAAATGCAAGCATGTGGGTAATGTAAGGTATTGAAACATGTATGCAAGTATCCATATGTAAGTAAGTAACGTAATCAAGTATGAATGTATGCTATATATGAATGCCAACATGATAGGAAAGTATGATGCCATATTAGCACTTAGCACCATGTTCATATGTTAAAACCCCCTTCTACATGTTGACAGTAACCCCAAGCATGTTGGAGTATTCTTCGTATATGTGCAGTTGGCATGTTCACGTACTTGGTCCTATGTATTTTGGGACTGGGACGTTATATGTTTTTGTGGTGGCCCATGTAACGCCCCAGTCCCAAAATACATAGGACCAAGTACGTGAACATGCCAGCGGCACATATACGAAGAATACTCCAATATATGGAATCGAGTGACTTGTATAAGCTAGCATCGGTGAAGTAGGCTTCGACCCCCTTGAAAGGGTCAATGTCCGCGAACTCTGTCCGGATGATGCCGTTGGTGGACACGTACTTCATACATTCGTGAAGTATAGATGGCACCACCATGTACTCGTGCAGCCATGGATGACCTAGCAGGAGGTTGTAGTTGACGTCGGCGTCTACGACATAGCAAGTCACTTCGGTTCGGAGATTACCGATATGACATTTCGGTCGGATTTTGCCCAGCGGTTCACTTTTGCTGGCATTGAAACCGCGGATTGTAGTGTTGGAAGGCGTGTAAGCCCCCTGAATTTCAGGGCTATTTTAAAATTTTCTAAATAAATTATTTTCGATAAGTGTTTTATTATTTAATTATTTTGATCATTAATGTACCTTTCTATGACTTTGATTTCTGGAGCGTCAGGGATACCAATCTCTGTAAACTCTTTTCACGAGTTTTGAAGTAGACAAGATTATCTTCGTTTTCATATATATCATGTCCCACTTGAACTCGTTTCCTTGTGCTCTTTTTGTATCGCACAACTTCGGGTCAACTTAGACCAATTAATCGTTGAATAATTATTTCCACTTTTATCTTTGATCTTCGTTTGCACGTCACCGTGACTTTTAATTTAGGAGCACCAGACCAGTCGTTTTCTCAGAATCAGTTTCTCATGAATGATCTACTCGAGACGCTCTTCACCCATGACCTTCGTGTCCCACTCAAACACTCCATTTTGTGCTTCATTTTCTTCGCACAACTTTCGGGTCAATTTAGGCCGATTTATTTTCTACCGTAAAACCTGATTTAATTTCCAATTTAATTTCGGGACCCGACATCGATCCAACCTAGTCGACCCAAAGTATGGACGTGGCCCATATGAAGGCTACTACCCACAGGAAACTTGTGTCCCATTTATTTGAGTCCCCGCATGTTATTTATTTTCCCATGATTTTAAATACCTATGTTAATTCAATTATTGCACCCTGTTCGATTTCGACCTGACCCGGCTCGACCGAACCCGAACCCAAGCTCCAGGTTGCCCTCTCATGACTACTCAAATACCCCGCTTAATTTTCCTATTTCTCCTATTTGAAAATATCTCTTTTCCTCTCTCTCTCTTATATATATATATATATATATATATATATATATATATATATATATATATATATATATATATATATATATATATCCTATTATAAACTACACACACCCCTCACCCCTCACCCCTCCCCCCCTCCACCTCACAGCAAGAGTACACCCCCCCAAACCGACCTACTCTCTCTCTCTATTCTCACTCTCTCAAATATCTCTCTCTATTCTCACTCACTCTCTCTCTCTTTCTATATTACACAACACATACACATACAAAAATATATACACACAACTCTCTCTCTCTCTCACTCAACACACACACACCAGCCGACCCCCTCTTCCTCCCCTGGCCGAGAGTCTCCTCCCGAGCTCCTCCCTCTCCTCCTCCTACTCCCCACCACTTCCTCACCATCATCCACTTCTTCTTCTTCTTCTTCTTCAACACCATCTCCACACACCACCACCATAAACACCACCACCACTTCAACTCCACCACCCCTGCCGCCGCGGCCACCACCGCCGGGCAGCCGCCCCGCCGTGCCTCGGCGATGTGCCGCTGCAGCCGCCGCCCCGTGCCGCCACAGCTGTGCGGGTACAAACAGCAGCAGCAGCAGCGAGCAGAAGTGGCTGCCGCGCCACCCCCGTGCGCGCATGCATGGGCGTGGCCGTACGCCACCACGTGGCCGGCCCGCCGCCCCCGCGAGCTACCCACAACCCGACGACCCTCCGGCGACCACCCCGAGGCCGCCACCTCCTTCCCCGACGAGCCAAATAGGCGATTCATGCGTTTACGTCGAAATCCCGTCGGCGCGCGCGCGTTTTGAACTCAGAAAGTGCGCTACGTGGCAGCAAGTTCGTACACGTTTTTCGAAAGATCCGACCGTTGGATCAGCGAACTATTTTCTCCATCGCAATCTCGGTATATAGCACTTCACTTCCCTCAATTTTTGTCCGTTAATTTCGTCGTTTGATACCTCAATACTGGCCACTAAGTTGACGTTTTAAATTGAACTATTTTTGGACAGTTTCGTGGAGCCGACTTCGTCAGCTCGTAACTTCGCCGTCGCAGCTCTGGTTGGCGCGCTACCAGTTCCTGTGCGCAGTTGGTATAACCCTCTTCCTGCCTCCTTTAGGTTTCGTTTTATTTTAAGCACGTTCGGTTGGTCGAATTCGACGCCAAAGTTGGTCGTCCGAATTCTTTAATTTGCACTTGTTAAATTTCATTTTTGAACTCGGGACTCCGGATTCAATTTCTGACACCACTAGTAGACTCGTGGCGTCGTTCTGGCATGTTTTCATATAAAATTTGCTTGATTTGGAGAACATGGGCCCTGACACGCATTTCTGTGCAAAGCGGGTCCCACTTTTCGAGTCAACGGGTCACTTTGAGATCGGCTCATCAGAATCCCATTCCGGATATAAAGTTGAGTTCGTATCGTCATTCTGGACTCGTTGACGTATAATTTGCTGAATTTTGAAGATATTTGCTCCGGCACGTATTTCGGTGCAAACTGGATACCAAGTGTCCGCGTCAACATATCATTTTGAGATCGGCACATCGGAATCCTATTTCGGACATACCGTTGGGTTCGTATCATCATTCTGGATTCGTGGACATATAATTTGCTAGCTTTTGTAGACTTATATTCTGACACATTTTTTGGTACAAAGTGTGTCCAACGGCGGACATCATTTTGACCTGAAATTACCGTTTTGTCCCTGTATCTAAATTGGACTTATGGGTAGGCTATCCTAGCTAATTTGACCGTTCTGGACACGTTGGTGATATTTATTTTATCATCCGACAACATCTATAGATTTTGATTATGAATTATACTTAATTTGTAATTAATTATTTTTCCAGAAATTATTACTTTCTGTTTTTGAATTTTTATATATAATTTAATTTCTGTAAAAATCTGGAAAAAAATGTATTTAAATATTATGTTAATTTAGCTAATTTATTATAATTTTTTAGCATTTATTAAGGGCTTTTGGTATTTTATAAAAATAGGAAAACAGAACTCATTTTCAGTATATTTATGTTTGCTGATATTTAATAAATATTTATGAAGGTTTATAAATCCCAGAAAAATTAGTATAAATTTCTATAATTAACAAGGATCATTTTGGTACTTTATTTTATATATAATTTAGCTTTTTGTCTATCTCAAAATTATGAACATAGGGTACAGTTTGATTTATTTATTGAATAGTTACGACTTTCAATATTTTGTATTGTTTTGAGTTATTGTAGTATTGGACCACCCCCTACACTAGTATAAAGACCCTAAAAAATTAGTTTGGATATAGTGGCACTCCATATTAGACTTTTATGCTAGGTCCCTACTCGGCTAGTATCCAGTTAGGAGTCGTGTCACACCACTAGTATATTATTGAACATAGCTTAGAACTGAGTTTGTATATCATTTTTAACAGGACACCGGACATCTATATCTTTATACTAGTATTCTTGCTTTGCTCGAGGCAAGTACATCTACAAACTCATTTACTGTCTTTTAATGCTAGAACATGTATTAATCCTGTTAAAATACTGATCTTTGAGGTAGCAAGTTAAATCTTCACATGTTATATTACTTACAGTACCTGCCATGCTTAGGACAGTTCTTATATCTTTACATGCATCTTACTGGTTCTCGGTACATGTTTTACTATACTTTATACTGCTATCAGTACCTACCGTACTTTATACCGATCCCAGTATCTCTCACATGTTCTATATCGTTCTCGTATCTCTTACATGTTTTTACTGTTCTCGTATCTCTCACATGTTATATATATGGGTTATGGGGAAACTGACAGTTGAGTATGTGATCATGCCCCCCTCATAGTAGCGAGCGATGTCGTATTTTATATGCATACCTTGCCGCAGGCCTTATCTCAAAGCTGTATTTGTACGTATGTACATATATTGCCTTTACACTTGTACGGAAGTACATTTTATTATGTGCCCCAGCACATTGTACATCTATTGACCAATCACTTACCTGCTCCAGTTTTAAACATTACATATACATCTGTCTCTATGGCATATGTATCCTTGCCATGATAGATTATGAGATATACCATGATTTCAGATATGCCATGTTCCCTATGTTACTATGATACGGTGATTCCAGTCATACCATGATCCCAGTTGTACCATGAGGCCATGTTTTCAGTATTTCCTGTTTTATAGATTTATCACACCATGTTTCTTATTGTACATCTCTTTCATTATATGTTCAGTATTTTAGTTGTAGAGGTTGTACTTGCTCCCATTCTGACAGGATAATGTTGTAGGTATACTTTTCGAGAAGGAAATGCTATGTGTTACATATTATGACACTGATTTTGAGGACTTGGCCTTTGCTCCAGTAGAGGCCCCAGCGGGAAACCTTGCTTAGTTATCTTTCTTGTGTTTTGAGACTTAGACTTTTTCTGTACTTATATTTGGATACTGGACTTTGTCTCCAGTTAGATACTTGGAAGTGTATTATTTAAGTCTGTGCTTGTTTACCTTCGCTTATAGATGCTGTGTTGTGATGAACTTTAAATATGATTTTAGAACTGTTAGCTGCTTAGATCCTTTATTTTCTATTCTTAGAACAGCTTACTACGCTTTGACCAAGCGTAGGCTGGACATGGCTCGGCCCGGCCCAACAATTTGGGTAACGGGTTGTGACATATTTTTTTGGCGGCCCATGCAGGTCCAGACTTAAGTTGTTTGGTTACGTTATTGTACCAAGCATGCCTGCAATTAGGATCTAGGACAACTTGTTAACACTAGGGATAAACATTTAGAACACCTAGAGGATTACTAGGATTGCAACATAGGAGAACTCATCACAGCATAGGACCGTTAGCTATAATTAGCCTCTTGTTTGTATTTCAGTGGGTCAATTTAGACCAAGTTTGTACCCTTGGGATGACCCCTGAGGATCTTACTGTAATCTTATCTCGAAATCTGTTTTCACCTGTTTTATTTGCTCTCCTCTAAATTCGTTGTTGAATTTAATTCCTGATTTTCGTTGTTGACTTTGATCTTGCGTCGTGATAAATTTTGTGGATTAAATTGTTATATATCCTGATGAGATAAACGTCTGCTTTATTTATGGAGTTTAGAATTTATCGCAGCCATATTAGCTGGTATGACAAAAACATAGAGCCTGATTTCGGATATACTATCCTATTCATAGAATTTAGATTTTCTCGCAGCCATACCGGTTGGCGTGGCGAGGTTTCTAGATAATATGATTTTAGGGAGTATACCTTAGTTATGACTCCATCGTTTATTGTATCTAGGCTTACTGGTGTGGCAAAAATTCTGGAAACATGATTTCAGGAAGACGTGTATGGTTATCAGGTCATATCTCAACTTGGTTCACTTCGTTATGACCGAATGAGCAAGAATAAATTCTTATTATCATTCTTCCCCGTCTTGACTAGCTCTGTCATATCTACATCTACAACTAGAATTATAGGTTCTCTAGGACTCTCCAATAAGATTGCTTTCATATTGTCTTTTTGGACATAATTATTTTTGTGTTCCATTTTTCCTATGACTTGACTAAACTCTTCTTTGTTAACCTCTTGGGTAATTCTTCTCGTTATGTATCCCGTTGTCTTCGTACCATTCTTGGAGATATTCCGATAAACTTTCCTGTCTTGCTTGACACTTTAACTTGTTTGGACACTATTATGGATTGCTTGACCCAGTCTTAGGCCTTGTTACCTCCTATTTGATAGACGACCGAAATAGCCAAACCTTGTTAACTGATTTTGTAGTATAACTATAAATGTATTGTATGGTTGTGATAAGTACTTTTCCTAGGGATTGGTTAGATTAAGCTTATAGGACAAGTATGGGTGACTGACTATAGTAGACTTGGAAACCATTAAAAACGATTGTATTGATAGTATGACTCGATGATAGGGTATCTAAGATGGAGAAATAAGATAGTATATTGTTGTGACTATGGATTGAGGATTATAATCTTGTGCTTAGAATTTGAGGATTTAGCATTTGTAGAATTTTGGTTGGTTATCTATAGCTAATTATATGCGATTAGAGGGTAGATCGATATGTGGATTGATATAGAATAAATTAGAATGAGTTATCGTATTGCATACGAGATCGAAAAGATACCAGTTAAAAAGACAAGAAACACGACAAAGACATATGTACATTGGTAATTAATAAATCGGGAGTTTTAAAATCGAGGATTTGTATTCAGAGGACTTGTTGAGTAAAAAAAAGAAGAAGGCTCTACGCCAAGGATAGAAATTGAACGTATGATTTCAAGGAAAAACTGTAGGAAAGGATTGACGACAAATGATGCTAAGGAACTGTGGATTGATAGAATATGGATACTTTGGATACGATAAGAAAATCAAGTATTTACAACTGAGGTTGAAAATATGGTTGATGATTAAGCATTTTAGGCTTATAGACATGTCCAGAGAATGACCTATATTTTAGGGTATACATAAATGTTCCATGTTAGTATGAAAGATTTTAAAGGATGTATGACATAGTTTATGATAGAAGGACTTTGTTGAACCTGAACCAAAAAGATTGTAAGAGAAACGGAGGAGATGATTTCAAGGGTAGCAGATTGAGTATCGTAGCCAGAGCAGCTACATGTTATAGTTTGACCGGTTGGATGATTTTTAATTTCGAGGACGAAATTCTTGTAATGTGGGTAGGATATAAGTCCCCTGAATTTCAGGGCTATTTTAAAATTTTCTAAATAAATTATTTTCGATAAGTGTTTTATTATTTAATTATTTTTGATCATTAATGTACCTTTCTATGACTTTGATTTCTGGAGCGTCAGGGATACCAATCTCTGTAAACTCTCTTCACGAGTTTTGAAGTAGACAAGATTATCTTCGTTTTGATATATCATGTCCCACTTGAACTCGTTCCCTTGTGCTCTTTTTGTATCGTGCAACTTCGGGTCAACTTAGACCAATTAATCGTTGAATAATTATTCCCACTTTTATCTTTGATCTTCGTTTGCACGTCACCGTGACTTTTAATTTAGGAGCACCAGACCAGTCGTTTTCTCAGAACCAACTTTTCATGAATGATCTACTCGAGACGCTCTTCACCCATGACCTTCGTGTCCTACTCAGACACTCTATTTTGTGCTTCATTTTCTTCGTACAACTTTCGGGTCAATTTAGGCCGATTTATTTTCTACCGTAAAACCTGATTTAATTCCCAATTTAATTTCGGGACCCGACATCGATCCAACCTAGTCGACCCAAAGTATGGACGTGGCCCATATGAAGCCTACTACCCACATGAAACTTGTGTCCCATTTATTTGAGTCCCCGTATGTTATTTATTTGCCCATGATTTTAAATACCTATTTTAATTCAATTATTGCACCCTGTTCAATTTCGACCCGAACCGGCTCGACCGAACCCGAACCCAAGCTCCAGGTTGCCCTCTCATGTGACTGCTCAAATACCCCGCTTAATTTTCCCATTTCTCCTATTTTGAAAATATCTCTTTTTCTCTCTCTCTCTTAAATATCTTATATATATATATATATATATATATATATATATATATATATAAATATATATATATATATATATATATCTCCTATTATAAACTACACACACCCCTCACCCCCGCCACCTCACAGCAAGAGTACACCCCCCCCCCAAATCGACCTACTCTCTCTCTCTATTCTCACTCTCTCAAATATCTCTCCCTATTCTCACTCTCTCTCTCTCTCTCTCTCTCTCTCTCTTTCTATATTACACAACACACACACATACAAAAATATATACACACAACTCTCTCTCTCTCTCACTCAACACACATACACACCAGCCGACCCCCTCTTCCTCCCCTGGCCGAGAGTCTCCTCCCGAGCTCCTCCCTCTCCTCATCCTACTCCCCACCACTTCCTCACCATCATCCACTTCTTCTTCTTCTTCAACACCATCTCCATACACCACCACCATAAACACCACCACCACTTCAACTCCACCACCCCCGTCGCCGCGGCCACCACCGCCGGGCAGCCGCCCCGCCGTGCCCCGGCAATGTGCCGTCGCAGCCGCCGTCCTGCGCCGCCGCAGCCGTGCGCGTGCAAACAGCAGCAGCAGCGAGCAGCAGTGGCTGCCGTGCCACCCCCACGCGGGCGTGCATGGACGTGGCCGTGCGCCACCACGTGGCTGGCCCGCCACCCCTGCGAGCTCCCCACAACCCGGCGACCCCCCGGCGACCATCCCGAGGCCGCCACCTCCTTCCTCGATGAGCCAAATAGGCGATTTGTGCGTTTACGTCGAAATCCCGTCGGCGCGCGCGTGTTTTGAACTCAGAAAGTGCGCTTTGTCGCAGCAAGTTTGCGCACATTTTTAGAGAGATCCGACCGTTGGATCGGTGAACTATTTGCTCCATCACAATCTCGGTATATAGCACTTCACTCCCCTCAATTTCCGTCCGTTAATTTCGTCGTTTGATACCTCAATACTGGCCACCAAGTTGACGTTTTAAATTGAACTGTTTTTGGACAGTTTCGTGGAGCTGACTTCGTCAGCTCGTAACTCCGCCGTCGCAGCTCCGGTTGGCGCTCTACCAGTTTCTGTGCGTAGCTGGTAAAACCCTCTTCCTGCCTCCTTTAGGTTTCGTTTCATTTTAAGCACGTTCGGTTGGTCGAATTCGACGCCAAAGTTGGCCGTCCGAATTCTTTAATTTACACTTGTTAAATTCCATTTTTGAACCCGGGACTCCAAATTCAATTTCTGACACCACCAGTAGACTCGTGGCGTCGTTCTGGCATGTTTTCATATAAAATTTGCTTGATTTGGAGAACGTGGACCCTGACACACATTTCGGTGCAAAACGGGTCCAACTTTTCGAGTCAACGGGTCACTTTGAGATCGGCTCATCGGAATCCCATTCCGGATATACTGTTGAGTTTGTATCGTCATTCGGGACTCGTTGACTTATAATTTGCTGAGATTTGAAGACATTTGCTCTGGCACGCGTTTCGGTGCAAACTGGATACCAAGTGTCCGCGTCAACGTATCATTTTGAGATCGGCACATCGGAATCCTATTTTGGACATACCGTTGGGTTCGTATCATCATTCTGGATTCGTGGACATATAATTTGCTAGGTTTTGTAGACTTCTATTCTGACACGTTTTTCGGTGTGTGTCCAACGGCGGACATCATTTTGATCCGAAATTACCGTTTTGCCCCTGTATCTAAATTGGACTTATGGGTAGGCTATCCTAGCTAATTTAACCATTCTGGACACTTTGGTGATATTTATTTTATCATCCGACAACATCTGTAGATTTTGATTATGAATTATACTTAATTTGTAATTAATTGTTTTTCCAGAAATTGTTACTTTCTATTTTTGAATTTTTATATATATTTTAATTTCTGTAAAAATTTAGAAATTTTTTTATTAAAATATTATGTTAATTTAGCTAATTTATTATAATTTTTCTAGCATTTATTAAGTGCTTTTGGTATTTTATAAAAATAGGAAAACAGAACTCATTTTCAGTATATTTATGTTTGCTGATTTTTAATAAATATTTATGAAGGTTTATAAATCCCAAAAAAATTAGTATAAATTTCTATAATTAACAAGGATCATTTTGGTACTTTATTTTATATATAATTTAGCTTTTTGTCTATCTTAAAATTACTGGAACATAGGGTACAGTTTGATTTATTTATTGAATAGTTACGACTTTCAATATTTTGTGTTGTTTTGAGTTATTGTAGTATTGGACTACCCCCTACACTAGTATAAAGACCCTAGAAAATTAGTTTGGATATAGTGGCACTCCACATTAGACTTTTATGCTAGGTCCCTACTCGGCTAGTATCCAGTTAGGAGTCGTGTCACACCACTAGTGTATTATTGAACATAGCTTAGAACTGAGTTTGTATATCATTATTGACAGGACATCGGATATCTATATCTTCGTACTAGTATTCTTGCTTTGCTCGAGGCAAGTACATCTACAAACTCATTTACTGTCTTTTAATGCTAGTACATGTATTAATCCTGTTAAAATACTGATCTTTGAGATAGCAAGTTAAATCTTCACATGTTGTATTACTTACAGTACCTGTCATGCTTAGGACAGTTTTTATATCTTCACATGCATCTTACTGGTTCTCGGTACATGTTTTACTATACTTTATACTGCTATCAGTACCTACCGTGCTTTATACCGATCCCAATATCTCTCACATGTTCTATATCGTTCTCGTATCTCTTACGTGTTTTTACTGTTCTCGTATCTCTCACATGTTATATATATGGGTTATGGGGAAACTGACAGTTGAGTACGTGATCATGCCCTCCTCATAGTAGCGAGCGAGGTCGCATTTTATATGCATACCTTGCCGCAGGCCTTATCTCAAAGCTGTATTTGTACGTATGTACATCTATCGCCTTTACACTTGTACGGAAGTACATTTCATTATGTGCCCCAGCACATTGTATATCTATTGACCGATCACGTACCTGCTCCAGTTTTAAACATTACATATACATCTGTCTCTATGACATATGTATCCTTGCCATGATAGATTATGAGATATACCATGATTCCAGATATGCCATGTTCCCTATGTTACTGTGATACGGTGATTCCAGTCATACCATGATCCCAGTTGTACCATGAGGCCATGTTTCCAGTATTTTCTGTTTTATAGATTTATCACACCATGTTTCTTATTATACATCTCTTTCATTATATGTTCAGTAGTTTAGTTGTAGAGGTTGTACTTGCTCCCGTCCTGACAGGATAACGTTGTAGGTATACTTTTCGAGAAGGAAATGCTATGTGTTACATATTATGACACTGATTTTGAGGACCTGGCCTTTGCTCCAGTAGAGGCCCCAGCGGGGAACCTTGCTTAGTTATCTTTCTTGTGTTTTGAGACTTAGACTTTGTCTGTACTTATATTTGGATACTGGACTTTGTCTCCAGTTAGATACTTGGAAGTGTATTATTTAAGTCTGTGCTTGTTTACCTTCGCTTATAGATGCTGTGTTGTGATGAACTTTAAATATGATTTTAGAACTGTTAGCTGCTTAGATCCTTTATTATCTATTCTTAGAACAGCTTACTACGCTTTGACCAAGCGTAGGCTGGACATGGCTCGGCCCGGCCCAACAATTTGGGTAACGGGTCGTGACAAGGCGCCAGGCAGTGCATCGGAATCCCCAGTGTTGAGAGCAGAGTCCTAGGGATGATGCTGAGAGAAGATCCTGGATCAATCTGAATTCGCTTCACCTTGACGGAACCCACATACCCTGTGTAATACAGTGGCCTGTTTTGCCGGTTGTGCTTGAGCAGCATGTCTTGTTGGGTGAAGGTTATGTTGGGGAAGGCCTCCTCCCACAATGTGTAAAACCCCTAAATTTCTACTATATTTTTATAGATTTTGGTACTGATTTAAAATTTTTGTATTGTACATCGCGTAGTCGTATTGTACGTTGTGCGCAAACAGCGTATTTCGTAATTGTGCGTCGAGTGCGAACATGTGCTAGGTACATATTTTTAGAAAAATGGTTTTTGATTATAGATTTTATTAATAAAGATAGTTCTCAAAATAATATGTGATAATTATTTTTTTTATTTACTTAAAAAGTTGTGAAAGCGCGACAAGATTTCCAAAATACTATTTTATTTTATTTTATCGTATAAATATAAGTAGTAGTTTAGAAGAGTATTATTTTATGTATAATATTTTGTGCGAGGGGCAGGAAATTTATTTCATGCTCACTTTGGTTTTTCGAAGTACTAATTATTTTATCCAATTATCAAAAAACTATTTTCAAATATTTGAATGCCTATTGTGATTTTCGAAATTATTCTAAAATTTATTGAAAAAGTATTTTAAAGATATTCCATATTAGTAGTTAAATATTTATGGTAATTTTCAAAATTATTTATTATTAAATTTTTTTTATTTATGAGGATATTTTGAAAATCATACTTAATGTTTAAATTAGTTTGAATTTATGGATTTTATTTTAGATAGATTTAATTAAATTGAATTTGAATTTAAGTTGATTGTATTAATTTGAATTTAATTATGAAATTATCTATGGAGATTTAAAATCCCCATAATCCTATCCAAATGGGAATTTCCACATCCTATAAATAGGCAGGTACTCCTCCATATAATTATTCTACAAATTACTCCATCCTCCACAAACAAATGTGAGTGCATCGTGTCCATGTTCGTGCCCTACCCATCCACTAAAATTTACTGTTACATTTACATGTTCCAATGATCGTGTCCGACACACCCGGACAATCTCAAATGCTACTCCTAAACTCTAGCCCATGACCGCCCTCTTCGGCCAAGCTGCCAAACGTCGCCCTGTCTCAGCCTCGACCCCTGTCCCGGCCATACAAAAACTCCGTCTCAGACCACAGCCAACCACCCGTGCCCAAATTCTCGGCGCCCTAGCCGAACCCACCTCCACTCCGACCCCGGCCAAGTCGGTCGACAGCCATCGCCTACTTCCTACCGACTGCCGCGCCAAAACCCCAGACCCACACCATCACCAACCCAGCCTTGTTGCTGCCACCTCGGCCACCCCACGACTGTCCCAGCCTCAACATCGACCACGCCACCATACACCGTCACGACCACCAGCCTTCCCCTAATCCAGCAAACCAAACCACCACCGTTACTGCCATCGGCCAGCGCCATCGACCTCCGTCCCAAACCACCACCACCCAAAATTCACAAAAGAAAATAGAACCACCACCAAAACCACTCACCTGCCGCCCTGGCCTCCTCCGCGCTGGGTCCGACGACCGTCGGATCCGGACGTGCAGCATCGTCCCTAGATCAAAAATCCTGGCGAGCCACCACCTGGCCTCTTCCACCACTCGCACGTCGACCTCATCCTCTGCAGGTTGCCGCCTCCCCAAGCGATCCACCCGACCGCGCGTCCAACGACGCCGATGGGCAGCTCGCCTCCAGCAGCTCTCCATCGCCGGTCCTCCGTCGAGCACTGGTAAGCTCCGCCCACGCCTTCCGCTGTGACCATCCACCACCGGATCTTCTCTCGATTCGGCCACCTCTGCCGCGCCTGAATGTGCCGTAGCCGCCGTCACCCACCATATCGCTGCCGAAGCGGTGAGCCCCGTCGGAACCCTCGCTGAAACCCTCCGATCCACCAGCCCGCCTTGGCGCGACAACACCTGGCCCCCGCGGGCCGGATCTGCGATCGTCGCCTCCCAACGCCTCTGCGATGCCCGACCGGCCAGTTCCTCCGTCTCGCCGTGCACCGTGGGCACACGAGCTTCGGTGGAGCTCTGTCCCGTAACCGGTTCGAACCGTCGGAGCAGTCACCGGCGCTTCTTCCCATCATCGCCCCTTCTTTCCTCTACCGACTTTCCTATCTCTCTCCTCCGCCCGCGCCAAGCTGTCGACGAGCCCTTTCCGTTCTCCCTCTGCCACCTCCCGAGCTCTCCCCCACATTTTTTCCTCACTCGAAACCCACTCTTTCTCTCTCTCCTTCCTCCTTTTCTTAAAACAAGAGCAGCAGCAGTCAGTTGTTTTTTTGTTTTTATTATTATTTTCATTATTTATTTATTTTTGTTTTTTTGTTGCTGTTTTTTTGTGTGTTTTGTTTGGTTTTGTTTATTATTGGTTTTCTTCCTATTTTAATATCTATTATTATTATTATTGATATCATTGTTATTATTATTATTATTATTATTATTATTATTATTATTATTATTATTAGTATTTAGTTATGAATATTAGGGTTGTGGTTATTAGTATAATTATTATTTTGATTATTTTTATTAAGTTATCATTCTTAGAATATGTATTATTATTTTTAAAAGGATAGAGCTATATATGTAATTTCAAATTTAAAGGTTTGACCTAAAATATTTTCCTAGATTTTGTTATATATTTATTTGGAAAATATTTTTTTTACTAATAGATTTCTACGAAAAATCCTACCTTTACGACTTAGAGTTTTTAGCCAAAAATGATTTTTCTTGACTTTAAGTATTTTTAAGTATTTTCCCTATAAATATTTGACTCATGAAAACTAGTTTTAGGAATATTCTCTAAAATTTGTATATATAATATTTATCCATTATTCTTTGATTTTTTTATGTCCGTAACCAATCCTCTTATTCCTATCCTGTCACCAAATCCGTACCACCTTGTGTCGATCCTAACTAAATTGACCCTTCTGGACCCAATAGAACTATCCGTGCCACCACCCGAGGTCATCTTGCATAGTTGTTGCACCGAAGTCGCAGTTCGTGCCACATTGATCATTACAGTACACCAGGCGTCCTACCAGGCAAGACACCTTGCCATTTGCTGTTTATTTATTTAGCTCATATTTCATGCATTATTTATTATTTTCTTTATGCAAAATAAACTGTGATACATGGCATAACTTGTTAGAACTTACTGTTCATTTATATTTCCTGCTATGTATTATTTTTTTTATACATTAAATCTAGATTTAAGGGACCACCTTGTGTGTTGCATTCATAGACCTTGACACGTTTATACCACGTTGTTGTGAGCCACATATAGGACTCGGACATGCGTGATTGGCTGGCCACCAGTACGTATAAGCCGTGTGTTAGGAAATAACTGCTAATAGAATTGCATGCTAGAAGACTTAGCAGTTATGAGTTGGCATTGGGCAGGGAGAACATGATTGGAAGTTGACTACCACCCTATCTATCATAGACTCGCTCGCTACTGAGGAACGATAGGTAGACTATATGCTATAGACTCGTTCGATACTGAGGAATAGTATATGGTGTTGTGACTCGCTACTGAGGTACTGTACTGTATTGGTATTTTCTTAACTTGACCCGGTAGTCATGCGACCATAAACTGTTCTTAAAACTGCATTCACTTAGATTTGGTTAGGCGCCCTTATCCGTTAGGTACGAGTACTTTTAGTTTGGGTACTTGTATCTGACCGTGGCTTAGAATAATAACTTGTCGCGAATTTGTTTGCCATACCTTATCCTTGTTTGGTTGTAGGTGTGACTTACTACTTCGATGAGAAGGTATTGAACCTTGTTGGGATCCAGATACCATATTGGGTTTATAGGATGGAAAGATACGTCATCGTAAATTAGTTTACCATCTCCTGTCCTTGTTTGGTTGGGGAGATGGTACGCTAGTTCATTAGGTGTGTATTGGACCATGTTATAATTCAATTGACTTATTTATTTGAGCAATATTTATTCAGTTTATATGGCATGATATTATGTGTCTTGTTACGTTCCTCTGAGGACCTGGTTATCTTGTCAGGTGTGTGCTCTTGTCTTTTGCAGGTGTTCTAGCTTTAGTCGTGACCATCTCCATTTCTTCGAGGATGATTGTGCTTGGATTGTCTTCGCTTCGCTCGCCAAATTTATTTCTTTTTTCATGTATTTTTCCTTTACTTGTTGGTAGTGGATTTGTCTCCGCCCAACATATTGTATCAAGACAATTCATTATCATTATATAATATCTTTTATTCATTAATTTTGTGTTGATGAGATTAGTTATGGTTCTACTGCATTTTACAGCTTATGTATTCATACGAGGTTTCCATATATTGGAGTATACTTCGTATGTATACATCTGGCATGTCTACGTTTCTAGTCTTACGTATTTTAGGACTGGGGCGTTACACAATGGCAGTGTGCATATGTTGTTGGGAGGTCCTCAGGCTGCTTAACCTGACTGATAAGGACTCAGCATCCTTCAAGGCTTCACAGAGAGCTTCACGGGTGTCTTTGGAAAGACGAAGAAGCGCGAACAGAGATAAGAGGGCAGGAGTACCGGCAAGTTGTGCCAGTATGTCAAAGTTGTGGGGCTTGGCTAGCCCCGAAGCATTTTCTCTTCGCAAAGGCTTGTCGAAACTGGCCTCTACGTGCTTCTGTTTATTGGCTGCTGGAGGTCTGGATGGGCCCTCTTCCTGGACAGCAGGGACGGTGCAGGGAGACATTACCTCGACGGCAGCTTCGTCGGGTTGGGCGTTCTGCTGTGAACGCGTTTGTACAGGAAGTGCCTCTTCCGCGGAGGAAGAGACCATGCGATAAGACTTGATCTTCTTGTCCTTGGTTTTGGAGGCAGAGCGTACCCCCGGTTGAGTAACTTCGGAGAGGAGGTCTGGGTGAACCCATAAGATCTCTCCCCTGTTTGTGGTGAGTGGGATGAGTCCACTCACGTTGTCACGGGTAGGTAGTAGGTTGACCACCTCCATTATCGTCTTTAGGATGGGGACGATGCCATCTTGTGCTGTGATTGGCGACAAGGTGCCGAATTAGAGCGACACCAGGTTGGCCGAGACTGTCTTCTCTTCGTAATCGACGAAGATGACATTCGTATTGATCATGCGCTGGATGTAGTTCTTGAGGACGTAGCAGTCCTGAGTTGGTTGTCCTATAAACCGATGGAAGTGACAGTACCTCGGATTGTCAACTCTTCCAACCTCGTCGGGATTCTTCGGGTCCGGTAACTTAATATTGTCACCCTCCTTCAGCATCTCGAAGAGTTGCAAGGTGTCTTCATCATTGAAAGAATAGACCTCCTTTAGCCTCGGTACAAGCGGAGGCTTCTGAGTAGGTGCTTGTGTACCGTTAGAGGCATTGAGAGTCAATGCCTGCTTCCCCTTCATCTCGCGTCCAGGGTTGCTGGCAGCAGGCCGTTTTCACTTGTCTTCAAAGGCAGGAAAAGTGACTCCCAGAAGGTGAGCATTGCATGCCTTCTTTTTAGCTGCTTCGGCCTCAATAATCAATGAACTCTAGTCGATAGGAGGAGTGGAGTTGAGCTAGAGCTTACCGCAGGAAGCATGTTCATGCTGCAGGAGAAGAGGAGTGCATGTTCTGGCATACCTGGGGGCAGTCTGAAGCAGGCTTGTCGAAATCGTTCGATGAATGCTCGAACCGCCTCTTTTTCCTTCTGACGTATCTCTATGAGGGACGCCATCATCATGTCTTTCCTTCCGTCATAAAAACGATCGAAGAAGAGGCGTGTCAAGTCATCAAAGGAGGATATGGAGTTGTCAAGGAGACTGCAGTACCAGTCGTAAGCTACTCCTTTCAATGTCCCGACAAACAGGCTGGTGAATAGCACATCTTCCTTCGAAAGATGTCCCGTTTGAGACTGGAAGTACGTTAGATAACGGTATAGAGAGTCCTTCCCATCGTATGGCGTCAATGTTTGTGGTTTATACTTGGAAGGATAGACCACTTTGTTCCATTCGAGGGGGTAAGGTTGTGGGATCCCCATCTTCTGGCGCTCCTCCTGTCTATTCTTTGACTCGAACCATTCACGCAAGTCCCTGATCATCTCAACCACGTCTTCCGTGGAGCTGGGAGTCGGAGAAGGTAGAACAGCCTAGAGTTGTACATTTGAAGGTTCTGATACCCGAGCTGCTTCGTGGCAATCGGTATTCAAGGATGCCCGTTGAAGGGGCACACTTGATTCCCCGTTAGCTCCTGGGTCCAGATTGGTGGAAGGTGCTCTGGCCAAAGCTGACCGTATCTCAAATACTGCTTGAGTCAGTATTTGCATGGAGGCAGAAAGGATTTTGAGTCCTCCTTCCAAAGTATCCATGTACTGAACGAGGTCTGCAGGTGGAGCATCTGACTCCGTATCACCATCTTCCGTCATGTATAATGTCATGACGTGACTGGAAGTGGATGGATCGGTCGAAGCTTCGCTTTCAGTCTCGTTCTCCTGTAGAAGAGTCGCTTATCCTGGAGTTTCGTCTTGGCTACCCCCAGCAATGTTCTGGAGGATATCTTCGTCTTCGGGAGGAGAATCAACAAGGGCTTGACTACCCCCAGCTTCCTCTGAGATCTTCTTTCTCCCCCGGGTGCCTTCAAACACTCTTGAGGACGGGACAGTCACCTTGGTCTTCCTCGTATGGCTCTTGGATGAGGACAAGGTCGAGGGGTTGCCAGTCGACTTTCGGATTGATGAGGAGTTAGAGACTACGTTGCAAGAAGCAACCTTTAGTTTTGGCTCCTCTTCAATCGATACTTTCTTCCCGAGGCGACGTTGGAGGGGTGCTGATGATTGCAGCCGCTGGAACACAGACTGCCTTTGTGACGGGACTGCTGCTTTGCAACAACAATTGATGGTGACCATAGCACAGGTGTGCCCTGTGAGGAGCGCATTGTGCTTGTCAGTCAACTCTCCTGGTCGATGTTTGTGAATGATCATATTTCCCAAATTGTTAGGGGAGAGCGCCACCTTCACACCCCCATCAGGCGCATGGCAAGGCCAAGCGCCGAGGTGGTCAAGTGAATGTTGTACCCCCTGATCCAGCACAAAAGATGCACCCAGATTAGTAGTGGGGGAGCAACATTTAGGGTGGCTTGAACCAGCCTCAGACGCACAACCAATGTAGGTGCGGGGGTTCAAGACTACAGAGTTTGCCTTGCACGACTTGGTTGTGAACGCAGCAGGTACGCGCAAGTGAGACAAGAACTTTGAGGGTCGGCTCGTTTCTGGCACAGAAGCACTCGAGTCAAGTTTGTACAGCTTACCATCAGCAGCGTGCATGATTGTGAGCGCATGCTTCTGGTTTGCAATTGGTATAGCACATTTGAGGTGCATGTGTAACACCCCAGTCCCAAATACTTGAGACTAGATACGTATCATGCCAGCTGTATACATACGAGTAAATATATGGCTCGTATATATACATAAGATGTAAAATATAGAAAGCCATGACACTAAATCTCATCCACAAAGATAAATAATGATATAAAGCAATTTTGAGTTTGTCATGTACACAATAGTTGGGCAGAGACAAAGTCCACTACCAACCAATTTAAATATGGAAAAATATACAAGGAAAGAATTTAGCAAGCGAGAGCAAGTGACGAGTCCAAGCGCAATCATCATGGAAGAAGGAATGGCCTTAGCTAGAGTACCTGCAAGAAATCATGAAACACACACCTGGAGAGATCACCAGGTCCTCAGAGGGACGTAACAAGACACATAATATCATGCCATAAACTGAATAGTAAGAGCTCAATAGAAAATATACATGCGTAAAGGTTCCTAACCATTCTATGTGATATATACTTTGAGAAGACAACGTTCTACGCAGGAGCTTAGGTGTTCAGCATAGATGGAGAGAGAGTGGTAGTAGGTAGCGCTCATAAGAGACACTATCGACCATGGGCAGAAAGTAGCTCTCATACGAGAACTATCGACCCCGGGGCAGTAAGTAGCGCTCATACGAGACACTATCGGCCCAAATCTATGTGTGTACTGAACATGTAGCCCCTACGCTAATAACTGTCTCCCCCCTCCCCATGATACTATACATGTGTCGACTCCACGACACTGTTTAATCTTTAATAACTGCCAAGTCTTCTACACAAATCTATTAGCAGTTATACCCTAACGCACGGCCTGTACGCACCAATGATCAGTCAGCACGCAAGTCCGCATCTATATGCGACATGCAACTCACACACAATCCGTGGCACATCGTGACAGTTTATGAGATGCACTAAACATACGGTGGTCCCTTAACTCTAAGTCAATTGCATAAAGTATAATAATTTGCAACTACATAGGGTTTTGAAAGAACAACATAAAGAAAAAAGCATGCATAATATTGATCAAGAATTTAAACAGTAAAGGCAAGGTGTCTTGCCTGGTGTGTCGTCTGGTGTGGTGCTCGCTGACAAGTCATATTCTGTCCAATGGCCATGGTCGGTGCAATACGGTCCGAATTCGCGAGAAAAGATGAATTTGGAATTAGTTACGATGAAGGTTGACAGACAGTGAGGATGTGCGAAGAAAAGTATTTATACACCTTTGTAAAATATTCTTTACAACTTGAAAATATCTTTTATTAGCCAAAAATAATTTTTTTAAATAACTACTTGAAAGTAATCTATATATATATATATATATATATATATATATATATATATATATATATATATATATATATATATATATATATATATATATATATATATATATATATATATATATATATATATATATATATATATCACAATCTTTTAGGAAACTTCATTTATTATATACCTATATAAATACTCGAAGAAAACGAAAAAAATTATTTTTTACCTAAATTGTAAGTTCGTAAAAATATAAACTTATTGATAGAAATTCTATATTTTATTAGCTAGATAAGTATTCATAAAATAATACTAGAATATATTTTATAATTTGGGAAGCTATATTTATGGATCAACAAGTTTTTAGGTAAATATTTACTTTATATATTTGAAATATAACGACAGAGACTTCAATATATCTAATAATAATAATAATAATAATAATAATAATAATAATAATAATAATATTAATATTAATATTAATATTAATATTAATAATAATGATAATAACAGTAATAATAATCATAACAATGATACAAATAACACTAATAGTAATAGTAATGATAATAATAATAATAATAATAATAATAATAATAATAAAAGTAATAATAAAATCAGTGATTTACCTTAAAAATACTGTACAGCCATTCTCCAATCTTTACCAAAACAAGAGAGAGAGAGAGAGAGGAAAAATCGATAGAGTGATCACCTGGCGATTGCCGACGGCGCGAGAGTCGGAGGAGGCTCGGCGGCAGCGGAGTGGTGCTGCGCGCGGTGGAGTCGGGCGGACTCACGCGGCGAGCGCCGGCGGAAGCAGGCGGCGGTCGGCTGCGGGGATCGTAGCGGAGGAAGGCGCCCGAGGCGGCGCTCCTGGCGCGGAGGACGAGGCCCTGGGGCGACGGCGGACGCACGGGGAGGCGCCCATCGAAGAGGAGCGGCGGCGCGGGTTGTCCGGCGGAATCGGCGGCGGGCGAAGGGGGTTTCCGGAGGCGGCGGGTCCGGCTGTTCTCAGGCGGGCTAAGGCGGCGCCGGTGGTGGCGCGGGCTCTGCTGGGAGGAGACGAGAGGGGGCGGCGGATATACGGAATCGACGGAGTTGGGCGCAGCGGTGGATCGATCCTCGCCGACGGGAGCGCACGGCGGCTCTGGGCGCCGGCGCGGAGTTCTCAGGCGGCGGACGGTGCTGCACGAGATCGTTGTCGCAGCAGCGGCTCGCTGCGAGTTGGCGCTGAGCTCGACTAGGGTTCCGGTGCTGGTGATTGTCGGTGGCGGCGGATGAGTGTCGTCGGGTCGCCGGAGAAAGTAAGGTTAGGGTTCTGGCTTTTGATTTGCTCTCTTTTTCGTGGTGGTGATGGGTGTTCCGGTGGTTGGCTGGGTTGGTGTTCCTGGGATTTGGTCGGAGATGGCGGGGCGTGTGGTGGTGATGTTTGGGAATTGGAGTAGGTGGTTATGGTGTGGGTCGGTGGTTGTTGGCCGGAGAAACGACGGCGGGTGTCGGGATGATGATGGCGATGGCGCGGATGGTCGGGACATGGAGACACGGCTGAGTGGCGGTGGTTGTTCTGGTATCGGTTGTGCGATCATTGTCGTCGTGTCCGGGCTGTGGACACGACGTGGATGACTGTAAAGCACTGGAATAAAATTCTGCATCACAGACACGATGTACAGCATGAATTGTAGTAGAAATATTTGTGGATAATAGAAATTTGGATGAATACCTGCCTATTTATAGGATGTAAAAATTCCCAATTGGATAAGAACTAGAAATATTTAAAACCCAATTAGATAACTCAATCTATTAATTAAATTAATTCAATAAATCCAAATCCAAATCAAAATCCAATTTAAATCTAATTAATTTACATCCTTTAGTTTAAAAAATAAGATAATTCAATTCCCAAATATAGATATTAATTTAAATAAACTCACAATTCAACTCAAGATTTAAATTGTCACAATAATTTCAAAATATGTTTTCCAAAAATACTATTAATAATAATTTCAAAAATTACTTTATTATTTAAAAAATAAACTAATAATTAATTACGAAATATATATGTATGCACAAATAATATTTACAAATATACACTTTTCTAGTATACCTTTTTATAAGAATATTATTTATTATTCTAACGGTCAAAAGGCTTTTCATAAATAAACTCACAAATTTAGAAACTTTGATAGCTAAAAACAATTAATATATATATTATCTTGAAACTATAAAAATAGGAAAAAAAATGTTTTTCTAAAATATGTACGCTCGCTCATATTCGCACTCGTCGAGCAATCTCGAAAAATAAAATTTCGTATGCGACGTACAATACGACTACCCGATGTATAATACAAAATTCTAAATCATTACCAAATTTAATAATAAAAAAATAGTAGAAATTTAGGGGTTTTACAGCATGGCCCGTGCCGCCTTGGACCTCTTCGTACCAGCCCGCTGGGGCGCATAGTACTCAGAGTCCAAATTATCCTTGCCATGACAGTGAGTGAGTCTGTCAAAGACAGAGGCCTTCTGCGGCGCACCAGAGTTCATGCGCAGGGCGTTAGACGTGCCCTTGCTCCGTCGGTGAATCTTTCTTGACTGAGAAGGAGATGGTTGGAAAATATGGTCAGCACCACATTTTTTTGAGAGATGTGTTGCACCCATGGGCACATCCTGGCTGCTGAGGGCGTCAGCGAGAAGGGTAGGCTGCATCGACATATCCCCTTCAGTGATGGTACGAGGGGCCTCCACCTTGCGCACCCAGGCTTGGCGAGTCTTCTTCGGCTTCGGCAGCCGCTTCGAAGGACTTGCGCTGCCTTCAGAGATGAACTACTCATACGCCTGTTGATTGAGGCGTACGACTAGTGTCTTGTGGGAGGAGCCCACCTTCATATCGTCAGATTGCGACAAAACTTTCTCATCGAAGGAGAAAGAGGTCCCCAGCAGAGTCGTCAGCTTGTTTGCCATTAAAATCTTTGATTGGAATTTCAATTACAAACAGAATAGTGTTACAATGTAGGACTTAGATGTAGTCCTAGGAGTACACTTTTGTTTTTATCTGGGTCCTGTGTCGATGGAGCGAGTGGTAATGTGTTGACTCCGTTGACGATCTGACGACGGTTTTAGGTTCTCTGAAGGTCTGGGTTGCTCTGGATGCCGGAGCTTGCGGAGGGGGAAGAAGACGTTGAGTGTCTCTTCTGATCTCTCTGAGCAGACGTGCGTCTCTGTAACTCTGATGATCTGGTTACTTCTGTCTTTGATGGTGTATGTCTGTATATCTCCCTGTCTGTGTGTGTGTGTGTATGTGTGTGCGTGAAAGAAGGAAATGATACCTCTATTTATAAGTAGCAGGTTGGGTTGCTCATGCGCGCACATGTGGGATGCGCTTGTACGTGGGAACTCCACGTGGCTGATGCTGACGGAAAAAAGGCGTATGGATGATGTGCCATGTTTTGTGGGTTGAATCCTTTATGCTGTATTTGTGGTTGGCACGTGGTAGTGGAGAGGATCTTTCTGTTGCTGAGATTTTGGGTAGTTAGCACCCCTTCATAGGCTGAACTGAGTCAAAGGACACGTGGCGTACGTCCATAGCTCAAAGATCTCAAATTTAGTGGAGAGGGATCTGATGAGCTGCGCCTGGGATCCGACGCATGATTTAGCTCGTAATCTTTAGGAATCACGAACCAGTCTGGGCGCATGGCTTTTGAGGCGCATGCGGGGCTTCAGTAGCATGGCCGGTGAGGCACATGCAGTGACTTGACTTCTGTGATCAGAAGTAAGTCAGAGGCGTATGGCTTTTGAGGTGCATGCAAATCTTTGGACGTACGGCTGCGGAGGCACATACGAGTGGTTGGTCGGCCACGTGGCTTGTAACCGTCAGAGGAGAGTAATGATGATGCTGACGTCCACGACGCTTTATTTTCTACAGAAAGCTGTCGACTTTTTAGTCCTCAGAGGACGTGCTGCCAACTCTGTCACTTTCGTATTAATTGCTTGGTGGGTGACGAGCCGAAATGGGCATATCGATTTGTACCCCACTAAGCGCATAGGTTCGTGTTCACCAGGACACAAGGATCTGTGCTTTGTTGGGCGCATCCATACGAGGCGCTTGGTGCTAATGGTGTATCCTTATTGGTCTGTCTGTTGAGTTATTCGGGTCATTTAATTACTCTCTGACTTAGCTGAATTCGAAGAGGCAAATTCATCATCGTAAATGCAAGTTCATTGCACTAACTTCGAGAAGATTGCCACATGGCGCATGGGTTTGATTTGCCCTGGCCTATAAATAGCAACAATTTGAGAGAGTTTTGTTGTCTCTCCCTTGACTTCTCGATGAAGATGAACTTCTTTGCCCGAGTACATTCTGTTGATAAGACGCTCCCCAGGGTGAAGATGCGTCGAGTCGTCTTCGTATGCACTCATGAAGGTGACTATAACATCCAAAAGTCGGGATCGCAGGGTCCCGACGCAGGCCGAAGGTGCCTGTTGCATCCAAAGATCGGGATGTTAGAGTCCCGTCTTTGTTATGCTGGAAGAGCCGCAGATCGGAATTGCGGTGCTCTCCTCTTCCTTGGACTTTGGAGAGCTCTTCCTCCTACTAGAGTGGGGTTGATCACCCGCTCTTGTTATGCTCAAAGCTGCTCCTTTAGCCGAAGCACTTGATCGGATCGAAGTGGAGCGCATATGCTGATACTTCATGATGCGCCTGACTGAGACGTCAAGGAGATGCGCTTGACTGAGACGCTGAAGGGACGCGCCTGACCGAGACACTGAAGAGATACGCCTGGCGGAGGAAGCGCCTGGCAGGGGGCGCATGGCAGTTTGCTGCACCTGGCTGTAGTCTTAGGATATTTTTTTTGTAGAAGTTCTCCTTTTAAAGCCTTTCTTTAGACATGTAATAGACTTTTATGAAATAAAAAATCTTCTTTTGATGTCTATGCTTTTGCTGTCCTTTGCTGTGCCAAGTACTTCGTTTGAGCTCCCTGGCATATATTTGAGTAGAGTTAAGCGCATAGGAATTCTGGCCTATAGATGTGCCTGAAATTCTATGCTTCTACAGTGGATATTAAAAATGTTGAGATATTTCTATCGAGGATTAGACAGCGTTCTACCATCGATACTGCGGCGTAGGCTGGGCGTGTCTCACGTACTTGTGCCCGAACATCCGGGTGCGGGTTGTGAAAATACTTGGTTGAGATGAGACGATGTTAACAAATATGGATATCATGTTCTTAAAGAGTACAATTGATGTATGCATAGTAAGTAATGTAGATTTGGTTGGTTATTTTCTTGGATGAAGAAATTATTAGGAGATGGAACGTGGATTGGTTCAATGGTAAATTTTGATATAGTAAGATTCTTCTGCAACTGAGCATGGATACGTAAGTGTGATTGGAATTTGGATGTAGTCAAGTTTGGATATTTGGTTGATGGCTGAATTGAATCTTTTGAGTATGGTTGATCAGTGAATTTGGTGTACGATTGAGATGCTTGGTATTTGAATGGAAATATCGATTAAATTCAAACTATGTTCCTTTGATCCATGATATTGTTCAGTGCTTGGGTATGTTTGCTAGTGTTGTCTAGCATTGTAAGCTCGAGAAGTATGGTTTTGTGAGATGCATGTTGTTGATGGAAGCAGAGGATATCAGGTAAGCTTTGGAAATGGTTGGATTGAGTTATGTGATATAAGTACGTTGTTCGATGGATTTGGGTAAGACGTGAGTAACCTTGTTTTGATTGAGAAATAAGGAAAAGTTGTGATGGAGTCATCTTTGAAGTTATACAAGGCGTGTTCAAGGTGGACTAGAAGGAAGATGCTTCGTGGAATTTATTTGAGTATTTGGTACAACTATGGATTGGAGGAGTATGCGTGGGCCCGAGAAAGAAAAGTTGTTGCATGTGTATTTATTATGCGCGGAATGATTTATGCAAGTGTTGAACATGGATGGAAGATGTTTCATAGTTGTTTTGGTATTTATATGCATGTTTGGATGTCCGTTCAGTCGCGGAGTCGACATGGTAGTTTGAATCAGAGTTTATGTAAGGAGTTATCTTTATCGATCAGTTTATAAAGATGGATGAGTGTGTTCTCATAAGTTTCATGGACGAAACTTATTCTGAGTAGTGTACTATGTAATGTCCTGCTTCATATGGCACATTATACTAGTTTGTTGGCTCGAAGGCATGGTTGGACTTGGGTTCTTGTGGAGGTATGATTCAGAGATCCTTGTGTTCGATGTTTTAACTCGCTTTGGACAGAGGCTGGCTTTTTGGTTGTGTTTCTGATATTTGGACTTGTGTTGTGCGAGGTATCGCAGGATTTGATTGGTGACGCGGGCTTGCTTAATACGATTGGATTGGATAATTTATGGAGCTTTGCTCGTTTGTGTGGTTATACCGATTAGGAAGTTAGTGCATCACATCAAATTGTTTGTTTGAGGTATGGTCTGGTATATGCTCGGTCGAGATAGATAAGCGTTCTTTATGGTGGGTGGTTCGATGATCCTTTGCTCCTGGTTCGGTGATCCTTTGCTCCTTTACCTTCACTCTTAATGAATTGATGTTGTATGCCTATGTCACTCTCATTTTTTGTTATACGTATTTTTCGGTATACGCATACGGATTTCTGACATTTGTCAGGTGAACCGTATTTATACCTATCTTGCTTAGTCTTGGCTTGGTTTAGTTTTGGTTGTTCTTGGCTAGTCTTGATTCGGTTCACCTTGGTTCTACATAACATGTTGGCTTAGTTTGGTTTGGTTTAGTTTGGGTTGGTTTAATATGACTTGGCTTTGTATTTATACCAACTCCTTCTCTCTCCTCTCATTAATTTTATTAACTCCTCACCTTCTCCATTACTCCTCCCACCAACCAACCCAAGGCAAGTATAACTTGCTCCATGGAGAACATGATGGCTCTCCATTTTTTATTGTTCTATTATCTTCCTTGCATGATTCATAGTATCTTTAGAGCTTGAAACTTTTGGTTTTTATGATTATATTTTTGTAGATCTACGTTTTAAGCTTTTTTTTGTTTTATTTGGTTTTGATCTCTAAAAACTTGGTATTTCCAAAAACTAGTTGTTCCATGTTGTAGAAAATTTGATTTCATGCAGTTTTGACTTTTATTTCGCTTGATTTCGAGTTCGAATGAGGAAGTTATGGCCATGGCAAATTTTTGGAACTTCCATGGCTGAACTTGTTGTTTGGGGACGGCGACCCCTATGCGACCGGAAGGCCATCCGTCGAGAGGCCATGTGCCGTGAAGTCTTAGCAATGCATTATTTGACTCCGAGTGTGTCATGCGTGTAGGTTTCCTATGCGCATATACTGAAGACGCAACGCGAGTTTTTCCCATGCACAAATTTGTGTAGAAATTTCTCATGCGCGGATTTGTGCAGGAATTTCCTATGCGCCGAATTTGCCCAGAATTGTCCATGTACCGAATTTGCCCAAAATTTTCATGCATTGGATTTGCCCAGAATTGTCCATACGCCAGATTTGTCCAGAATTCTTATGCACCGAATTTGCCCAGAATTGTCCATGCGTCAGATTTTCCATGCGCGGATTTGTGCTAGAAATTCCCATGTGCCGAATTTGTCCAGAATTGTCCATGCGCCAAATTTACCCAGAATTGTCCATGCGCGAATTTGTACTTTTTTTGCCGGTTTAAACTGTTTTGTAGCTAGAATCTTATAAAACTCAAAACATGAAAGTTGTAGATCTTCGTCTTGGCTTCGAGAATTTTTCTATCTCACTTTAACTAGAGTTTATATGTGATTGATAGTTTCAATCACCCATGGATGTTATTGATCTTCTTTGCATGTTTTTCTATACTTGGCCTAAATTACGACGACCCGACTTGATAAGCTTGAACTTGAACTTGAATATGATAATATGATCCCGTATAGATAATCTTGCTACTGGCCCGTCGAGGCACACTCCTGACAAGTATTCTTGATATGACAATTAAACATGACATGACATGTATAACCTTGATTGCTGTTGCGACAACTATTCCTGTCTTGCTAGTGTAACTCTTGTCTTGACTCCGTGGTTGATTTTTCTGATTATGATTGTACAAGCTACATGTCTTGTCTTGCATCATGTCTATGTCACTCCCCGTTCTCGGGATACATATTTTTAATACGTGTACTACTTGACTATATTTATTTAGTATTTTTCATGCATTTATTCTGTATTTAATTCTTTTAATTACATGCTAATTATTTTTCTGTATTTTATTTTCTACTTTTGCTTAGCTCTTGGTTTATTTTGGTTCATGTTGAACCAATTTGGTTTGGCTTGGTTTATCATGATAAGGGATGGATGGCCTAGATTGTATGGGGAAGCAATGGGTGGTGGAGATCAAACTTGACTTGATATTTATACACATTTTTTCTCTCTCCTCACAACTCTCATTTCATTTCCTCCACCAAAACTCTAACCCAATTTGGAGAGATAAGTACATCTTGGACACCATGAGGGATTTCATGCATTCCCATTTATTTTTAGTCCATGTTGATCATCTCCTCTTTCTCTACAAGTTTATGTCTTGAAGTTTTTGATTTCCATAGATGGTTGTGTGTAGATCTAGGTTTTAAGTTTCGAATTTTTTGGGTTTTAGTGGTTTCGATCTATAAAACTTTGTTGTTTTCAAAAACAAGTTATTCTATATTATAGAGAATTCAATTCTAGTCAGTTTTAACCTTTATTTCACCCAATTTCGAGTCTGATAGCCCAAGTTATGGCCATTGGAAGTTTTTGAAACTCCATGGCTGAAGCTTGCTGGTGCAGAAGCAGCCATACTATGCGCCCACATAATTGTGTGGCCATGCGCTCACATAATTGAGTGGCCATGCACCCAAAGGCACTAATACGCCCAAGGGCACTATGAGCCTAAAGGCATTATATGCGCCCAAAGGCATTCTATGCGCCCAAAGGCATACTATGCGCCCAAAGGCACTATGCGCCCAAAGGCACTATGAGCCCAAAGGCATTCTATGCACCCAAAGGCATCACATGCGTCCAAAGGCACTATGAGCCCAAAGGCATTCTATGTGCCCAAAGGGACTGTTATGCGCCCACAGTGAATCAGTACATTCTCCACCTGTGTGCGCATAACAGTCGTTTCAGTTCGCACATTTTTGCTGAATTCGCGCCATCTGTCTTATCCAGCACGATTCGCCGAATTCGAACGTTTCGTCTTATCTCGCACGTTTTGCCGAATTCGAACGTTTTGTCTTATTTTGCACCAATAGTCGAGATTATGCTTTTTTTTGTCTTATCTCACACATTCCGTCTAAATTGTGCGCTTTGTTCTATCTCGCACATTTCGCTGGATTATGCCACTTGATGAATGTTGTTTTAATACATATTGTTGTGTGGAGTGTGTCCCGTGTCTTGATTGGCTTGTAGGCATCCCGTATTACTGGTACTTAACCCTGAGAGTTATAGACTCGACCATACTAAATACTAGTTTGACTTTCATGCCTTGTCACGAATTGACATTGATTATTACCTTGACTAAATGATTGATCATGCGTTCTTAGTTGGAACTAAAAGACGGGCTAGTCGTCTTATTGAATTGAATGAGACATGTTCATGTATGAACCATGAACCATTGCGATCAACTAGCCGATCTCGAACATTGGCATATGGACACGTGCTAACTTCAACTTCTTTCTACAAAAGCAGCATGTGTACCTTACAGTCAAGGCATGATTATCTCGTGACTAGGTTTGATTGTTGCATTACGCTATGTAAGACCACAACCTAACCGTACGGGCGTCGTTGTAGAGTTATGCATATCGTACTATGTACGGAAGTACTCATTCAGAATGATCATGATCCACGGCATGAGATTTCAATTAACATAGGGACTATTAAGATAAATAAAATAACTATTGCATGGAGAGAATGAATTCCCGAGTTCTTACATGGCAGCCATCTTGGGACAATTAGTGCCCCGACATGTCGGCTGGTTCCCACGGATACTGCAAACCTGCCACACGGGCATGGAGTAGTATATGTTTTTTTTTTGCATATTGATGACGGGCGTTCCGCTGGGACTAATCTAATTCATAATTGGCATATTTGATTATTGGATAGACTAGCCTTGCTTGTACATTGTAAGAACTGAGGAATCCCTTATTGCATATTTCTAGGGTAACTTGGAACTTACAGTTAGCAAGCCATAGTAGTTGTATTGCCGTTTAAATTGATTTGTTTGTGTACTGTACCAACTCTGTTAACTACTGAGATGAGCAAAATGTCAGGACATGACGGGTCAACATCTGTCCTTGTTTGGTTGGGAAGTTAGCTTGAAGTGTCGTGATGTTGTGTGAATCCCAGTAGCAAGCATAGACTTATTTATCATATTCATAACTCTTATCACTGGTTCTAATTCTTCATGTCGTGCTTCCTTTGCGGTACTTGCTATTTGAGGTCTAACCTCTCTGGTTTTGTATTGCCAGATTTAGAGCCAGCTCCCGAGGACTCAGTTTACTTCCAACCCTAAGATGGTCAATACTAGAAGGATGACTGCAAGAGGACACGAGTGGGTTTCTTGGCACCGATATGTTAGTCGGACTATCTTGTATTTACTTTTATATAATTGTAACTAACTCAGACTGCAGCTGATAACGATTGTGTATACCTTGTTATATCATCTAGCTATGTTTGTAAAGCCAGATCTCAAGAATATTTTGACTGAGCGTTTGGGACACCTTACTGCTTATTCTTACATATTCTCTACTTACTGCTTTTCATTGAATGATTGGGACAATAGAGGTTGAGTAACCCTAGTGAGACTTGTATGTAGTATGCACCCCCTTGTCTTGTAGACAGCATTGATCGTATTATACGGTATTCATCTACCCGTAATACGTAGCTGGCTGAGTCATTCCCCCGCTCTCTGGTATTCTGGATCTGGGGCGTGATAGTCTAGGACATGGATTCCTGGTTACCACGGTCAGGAATTCATAATGAATCTGACTAGGTTAAACAACTAGAATGATTAAGTAGTTCATATAGAGAGATTTTCCAGTTACAGGTGATCCCGTTATCCCGGCCACACCTGTTGACTTGTAGCCTGCCGTCGAGTAGGACGCATTTCCAGTACACTGTCATGTGTTGCACTTCTTAAATCATAAGTACTCAAGTACACCAGTAATTCTGATAACTCTTGTAACTCTCATAACTTGATAACTCTCGTAACTTTCGCCTGGATAGCCTGGATAGTCTGCAGGGCTTGTGACTGCGAAAATATCTCAACTGCATCTTGTTAGTAACTAGGCTTGTGATAACTCTAGTTAGCTAATGATAGCAAGCCGTAGGACTTGATTGGCCATGCATAAACGATTGTCTCATGATTAACATGGGAATTATATTCCACCTGTTGTTCTTCCCGATGCAAGTAAGTATGTTCATTTTTGTTACGCCCCGATTCCGTAAAATCGATGGTCGTCCCCCGTACGTGATGCAGTGCGAACCTAAGTTGCGATCGCACAAGGCATAGTCATAAGGTTATCCAAAACACAACATCAAGTAGAGTACGCAGAGAAATTAAACAAACATATTTGAAAACAGAAGGAACTTTTCCTTCATTGATAATAAACATCATTTACATGACTCTGTTACATTCATTTGCCTCGCGGGCTACAACATGACTCGATTATAAAATGAACACTGATGAGATAGTCACTCCATATATTACGTCCCCTATTTACAATCAAAATATTTTATTCCACCTGGTATTGTGGCGAGTCGAGACATCTTTTCTTCCTAACTGAATGTGGAGTCTTCGAAAGGATCAAAATAAGCCTTCAACACACAAACGAGGCTTCAAATGTACTTGCGTCGCCTTGAGCTTAAGTGGCACGCCCTTCTTGGTTCGGGGTACCTGTGGAGAGCGACGATCAGTACATTACACTTTGTACTGGTGCGTGGCTAATTAAGTTTCATGCTCTCATTTGGTTGAAGAGTTTATATGACTTAGTTTGTAAATCTTTCTAACCATCCTAATGAATTTTAGACAAACATAATGTAAATTATGCTAGAACGTATCCACGGCAGAACGTGTCGTGCAATGTGAGACATACCATATTCTTTCTTATTATTTTTTATCGCTAGCATATCGTGTGCAAATTTAAGTATGATTGGTCACTGACACCACAAGCCATCCTGGACTTATAGTTTCGTTAGTCGGGGCCCTTTCAACACAAGTAGCGAGCCCCGCTGAAAGTTTCCGCCTAACCCGTGCTATTATCCAACACAGCTATACCGTGTTTCCTCATAGGCCGAAGCGATCCCGTGGCCCCGGGGTGCCGTTCGAGGAAACTTTTACCTTGTCGACAAGTTGTCCATGACCGTGCTAGAACAATTTAGTTACTAAAGCATTGTCTATATTTTTGAGAACCTGATCATTTCATCGTGTCCTGCCTTGTCGTGGCATCAATTTATTTGAGTCAATCTTTTGTTAATACAGTTCTACAAGATAGTAGTGTGTCCGTGCCTTTGCATCTATCATTTCACTCGCAATAAGGTTATCGATTGAACTAAGAAGGGGGTCTAGAAGAGAAGGGTCAGCCACTCACCTTGATTTTTGTTCGAGGCGAGAGATTTGTTGGTCGCGCTAGTCATCGCCTACGCGATTACCTAAAATCACACAAGCAACTGATTAGAACACTGTATTATTTAAGGAGTTTGATATGTAAATGCGAGTTCGAAAATGCAAGCCATAACAAACCATCGAAAACATTCACGAAAACGCATTCAGAAAACTAAAGCCAAAGAAGCAAGTACGGTATGAAAAGCAGAGCAATGGGATGTCTCTCCCGACTCAGCCGCAGTATCCATCCTCAAAGCGCAACCCGCTGAATATGGGACTTGATTCCTAAGAAGCCTTTCTATAACGAGAAAAGGATCTTAATTCAATCGTTCCCGTTCGACCGTTTCAATCGATCCCGATCTATCAGTTCCGACTGAATCGGTAGCGACAATGTTCCTTTCTCGTGCACTCCATAGACAAAAATGGGACACGATGTAGGGACGGGGCACTACACCATAACCAACTAAAAAAAAGTTTCGTCCTCGAAACTTAAGAATGGAACCTACCTCTAAGAGAACAATAAAGAAAATTTTTTCTTCATCTCCGATTCGTGCTCCCAGGTCGATTCCTCGACCGCATGGTTCTTCCATAGCATGTGAACGAGAGGGATAGCACAGTTTTGAAGCAGTTTATCCTTGAGCTCCAAGATTTGCACGGGCTCTTCTACATATGACAAGTTTGCATGCAGATTCAGCTGACCAAAATCTACCACATGGCTCGGATCGTACACGTACTTCCGCAACTGAGAGACGTGGAAGACATCATGTACATCCGACAATGTTGGCGGCAATGCAATCTTATAAGCTAATGGGGTGAATTGCTTCATTATCTCGAAAGGACCGACAAATCTTGGACTCAACTTTTCTTTAACTCCAAATCTCGTGACTCCACGCATAGACATGACTTTCAGAAACACGTGATCGCCCTCCAAGAATTCAAGGGGTCGTCGGTGGGTGTCGGTGTAGCTCTTCTGCCGAATTTGTGCTATCTTCAGTCTCTCTCTCATCAACTTAACTTTTTGTACAGTCTGCTCCACCAATTTCGGGTCGAGTATCTGTCGTTCCTCGACTTCATCCCAGCAAATAGGCGATCTGCACTTCCGGCCATACAAAGCTTCATATGGCACCATTTGGATGCTGGACTGAAAGCTATTATTACATGCAAATTCGACCAACGGTAGATGAACGTACCAGCTTGACTTCAAGTCGATTGCACATAGGCATAACATGTCTTCGAGAATCTGATTTACCCGCTCTGTTTGGCCATCGGTCTGAGGATGATATGCTGAGCTAAACTTCAAATTGGTCCCCATTGCTGACTGAAGACTACACCAGAAGCGTCATACGAATCGTTCGTTCCAATCTGAGACAATTGATACTGGAATCCCGTGTAGCCGAACTATTTTATCAAGATAGATCTGAGCAAGGCGATTGACGCTCCAAGTGACTTTAATGGCAATGAAGTGCGCTGCCTTGGTTAATCGATCGACGATAACCCAGACGGTATCGTTCTCCCATGGCATCTTTGGCAGGCCAACAACAAAGTCCATAGTGATGTGAACCCATTTCCATTCTGGAATAGCAAGGTTTTGCATCTCTCCGTCCGATCTCCGATGATCAGCTTTCATCTGCTGACAGGCCATGCATTGCGACACGAAAAGTGCCATATCTCCCTTCATTCTGTGCAACCAGAATGTCGTACGGAGGTCCTTGTACATCTTAGTGCTGCCGGGATGTATGGTATATTTTGTATAATGTGCCTCCGTCAATATTTCCTTTCTAAGTTCTAAGTCGTCCGGAACGCATAGTCGGCCTTTCAATCGTAGCACGCCGGTGTCATCTTCCGTAAAGTCGATCACCTTCCTTGTTGAAATCAGCTCTCGTATCTTCTTCAGGTACAGATCGTCCTTCTGAGCGGTCTTGATCTTTTCTCCCAAGCTCGGCTCTAACTGTAATTGTGCCAACTGCACATCTCTGAATCGAACTAGAAGGTCGATGCCCATGCCTTCCAAGTCGCGCAGCAGTCAACTGTTGATGGATAATGAAGCTATGTACCTCTGACTCAGTGCATCCGCCACAATATTTCCCTTGTCCGACGTATAGTCGATCGACAAGTCATAGTCTTTAATCAGTTCCAGCCATCACCTCTGCCGCAAATTCAGTTCTTTCTGGATGAAGAGATACTTGAGGCTCTTATGGTCCATATAAATCATGCACGCCATGCCATAAAGATAGTGGTGCCACAGTTTCAATGCGAACACACCCCAAGCCCTGGCCAGATGTATTGCTGAAGATTTGAAATCCCTCAGTCCCTTCCGGAAGAGCGAATATCGGGGCCGAAACGAGCCGCTATTTTAGCTCCTGGAAAGAAGTTTCACAGTCGTCTGACCACTCGAATGCGACTCCTTTCTGGGTGAGGCAAGTCAACGGTGAGGCGATCTTCGCGAAGTCTTTCACGAAGCGTCTATAGTATCCCGCCAAGCCGAGAAAGCTTTCAATTTTGCTGACTGATGCGGGCCTTCTCCAATCAACGACTGCTTCAAATTTCTTTAGATCGACTGAGATGCCTCCACAAAGATGATGTGCCCAAGAAATGATATGATGTTCAGCCAAAACTCTCATTTGCTCCTCTTCACATACAATTGATTATCTCGAAGGGTCTGGAGTACGGCCCTTAAATGTTTTATGTGTTGCATTCGATCCTTCGAGTAGACGAGGATGTCATCTATGAAGACTACTATGAATTTATTAAGGAAAGGACGGAATACCCGATTTATTAGATCCATGAAGGCGGCATGAGGATTTGTCAGGCCGAATGGCATTACCAAGAACTCGTAGTGGCCGTAACGAGTACGGAAGGAAGACTTCGATACGTCCTCTGGCTTGACCTTGAGCTGGTGATAACCCGATCGAAAATCAATCTTCGAAAATACTGTGGCACCTTGGAGCTGATCAAACAAATCGTCGATGCGGGGCAGGGGGTATTTGTTCCGGACGGTGGCTTTATTCAATTCCCGGTAGTCGATACAGAGCTGCATCGACCCATCTTTCTCTTTAACGAACATCACATGTGCACCTCATAGCGAGACGCTAGGACGAATGAACCATTTGTCGAGCAATTCTTATAGTTGTACCTTTAGTTATTTTAATTCTGCAGGGGCCATTCTGTACGGGGCCTTGGAAATCGATCGAGTGTTGGGGAAGGTTTCGATGGTGAACTCGATTTCTTGATCGGGTGGCATGCCGGGTAGCTCATCCAGGAACACGTTTGAAAATTCTGCCACAACATCGGTTTGATCCGCATTTGTACCATTGTGTCGCGTGTCTCTAACGGACGCCAAGTAGCCTTCACATCCGAAATGTAGCATCCACCGAGTAGAAATTACTGAGTCATCATGCATGCCATCGACGCTTCGCCACCTGAGTAGCAGAATTCGGGCTCCTCCAGTAGATGGAAGGTGACCTTCTTTCCTGCACAGTCAATGGTGGTCGAGCAAGCGCCGAGCCAATCTATCCCTAGAATGATGTCGTAGTCCTTAAGGTCCAGAACTATCGCATCTAGGGTCAATTTCCTCCCACCGATACATATGTAGTTGTCTCTACAAATAGTGTTTACAGGGATTTGTGTGCCCGACGGGGTGCTAACGTTAAGGTTAAGGCCTGCCATGGAGAACTTGTGTTCAACGGCAAAGTTCACCGATATTAAATTATGCGTAGCTCCTGAATCAAATAGTATACGAGAATGTTTGTTATTGAAAAGTAGTATACCTGTCACAACTGTGTCCGAGGCGAACGCTTCATCCCACGTCATTGTAGAAGCATGGAATTTCAGGCGTATCTATCGGCCAGAATTTTTATGCGCTTAACCCAACCATGCGCCAACTCAAATGCGTCAGGAAGCTCAAACAGATACTTGCAAAGAAAAACACAAGTTTAAAGACATTTAAAAGAAGGCTTTTATTTCATATGAAAGTATATTACATGTCTAAGGCAAGGCTTTACAAAGGAGAACTTCTACAAAAAAGAAAATATCCTAAAGCTAACAACCAGGCGCAGCAACTGCCATGCGCCCAATGTGAGGTGCATCATCCATCAAGCGCATCACTCTGATGTCTCATCCAGGCGCATCGTTTCGTCATTAAGGTGCAGGCGCATCAGCACCAATCAGCCCTTGTGTAGCAGGAGGAGGAGCTCTCCTAGCTCGACAAAGATGGCGGCACGATGCCCCGATCTTCGGTAGCAACTGATACACTCGGCAGCCTGTGGCTCTGCCAGCATAACGAAAGACGGAGCACGGCCGCCCCTATCTTTGGATACAACAGGCACCATCGGCCTATGTCGGGACTCGACGATCCCGATATTTGAATACAACAGACACTATCACAAAAGCTCAGAGCGACGGAAAGACTGGGGCAACGCATCTTCACCCTCGAAAAGAGCTCGAATTCGACAGTTCGCCAACGCGGAGCTCCGGCCAAGTTCATCTTTACATCGAAATAAAGAATGAAAGCAAAGCTTTCCCTCATGCGGCGATTTATACGCACGGGCAGCCTACACCCGAGTGCCAAATGGCCAACGTTCCAAATTCTAAGCAATGAATTTGCATTAATAGAAAATGCATTTGTCGCCTCGTATTCGGCTAAGTCAAGGCAACCATTAACGTCTCGAAGAACTCAACAGGCGGGCCAAAGAGGATGCGACATATTGGCAGATGCGTCGTCGATATCATGCGCTCCCTATGGATGTACCCAGTGGGCCATAGCCATGCACCCAGATTGGCACTAACCAATGCAACCCTCTTTATCAAACATTTAATGCTAAATGACAAAGGCGACAACGCATTCCAAGAGCCGTCCAATCAGCTGTATAGAAAATGAAGTACCGCTGACGTCAGCACCATCATTACACCTTAGGTCGGCAACAAGCCACGTGGCCGACCGATCATTCGTATGCGCCTCGTGGCCATACACCCAGAAGACGACATGTGCTCCAGTGGACATACGCCCCCTCAGCTCACTTCTGATCTCAAGCAACAGAAGACAAAGCTCTGCATGCGCCTCAAAAGTCATGCGCCTGGACTTGCTCATGACTCCTAAAAAATTATGAGACCAAGTCGCCTCCCCTGTGCCTGATTTTAGGCGCACCCTGATGCGAGGCTCTGCATGCGCCTCAAAAGCACTGCGCCCAGACTCGTCTATGATGCCTAAAACTCAGACTAAGTCACCTCCATGCACCCGATCCTAGACGCACCCCGACAGATCACTCTCCTCCAAAATCGAGATCTTTGAGCCACAGACATGTGCCATGTGTCCTTTGACTCAGTTCTACTCAAGAATGTGTGCTAACCACCCAAGATCTCAGCAACAACCAAATCTCCGCGACTGCCACGTGTCAGCTCCATCGCAGCCCAGTACAGCAATCCAGCAGATTCAGCTTCAATTCAGGGTGCATCAACCATGCACCCCCGCCAGCATCAGCTACGTGGCGTCCCCACGTCGAGGCGCATTCGACATATGCGCACATGTGCAGCCAGCCTGTTGCCTATAAATGGAAGGATCATTCCTTTACCTCCAAGGAGGGATATATACACATACGGAGGCAACAAGAGACACTTAACGTCCGCTTCCTCTCGCAACGCTCCGGCATCCAGAGCAACCCAGACCTTCAGAGAGTTCAAGATCGTCGTCAGATCGTCAACGAAGTCAACGCATTACCACTCACTCCACCGATACAGTTCCCAGATAAAAATAAAAGTGTACTCTTAGGACTACATCTAAGTCCTACATTGTATACTGTTCCGTTTGTAATTGAAATACCAAAGTTTTAATCAACAAAACCTTGTCGCATTTTCGATTGCAAATAAGTTGGCGACTCTGTTGGTGTCACGCCCCAGAACCAGAATACTGGAGAGCGGGGGCAGACATAGCCAGCTACGTATAACAGAATGGAATCCACACTGCTATACGGTCACGGCTGTCTAGATATGTGAGGGTTTCACTACAATCCATCAGTCTCTTAAGGTCATAAAATAGCCTATTGTCTCAATCTCAACCAACTAATAGTAGTTACAAGATATCAGACCACTAAATACACAATAGTAAGGCGTCCCATACATTATATATTCGGAATGATCATGAAGCTAGTCATTACAAAATGTGAGGACTAGCAAGAGTTCAGTCATACATGATCAACCCCCGGGGCTTGTCAATCATGTTACAGCCCGTAGGCAGACAGTAAGTAAGTACAATCGAGCTAACACTTGCTCGTCGACTAAATACCTCAAAAGAATAATTTATAATATTACAGTTGAAGAACAAAAAGAACCCACTCGATGCCCTGGTTACGCCTGGTGACCACCATCGGGCTGGAAAGCAGGGAGATCCTTTGGTGCTGCTCCGGTATCTGGCCATACAAAACCAGCTGGGTCAGACCCCAGAAAGAGCAAGTGCCACAAAGGAGGCTTCACTTAAGAACTAAAACCAACAATCCATTATCAATCAATATGTAAGAAAACAACAATGAGTAACACAGATTGAGGTTTGTGCACTACCAATGCACTTGCCCCAATCAGAGAACATAATTAAGCAAAGCATCATTGACATAAAAGAACTGGAGAATCATGCTAAATAAAACATAGCTGGACAATATATAAAGAGAAAACGAAGGTACTATTCCGGAAGCCAGGTTACAATCCTTAAACCAAACAAGGACCGAGATTGTAACCCTTCGCCTGAACAGAACTTGGTCTCTGATCATTTATTGCTATAGGTGACAATCATTAAGGTGAAAAGGAGAGAGTACAATGATAAAAGTGACAATGAAGAGTGCAATACGCTAGAGTGACAATAGAGTACAATCGTTATAGTGACAATCTAGAGTGACAATCATTCAATCATTCTGGTACAATCTTACAATCAATCAATTCTAGACAATACTATACTGGACTAGACTCCATCCAAGCAATCACGGCCAATCATTGCTTACGGCTTTCTACATTAACTAACTAGGGTTATCACAATCCTAGTTACTAGCAAGATGCAATGAGATGCTCCAAGTAGTCACAGGCCCTGCAGCTATCCAGGTTATCCAGGCAATCATTATAGTGACAATTTAGAGAGTACAATGCATTAGAGTGACAATAGAGTTCAATCATTTAAGTGACAATGGTGGGTGCCCCACATAACAGTGGGCTAGAAATGTGCCCTACTCGTCGGCAGGCTACAAGTCCAAACATTTACGGCCGGGATAACGGGATCGCCTGTAACTGTGGAACATCTCTTCATGACTAGTGAATTATTTTAGTCATTAACCTTAGTCCATTTTAGTAGGTACTCCTGACCGTGGTACTCAGGAGTCCCCTCCTAGACATGATGCAAGACAGGACTGGATTAGTTGTACAAGCACAATCGCCCACGGTGTCAGGATTAATTATACAGGTCATGTCATGTCAGGTAGCCGTCGCAACAGCTATTCAAGATATATCAGGTCAGGTTATCATGCCAAGTGTACTTGTCAGGAGTGTGCCACGGCGGGCCACTATCAGGTCATATCAGGTTATTATGTCAGGAGTGCACCACTACGGGTCACTATCACGTCATGCTCAATTATCAATTCCAAACATATCAAGTAAATTCGTGATTATCAAGTTCAGGACAAAAGGCGTAAGGATATAAAATGGACGTTAAATATCTAATAAAATATCAATATACAGGGCTTTAGAAGATCCAGGGTAAGTAGGGTCAGGTCCAGTTGTGCCTAAATATCAGGTTGCGCCTGAGTCAGACTGCGCTCAAGTCAGGTTGCGCTCAAGTCAGGCTACGCTCAAGTCAACGTACGCTCAAGTCAGGCTACGCTCAGGTCAACGTACGCTCAAGTCAGGCTACGCTCAGGTCAAGCTACGCTCAAGTCAGCGTACGCTCAAGTCAGGCTACGCTCAGGTCAGGCTACGCTCAAGTCAGTGTATGCTCAAGTCAGGCTACGCTCAAGTCAACGTACGCTCAAGTTAGGCTACGCTCAGGTCAGGCTACTCTCAAGTCAGGCTGCGCTCAAGTCAAGCTGCGCTCAAGTCACCAAAAGGCAGCGTATGAGTCAGACTGCACTACGCTAAAGAGCGCGCGCAACTCAGTGGCGCAAGCTAAAAAGCTCGCGCACACTATTTATTGTCTTCTCCAAATCAGCAAGAACTCCATGGTTTGAACCCAAAGCTTCAAAAGTCCATAACTTGGTCAAAACAAGTCCAAATCCAACTTTTCAAAGGTCAAAATTGGATAGAATAAAATTCTCTACAACATGGAACCATCAAAACTTGAAAACAAAGAAGTTTGATAGATCAAAACCACCAAAATCCGAAAATAACTAATTTCTAGATCTACAAAAATTAAAGCCTCAAAATGGAAAATGACAAGTTCTAATGTGTCTTAGAAACATGAGGAGAAGCTAATGGAACAATAAAAATACGCTCTCTTGTGGAAGCAAGTTGCACTTGCCTAAGGGTTGTTCTTGGTTGGTGGTGTGTTTAATGGAGAAGGAAGAAGAGTTAATGAGAAAGTAGAGGAGAGAGAAAAGTTAGGTGGGTTATAAAGAGGGATGGTGGTGGGTTTAACATGATAAACCAAAAAAATAAACCAAGCCAACCCAAAATAAACCAAGTTAAACCATTACATGCTATGATGAACCTAATCAAGATTAAACTGAAATTAGCTAGCCAGGCAGGAAAATAAAAATATATGTCAGGATTCTGTATACGTATACTAGAAATACGTAGAACGAAAAACGGGGGTGACAGTTAGGGACCTCTTTCTCCTCCAACGAAAAAGTTGTATCGCAATCTGACGACATTAAACTCGGCTCCTCCCACAAAACACTTATGGTGCACCTCAATCAACAAGCGTATGAGGAGTTCATCTCTGAAGGCAGCACTAGTCCTTCGAAGCGGCTGCCAAAGCCGAAGAAGACTCGCCAAGTCTGGGTGCGCAAAGCCGATGCGCCTGGCACCATCACTGAAGGGGATACGCCACCGCAGCTGGCCCTTTCTGTCACGACCCGCACCTGCTTTTCGGACGCGAGCACGTGAGCAAGCCAGCTACGTATCAAGCGGACTCCAGCCCGACTCGAATACGTAAACGCTGTCTCGGCTATGGTAAACTGCCAAATCATGGCAAATAAATCTATATCTCAAATCCACAACAAGTGTACGAATCATGAATAAACACTATAGGTCGTGGTCTGCAGCCCACTAGCATATATGTCCGATAAGACTCAAAGAATATAACTAGAGTCTCTAAAGTGAATCAATAAGCAGGATATCTCATGATAAGGAATAAAAAGCACGAAAGGATAACAATGTAATATCACTGACAAATACCTGAATCATACATCACAATCATCTGCCATCCCGCTCTGCTAACTAATTTCATACAGTCGTTAAACCTGAAGAGATCATCAGGTCCTCAGAGGACATAACAAGATACATAAAAACATGTCTATCTAACAGTTTAATCATGCATGATAATATGAACAGGATATACACTAAGAACAAAACTTAACATGGCAAGAGACTACGACCAAACTGCTAACAAGCGACAAACGACAAGTGGCTACTGACAGGTGACTATGAACTGGAATACAAGATCAACTACATATAACTGAACTGCTGGATGAACAAGCGAACACGAGATCAATAGAATACCAAACCCTCGCTCCGAGTGGACTCGCAGGTTTGAACTAATCACTAACCCTCGACCCGAGTGTGGACTCTCTGGTTAGTTCATGGCAAGGCACCCTCGTCCCAAATGTGGACTCTCTAGTACAAATACCCTCATCCCGAGTGGACTCTCTGGTGCAAATGGTCAACCCTCGTCCCGAGTGTGGACTCTCTGATGCCAATGAACACGACAAACACCATCATCCCGAGTGTGGACTCGCAGGTGCATATGAACACGAAAAACACCCACGTCCCGAGTGTGGACTCTCTGGTGCAACTGATCAAGACAAACACCCTCGTCCCGAGTGGACTCTCTGGTGTCAAGGAAACAATAACAAGGATTTAGCAGTTCAATTACACGTATTCGTTCTATGACACGAACCAGTCGAGGTACAAGTAACGATAAGGTACAACTCAGTCAAGACCTAAGTAAGGACAACTCTAATATAAACTCATAAGATGAACAAGCCTGGCATATCTACATTATCAAGTCATGAAGATGATATACAGGCAAGTCAAAGAACTAGTGAACATGGTATGAAAAGCATATATAAATCAAGACGACTAGAGAACTGATAATAACATATAAATCCATAGAACTAGAGTAACTAAATAATCACAGAAAAAACTATAAGCATGAAATTAAACTATAGAGGAAGGCAAGGTATACTTGCCTGGAGATTGCACGCAGATCCAACAAAATATAGTCAACTGCTAAGCCATAAAGTCCAAATCATCACCACTGTCTCCGAAAGCTGAAACAGACAATGCCAACATTCTCAGAATAGTCAAATTAGCTAGGATTGCCTGTCCTTAAGTCCAATTCTGGATAAAGGGGTAAAATGGTAATTTTGGGCCAAAACGGTATCCGCCGTTGGACTCGCTTTGCACCGAAAAGCGTGTCAGGGTCAATAGTCTCTAAAGTCATCAAACTACTTGTCTACGGATCCGGTTTGATGATACAAACCCAATGGTATATCCAGTTTTGGATTCTGGTGGGTCGTGCACAAAATCGTCCGTTGAATCGGATCGTGGGGCCCACAAAACGGCAATCCGATCAACTGTCTCAGAATTGGACCAAACTTGACATACAGGACCAGAAAAATGATACGGTTCTGTTGGCATAAGTTTTATCTCGATCTGACGAACGTGCACAAAGTAATTAGAAAATTTGCACATAGGTCGATACGATGAATTTTGACGGATACGTATCAAATTCGTCGCGCACACGCGACCAATTTAAAATCCGTCAAAGCCCACACATCCACGAAGCTGTTACGCACCTTTCGATGCTTTTGTTTCATGACCACGTCGCCCGGATTGGCGGGACGCACGTCGTATCGAAGGTTTTCGTGATTTTCAAAACAGATTTTTCTTGATTTTCAACTATGAATAATTTCCAGTATAATACCTTAAAAACAATTCTAAGAAAAGGAGTTCGATCTCGTATAGGTTGTCTACAGGTCTGTTTAAATAGATTTTCAAAAAGGTTATTGGGTTAACGAGGATTCATTCGTAAACATGAGTACTTCGACTACTTAATGTCCTGTTTTGAACAGGATTTTGGTTCGACTTTGGGTCGATATATTATGCAATCTAGGATGTATAACTTTGAGCCATTTGAAGATGATTGAAGTCGTATATGTTGTGTGTACTTGCAAAGATGACACACAAAATGATCACTGATCGGTCGAGAAATACGCCACGAAAATCACGCGTCTGCGGCTGCTATGTCGCTGGCTGTCCTGCGCGTGCGCTGTACGCGGCGGACCCGGTCGGCCGGGGGCCCCGTGGTTGCGCGAGGTGGCCCTGGCGACGCACGCGGAGATGGGGTGGCCGAGTGTGAATTTCAGTTGGGAATATTTATGGTTTTATTTTCGATCTCTCGATATATACTCACGTATATATACGCGCCTGATCTGAACAGGGGGTGGGGGTCGGGTTGTGCTCTCGGTTTGGGAATGCTTACTGGTTGCTTTGGGCTGGGCTTGGGATCCCTGCTGCCTTTTTTTCTTTTCCTTTTTTAGCATAGATAAATATATATCTACATATATACATGTACTTATGTATATAGACATTGTTTTTTGTCAGGACTCTCCAGTTCCAATGGTCCCCTTCTCTGTCAAGGAACTGATTTCATTGTCATCATCCTTCCCCCTCACATTCGTCCTCAAATTTTCGAATGGTTGTCCCAAACTATCCAAAGTTCAAGAGGCGATAGCCAGTTGGAGACTCTCGATGGATTATCGAGTAGCCCCCCTCGACCCCAAACATATTCTCCTCCACCTCTCCTCCGACTGCGACCACAGGACCGTGTGGGCCAAGGGCACTTGTAGGATCGATCCTACTAGATAAAGATCATCAAGTGGTCTCCAGACTTTAACACCAAAGTCGACTCCGTGTTGGTTGCCGCATAGGTGACACTGCCAAACCTTCCCCTCATTTGCTTTGTACCAGCGGATCTCAGGCGTATAGCCAATTCCTTCGGGACGTATGTGGCTACGGTGCCGGAGACCAGTAACCTCACCAAAGCTCACTACGCCAAGATCTGCGTGGAACTTGACCTAAACTCAGAACCACCAAATCATATTACCATTGAGCTGGGCAAACAGACCCACACCCAACAAATCCTCTACGACAATCACATAATGTTCTGCAACCACTGTCATCTAAGAGGTCACCTACCAAAGTACTATCACCGTCTTCATCCAGAACTCAAGAAGAAATCTGTCCAGAAAGACAACGAGCAGACAGAGGGGAGGACTCCCAAGCCACCCCTTCTACCTCTTCCGAACTCGCACACTCGATTCGGTTCCAGCAACGGCAAGGCGGTCATAAGCGAGAACCCCAACAAAGCTCTGACCCCCTTCATCATCCAACATTTAGCTCTCTTCAACCAATTTGACATCCTTGAGTCGAGTGACACGGAAGCTACTTCGGAAACTATTTGCCCTCTTGCGGACTCAGTCATCAACGACCCAACTCCTAACTCCCCTAACTCGGAGGGGGAAGAGGCTAACACCGATACCGGTACGGCAGATCAACAACACACCAACGAAGACCTCGACGAAGGAACCCTTTCCATCCTCCCCAGCGATGCTGATCAACCACACATCATCCAGGTTGAAGAAGCACTCGCCATCCTCGGACCAGAACAAACTAGGAGAGGACTACAGGTCCTAGCAGCGGGTTACCCTCTCCAACAAGCTACACTCCAAATAGGGAGCGCCAGCGATTCCCTAGTCATCCCCTCCAAAGCCCCAACTACGGACTCCGCTGGGGAATGGATAGCCCCCCTCCCCCCCCCCCCCCCCGCGGTTCCTATTGAGGAAACCTCAAGCATCCCCAACCCTTCGGCTAAGGAGGAAGCGTCTACATCGAGCGTGAAATTTGCCAAGATTGGGGATGCTGAAACGACAACCATCCAAACCAGATCCGCCACCAAGCGAAACAAAAAATTCCCCCACAACCACATTAATGATTAACATCCTATCCAGGAACATCCGCGGTCTGGCAAACAAATCGACAATTAGGAGAATATCCAGCCTGCGTAAAATTTACAGGATCGACATCCTCATTATTATTGAACCCAAAATTCCCCCCAAAAGATTAAAATCTATCCAGCTGCAACTGGGACTCCCCTCGTCCATAGCAGGCAGACACGATATTTAGATTCTCGGCATGAAGGACGTCGACTTTAGAGTCATACAGGACTCCCGGCAAGCCATCTCATGCTGGGTGGAACACCCCTTGCTCCCAGAGCGAGCCATCCTCTCAGCAGTCCATGGTAGCTACGACATCACTGAGCGAAAACACCTATGGAAAGATCTTCTTGACATAAATCTCCACAACACCAACTCCCCTTGGCTTTGCATTGGGGACTTCAATGCTATCACCCGCAGAGATGAGAAAATCGAAGGCTGTCCACCTCCTATATCAGCCATGCAAGACTTCAACAATTTTATCTTCAACGTTCATCTCTCCCCTCTCCTATTCAACGGTAACGCGTTCACCTGGTGCAACATGCAGGAAGGGATCCGCCGTCAATACTCCCGTCTGGATAGAGCCCTCACAAATGCCTTCTGGCACAGAATGGGGATTAATACCAAGCTATCCCATCTCAACTCCTCTGAATCTGACCACGCCCCCAGCTGGTCGAAATTAATAGCAATACCAATCCAGCCAAAAAGAACTTCCAATTCCTTGACTTCTGGATCGAGCACCCCCAATTTTTAGGCATCGTCGTGGAAGCATGGAAGCAGGATGACTCTCCCAACCCACTCATTAGGGTGAGCAACAACCTCAAAGCTACAAGAAAAGCCCTCTCCAATTGGAGCAAACATGCATACGGGGATATTTTTCAAGCCGTTCGGATTGCAGAAGACGACGTCACCCATGCCGAAGCTATCTTCGCTGCGGACCATTCCCCCGCGGCCAGGACAGCCCTAAACCTCACCAAGGCCATACTCAAATTCAGGCTCAAAGTTGAGACAGACTTCTGAAAGCAGAAAGCGAGGCTGAAATGGGATAGCGAGGGGGATAAAACTCGCATTATTTCCACGCCTGTGTCAACGGTCGCAGACATAAACTATCGATCCACCACACTATTGCTGAGAATGGGAACACCATTACAGACTACAAGAGCATCCAAGCAGTTGCGGTGGACTTCTTTTCCAAATTATTCTCCAAAGAGACAGTTCATAAAGATAGATCCTTCCTGGACCAAATCCCCACCCTCATTAATGATGCCGACAACGACCAGCTGGAGCGTCCCCTGTCCGAACAGAAAGTGAAAGAAGCAGTTTGGGCCCTCAACGAGCACAGTAGCCCTGGCTCGGAAGATTTCTCGGGAGTCTTCTTTCGAACCTACTGGGATATTATCAAACAGGACATCACCGAAGCGACAGTCGCTTTCCTCGAATGAGCCACTTACCCCAAAGCCATCTCTAGCGCCAAGCTGATCCTTATTCCAAAAAAAGATAACCCGGAATCCTTCCGTGACTATCGACCCATCAGTCTTTGCAATTTTACCAACAAAATTATATCCAAGATTATTGCTACCAGAATGGCAGATACTCTTCCCAAAATAATCTCGGAGGAACAGAGCGACTTTGTTCAAGGAAGGAACATCCAGGATAATATTATGCTAGCTCAAGAGTTAATCACCTGTATGAAGTTCCCGGCTAGAGGGGACAACATCGCCGTCAAAATCGACATGGAGAAAGCTTATGATAGACTGGATTGGCAATTTATGATCTGGATCTTCAGGGCTATCGAATTCTCGGAAAATTGGACCAACACCGTCTGGAGATCCATCAGCAACTCTTGGTTCTCCACTGTTATCAACAGCCAATCCGAAGGGTTCTTTAAATCTAGCCGTAGAGTTAGACAGGACGACTCTCTATCTTCCACTGTCTTCATCATAGCTGCTGACGCCCTCAGCAGAAACCTTAACAACATGATCAACATTCCAAACTTCCAGTATTTCCACTCTTCCAGCGGATGCCCGATTATCATCCACCTAGCCTTCGCCGACAATTTACTTATCTTCTCATCCGGGGACGTGGGAGCGATAGAGGTTGTCCATAATACCCAGAGGAGGTACTCCAGATGCTCTGGATAGAAGATCAACCAAGCCAAAAGCGTTATCTACGCTCACCACAGCATCAATAGAGAGCACGCTATCAATCTCGCCAACCTCACATCCTTCACTGTTGCCTACCCGTCGTTCAACTATTTTGGTTGTCCCCTAATGTACGGGAAATCGAACATCGATATCTTTGAGAACTTGATCACTAAAATCAGAAATAAACTCGCAAGCTGGCATAATGCCACCTTATCCTCTGGCGGCAAAATGATCCTCATCAAACATGTGCTCACTTCCATCCCAATCCATACCCTGGCAGCCTGTTCCCCGCCATTGAAGGTTCTTTCTTCGATTGAGCAGATATTTTGTAATTTCTTCTGGGGACACAATAATGGTCAAGACAAACATCATTGGGCAAGCTGGGATACCATGGCTCGCCCTACAGAGGAGGTGGGCCTGGGCTTTACCAAACTCACCCACATCGTTAAAGCTTTCTCGATAAAATTGTGGTGGAAGCTTCGTACGAGTAAGAATTTATGGACCAGGTTTATGAAAGCCAGGTACTTCAAACACATCCAACCCTCAGTGGCCATATCCAACAGAAGATCTTCAGCGGCTTGGCATCGTATACTAATCGGACGAGACCTCGTCGAACCGACGATTAGACTTCAGCTGAGGAGCGGCGAGTCAGATCCCTTCCTTGAGAGATGGATCGGGGACAGCTTGATCCCAAATATTTCGGAGTCCTCCAGTAATAGTAGGATCAGAGACCTATGGTGCTCGTTAATAATGACTGGAATTGGGACATGATCCACGATTGGTCCGGAGACGAAACGGTCGACAGCATCCGCCTACTCGGACTTCGCCTGGGCAGCAATGCCGACGAGCTTCGGTAGGCGCTTGAGGCATCCGGGGCATTTTCGGTAAGGTCGGCGAGATTCGCTATCCGAGGGAACGGCCAGCCACTCCCAACGATTGCTCGATATTGGCAAACCTGTATCCCAAAGAAGTGGTCCTTCCTCATGTGGAGATTCATTAGAAAGAAACTGTCGACGGATGAAATCCTTAACTCCATTGGGATTAGCTTAGCGTCAGCCTGCAATTGCTGCTCAGACCGACAGATGGAGACTATTTATCATATTTTTCGGGAGGGGAACCTCCCCAACAAGATATGGACGACCCTTAACCAGCTCTTCAATATTGTCCCAGGGGAGGGACGCTTCTACGATCTGGCAGACTCTGGAGTTCAGGTTCCTACGGTCACCAGATCGTTGCAGCGGCCGCTACATGGGCTATTTAGAAGAATCGCAACAAGGCGAGATATGAAGGCATCCAATTCTTGACCGACCAACTCATTAAGGAAGTCTTCCGACAGTGTCATAAACGGAGCACCCTGTGTTCCCACAGCCCGAAAGCATTTTGGTCCCCGATCCTTCCTTAGTTCTGGGGGGTCATTTTGTCATTCCCTATTTAGTTCTTTTTGGTGGTATACTTGTATAGGCTTCCCTTTTTGTGCCTTGTATACGTGGCCGGTCTGCGGCTTTTTGTGCCTTGATTAATAAAAGGAGGGGTTTATATATATATATATATATATATATATATATATATATATATATATATATATATATATATATATATAAAATATATATATATATATAAAATATATATATATATATATATATATATATATATATATATATATATATATATATAAAATATATATATATATATAAAATATATATATATATATATACGCACATGTACATATATATTTGTCTATATGTACACACCTATATATATATATATATATATATATATATATATATATATATATATATATATATATATATATATATATATATATTTTCACCTATATATATATATATATATATATATATATATATATATATATATATATATATATACATAAACATACTAACCTATATAATATATATATATTTACATATTTATATATATATATACATACATTCACACATATCTAGATATATGTATCTGTATATATTCCTATATATATAGGTACATATCTGTATCTGAATAATACTCATTAAACTTGGAAAAATCCTCACAACATACAGTAGGACTATTTATAGGAATATGAATATATATATAACAATATTTAGTTTATATTTAATCCAAAATACCGAACGATATTATTATAAATATATTAACAACATTAATAATAACAACCATTATAACAAACAGGGTAAACATGCAAATATGGGTTTAGCCTAATTATTCAAAAATACACAAGGGTAGATAAGAAAATCATTTAGCATACCTTTAAATCTCCATTGAATATCAAATAATTATTATATATACATATAATAATAATAATAATTGCTTACAAAATATATGTAGTAGAGCTTCTAAGGTAAAATATGTACACACAAAATATACCGACATTGTAATACCCGTGGTTCGTATTACATATTTTGTATACGTGTACGGAATCCCGACCTGTAGTTAGACTTGTCGTGCTTGTCTTGATCCTGGTTTAGCTTATTTTGGGCTCATCCTGGTGAGGCTTGGCTTGGCTTGGTTTTGTTTGGCTTGGTTCGATTTTGTTGTGAACCAACCCACCTACCTACCATCACCATTTATTAACCCCCCACTCTTTTCTCTCTCCTTATTTATTCTTTTTCTTCCCCACCATTACTTCTCCACCAACCTGAGAGAGAGAGAGGAAGAGCTTAGGCAAGTGCATCTTGCTTCATGGGGGAACTCCATTTTTATTGTTCCATTGTCTTCCTTATGTGTTTCTAACCCACTTTAGTACTTAGTATTTTTCATTTCCGTGGTTAATTTCTTGTAGATCTAGCTTTGTGGTATTTTTGGTTTTCAAGAGTTTTGATCTATCAAACCTGCATATTTTTGCTATTTGATGGTTCCATGATGTAGAGAATTTTATTTTGTCCAAATTTGACCTACGGGAGTCTGTGTTTGGGTTTCTATTATTGTTTGGAGGAGCATAGAGGCCATGGTATTTTCTATGGACATGTTCTCTGTGGGAGCCATTAATTGCACTCTTGGCAGCATGTAATATTTTATGCTGAGCCACATGGCTATTTAATTGAATTGGCCGCATGGTCGATCACTTGCTTGGCCGCATGGCATTTGCTGTTTGCATGGCCATTAAATAATTGCATGGCCGTATATGCACTGTGCATAGCCGTATATGCACATTTTAGTGTTTGTCCGCATATGCACATTTTGTGCTTAGCCGCATATGCACTGTGCTTGCATTTAATTTTGTTAGCTAGCCGCATAGGCCATGACTCAAAAGTTGGCCGCATGGAGTTTATATTGAATTGCATTATTTAAATTACATGGCCCCTTCTTTTATTCTGCATGCATTAGCATGCAGTAGCATGCATGCATTAGCATTATTGGCCGTATGGAATTCCTTGTAGCCGCATGCATGTATAATAAGTGTCACTTTCTGTTCCCAGAATACGTATTTATTTAATATTTATCATGTATTATTCTGTATTTAAATTTCTTTAGTTTTATGTTAATTAATTTCCTGCAATTTTATTTCTATATTTTACTTTCTGCTTTTATACTCTGCTTTAGCTTTGCTTTGGGTTCGGCTTGGATTGGTTTAATTATGTTGGTTCATCATGAACCGAAACAAACCCCCACCTACCACTACCCCTTCATTTAAAGCCCATCCCCTTTTCTCTCTCTTCAGTTACTTCACCATTACTCTTCTTACTCTTCTTCTTCCTCCATTACTCTCCTACCCACCCATTTGGAGAGGCAAGTACATTTTGCACACCATGAGGGATTTTATGCATCTCCATTTATTTTTAGTTCATGTTGTTTATCTTCTCTTCCTCTACAAGTTTAGGTCTTGAAGTTCTTAATTTCCATGGATGGTTGGGTGTAGATCTAAGTTTTAAGTTTTGGTTTTCAAATGGATTTTATGGTTTTGATCTATCAAACTCTGTTGTTTTCAAAAATAAGTGGTTCCATGTTGTAGAGAATTTAATTCTACCAAAGTTTGGCTTTTGAAAAGTTAGATTTCGACTTGTTTTGTGGAAGTTATGGTCAAAAGTATTTTGTTCATTTCTATGTTCATCTACAGCATGAGGCACATGTCGCAGTTGGCCACATATGGTGTCGCGAATGGACCGCATGAGGCACATGTCGCAGTTGGCCGCATATGGTGTCGCGAATGGGCCGCATGAGGCATATATCGCAGTTGGCTGCATATGGTGTCGCGAATGGACCGCATGAGGCACATGTCGCAGTTGGCCGCATATGGTGTCGCGAATGGACCGTATGAGGCACATGTCGCAGTTGGCCGCATATGGTGTCGCGAATGGGCCGCATGAGGCATATATCGCAGTTGGCTGCATATGGTGTCGCGAATGGGCCGCATGAGGCACATGTCGCAGTAGGCCGCATATGGTGTCGCAAATTAGCCGCATAAGGCACATGTTGCAGTAGGCCGCATATGGTGTCGCGAATGAGCCGCATAAGGCACATGTCGCAGTAGGCCGCATATGGTGTCGCGAATGAGCCGCATAAGGCACATGTCGCAGTTGGCCGCATATGGTGTCGCGATTGGGCCGCATGAGTCGCATATCGCAGTTGAGCCGCATATGGTATCGCGGTTTGGGCCGCGTAAGCTGCATGTCGCAGTAAGCCGCATATGGTGTCGCAGTTGGGCCGCATAAGCTGCATGTCGCAGTAGGCCGCATATGGTGTCGCAGTTGGGCCACATGAGCCGCATGTCACAGTTGAGCCGCATATGGTGTCGCAGTTGGGCCGTATGAGCCGCATGTCGCAGTTGAGCCGCATATGGTGTCTCGGTTGGGCCGCATAGGCCGCATGTCGCAGTTGAGCCGCATATGGTGTCGCAGAATAGGCCGCATAATGCCTATTTTGGCTGTTTCTGACTGTTATATGTCCTAATTGACTGAATTGTGGCTAGAATTTCTTCCAACTCCTAACATGAAATTTGTAGATCTTTTCCTTGGCTTCAAGAATATGTTACCAACTATTTTATACAAGTTATAGACTCGATCATGCTTAATACTAGTTTGACTTTCATGCCTTTGGACGAATTGACATTGATTGTTACCTTCACTAAATGATTGACCATGTGTTCCTAGTTGGAACTAAGAGACTGGCTAGTCGTCTTATTGAAATTAAATGAGACATGTTCATGGGAACTATGAACTATTGCAATCGACTGGCTGATCCCGAATAGTGGCTTACAGACACATGCAGGCTTCAATTTATTTATTTTTACAAAGCAGCATATGTACTTTATGGTCAAGGCATGATTATTCCGTGGTTAGTTTTGATTGTTGCATTACGCTATGTAAGACCTACAACCTAACCGTACGGGTATCGTTGTAGAGTTGGGCATATCGTACTTGTACGAAAGTACTCATTCTGAATGACCATGATCCACGGTATGGGATTTCACTCAACATAGAGACTACTAAGTTAAATAAAATAATGATTGCATGGAGAGAATGGATTCCCGAGTTCTTACATGGCAGCCTTTTTTGGGACTATTAAGTGCCCGACAGGCCGGCTGGTTCCTACAGATACTATAAATCTGTCAAACGGGCAGGAACTGCTTATAATTATTTATTGTATATTGTATATTGATGACGGGCGTCCCGCTGGGACTCGTCTAATTCATGATTGGCACAATTGATTGACTGGATAGACTAGCTTGCTTGTACATAGTAAGAACTGAGGAATCCTTACTGCATATTTCCAGGATAACTTGGAACTCACAATAGCAAGCCGTAGAAGTTGAATGGCCATTTAAATTGATTTGTTTGTGTACTGTACCTACTCTGTTACTTAACTGAGATGACCAGAATGTCAGGACATGACGGGCCAATTTCCGTCCTTGTTTGGTTGGAAGGTTGGTTCGAAGTGTCGTGATGTTATGTGAATCCTAGTAGCAAGCAGAGGTCTATATATCATCTTCTCTTATTACTGGTTTAATTCCTCATATCGTGCTTCCTTGCGGTACTTGCTATTAGAGGTCTAACCTCTCTGGTTTTGCATGGCCGGATTTAGAGCCGATTCCCGAGGAATCAGCTTACTTCCACCTCCAAGATGGTCAATACTAGAGGGATGATCGCAGGAGGAATCGAGTGGGTTACTTAATTCCTCACTCGTTTTGTTATTTACTTTATACTTTGCCGTTTGACACCGACATGTTAGTCGGATTGTCTTGTACTTACTTTTACATAATTATAACTAAGTCAGTCTGCAGCTGATAAACAATTGTGTATACCTTGCTTCATCATCTGGCTATGTTTTGTAAAGCCAATATCATGAACATTTTGACTGAGCGTTTGGGACGCCTTACTGCTTTATCTCACATGTTCTCTATTACTGTTTCTTGCTTGAATGATTGAGACAATAGATGTGAAATAATCTTAGTGAGACTTTCATGTAGTATGTACTCCCTCGTCTTTTAGACGGCATTGATCGTATTATACGGTATTTATTTACCCGTAATACGTAGCTGGCTGAGTCATTCCCCCGCTCTCCAGTATTCTGGTTCTGGGACGTGACAAGGTTTTTATTGGTGGCCCATGCAGGTCTGATTTCAGACGTGAGGTATTTTAAATTATAGGATGTCTCAATCACACATGTTCCCCC
>JANAVB010028820.1:15910466-15970466 GCA_029216955.1 Iris pallida
TATAATATATATATATATATTATATATATATATATATCTATATAAAATATATATATATATATATAAAATATATTATTATATATATATATATATATATTATATTATATATTATATATATATATATAAAATATATATATAGATATATAAAATATATATATATATATATACGCACATGTACATATATATTGTCTATATGTACACACCTATATATATATATATATATATAATATATATATATATATATATTATATATATATATATATATATATATTTCACCTAATATATATATATATATATATATATATATAATATATATATATATATATATATACATAAACATACTACCTATATAATATATATATATTTACATATTTATATTATATACATACATTCACACATATCTAGATATATGTATCTGTATATATTCCTATATATATAGGTACATATCTGTATCTGAATAATACTCATTAAACTTGGAAAAATCCTCACAACATACAGTAGGACTATTTATAGGAATATGAATATATATATAACAATATTTAGTTTATATTTAATCCAAAATACCGAACGATATTATTATAAATATATTAACAACATTAATAATAACAACCATTATAACAAACAGGGTAAACATGCAAATATGGGTTTAGCCTAATTATTCAAAAATACACAAGGGTAGATAAGAAAATCATTTAGCATACCTTTAAATCTCCATGAATATCAAATAATTATTATATACATATAATAATAATAATTGCTTACAAAATATATGTAGTAGAGCTTCTAAGGTAAAATATGTACACACAAAATATACCGACATTGTAATACCCGTGGTTCGTATTACATATTTTGTATACGTGTACGGAATCCGACCTGTAGTTAGACTTGTCGTGCTTGTCTTGATCCTGGTTTAGCTTATTTTGGGCTCATCCTGGTGAGGCTTGGCTTGGCTTGGTTGGTTTTGGCTTGGTTCGATTTTGTTGTGAACCAACCACCTACCTACCATCACCATTTATTAACCCCCCACTCTTTTCTCTCTCCTTATTTATTCTTTTTCTTCCCCACCATTACTTCTCCACCAACCTGAGAGAGAGAGAGGAAGAGCTTAGGCAAGTGCATCTTGCTTCATGGGGGAACTCCATTTTTATTGTTCCATTGTCTTCCTTATGTGTTTCTAACCCACTTTAGTACTTAGTATTTTCATTTCCGTGGTTAATTTCTTGTAGATCTAGCTTTGTGGTATTTTGGTTTTCAAGAGTTTGATCTATCAAACCTGCATATTTTTGCTATTTGATGGTTCCATGATGTAGAGTTTTATTTTGTCCAAATTTGACCTACGGGAGTTGTGTTTGGGTTTCTATTATTGTTTGGAGGAGCATAGAGGCCATGGTATTTTCTATGGACATGTTCTCTGTGGGAGCCATTAATTGCACTCTTGGCAGCATGTAATATTTTATGCTGAGCCACATGGCTATTTAATTGAATTGGCCGCATGGTCGATCACTTGCTTGGCCGCATGGCATTTGCTGTTTGCATGGCCATTAAATAATTGCATGGCCGTATATGCACTGTGCATAGCCGTATATGCACATTTTAGTGTTTGTCCGCATATGCACTTTTGTGCTTAGCCGCATATGCACTGTGCTTGCATTTAATTTTGTTAGCTAGCCGCATAGGCCATGACTCAAAAGTTGGCCGCATGGAGTTTATATTGAATTGCATTATTTAAATTACATGGCCCCTTCTTTTATTCTGCATGCATTAGCATGCAGTAGCATGCATGCATTAGCATTATTGGCCGTATGGAATTCCTTGTAGCCGCATGCATGTATAATAAGTGTCACTTTCTGTTCCCAGAATACGTATTTATTTAATATTTATCATGTATTATTCTGTATTTAAATTTCTTTAGTTTTATGTTAATTAATTTCCTGCAATTTTATTTCTATATTTTACTTTCTGCTTTTATACTCTGCTTTAGCTTTGCTTTGGGTTCGGCTTGGATTGGTTTAATTATGTTGGTTCATCATGAACCGAAACAAACCCCCACCTACCACTACCCCTTCATTTAAAGCCCATCCCCTTTTCTCTCTCTTCAGTTACTTCACCATTACTCTTCTTACTCTTCTTCTTCCTCCATTACTCTCCTACCCACCCATTTGGAGAGGCAAGTACATTTTGCACACCATGAGGGATTTTATGCATCTCCATTTATTTTTAGTTCATGTTGTTTATCTTCTCTTCCTCTACAAGTTTAGGTCTTGAAGTTCTTAATTTCCATGGATGGTTGGGTGTAGATCTAAGTTTTAAGTTTTGGTTTTCAAATGGATTTTATGGTTTTGATCTATCAAACTCTGTTGTTTTCAAAAATAAGTGGTTCCATGTTGTAGAGAATTTAATTCTACCAAAGTTTGGCTTTTGAAAAGTTAGATTCGACTTGTTTTGTGGAAGTTATGGTCAAAAGTATTTTGTTCATTTCTATGTTCATCTACAGCATGAGGCACATGTCGCAGTTGGCCACATATGGTGTCGCGAATGGACCGCATGAGGCACATGTCGCAGTTGGCCGCATATGGTGTCGCGAATGGGCCGCATGAGGCATATATCGCAGTTGGCTGCATATGGTGTCGCGAATGGACCGCATGAGGCACATGTCGCAGTTGGCCGCATATGGTGTCGCGAATGGACCGTATGAGGCACATGTCGCAGTTGGCCGCATATGGTGTCGCGAATGGGCCGCATGAGGCATATATCGCAGTTGGCTGCATATGGTGTCGCGAATGGGCCGCATGAGGCACATGTCGCAGTAGGCCGCATATGGTGTCGCAAATTAGCCGCATAAGGCACATGTTGCAGTAGGCCGCATATGGTGTCGCGAATGAGCCGCATAAGGCACATGTCGCAGTAGGCCGCATATGGTGTCGCGAATGAGCCGCATAAGGCACATGTCGCAGTTGGCCGCATATGGTGTCGCGATTGGGCCGCATGAGTCGCATATCGCAGTTGAGCCGCATATGGTATCGCGGTTTGGGCCGCGTAAGCTGCATGTCGCAGTAAGCCGCATATGGTGTCGCAGTTGGGCCGCATAAGCTGCATGTCGCAGTAGGCCGCATATGGTGTCGCAGTTGGGCCACATGAGCCGCATGTCACAGTTGAGCCGCATATGGTGTCGCAGTTGGGCCGTATGAGCCGCATGTCGCAGTTGAGCCGCATATGGTGTCTCGGTTGGGCCGCATAGGCCGCATGTCGCAGTTGAGCCGCATATGGTGTCGCAGAATAGGCCGCATAATGCCTATTTTGGCTGTTTCTGACTGTTATATGTCCTAATTGACTGAATTGTGGCTAGAATTTCTTCCAACTCCTAACATGAAATTTGTAGATCTTTTCCTTGGCTTCAAGAATATGTTACCAACTATTTTATACAAGTTATAGACTCGATCATGCTTAATACTAGTTTGACTTTCATGCCTTTGGACGAATTGACATTGATTGTTACCTTCACTAAATGATTGACCATGTGTTCCTAGTTGGAACTAAGAGACTGGCTAGTCGTCTTATTGAAATTAAATGAGACATGTTCATGGGAACTATGAACTATTGCAATCGACTGGCTGATCCCGAATAGTGGCTTACAGACACATGCAGGCTTCAATTTATTTATTTTTACAAAGCAGCATATGTACTTTATGGTCAAGGCATGATTATTCCGTGGTTAGTTTTGATTGTTGCATTACGCTATGTAAGACCTACAACCTAACCGTACGGGTATCGTTGTAGAGTTGGGCATATCGTACTTGTACGAAAGTACTCATTCTGAATGACCATGATCCACGGTATGGGATTTCACTCAACATAGAGACTACTAAGTTAAATAAAATAATGATTGCATGGAGAGAATGGATTCCCGAGTTCTTACATGGCAGCCTTTTTTGGGACTATTAAGTGCCCGACAGGCCGGCTGGTTCCTACAGATACTATAAATCTGTCAAACGGGCAGGAACTGCTTATAATTATTTATTGTATATTGTATATTGATGACGGGCGTCCCGCTGGGACTCGTCTAATTCATGATTGGCACAATTGATTGACTGGATAGACTAGCTTGCTTGTACATAGTAAGAACTGAGGAATCCTTACTGCATATTTCCAGGATAACTTGGAACTCACAATAGCAAGCCGTAGAAGTTGAATGGCCATTTAAATTGATTTGTTTGTGTACTGTACCTACTCTGTTACTTAACTGAGATGACCAGAATGTCAGGACATGACGGGCCAATTTCCGTCCTTGTTTGGTTGGAAGGTTGGTTCGAAGTGTCGTGATGTTATGTGAATCCTAGTAGCAAGCAGAGGTCTATATATCATCTTCTCTTATTACTGGTTTAATTCCTCATATCGTGCTTCCTTGCGGTACTTGCTATTAGAGGTCTAACCTCTCTGGTTTTGCATGGCCGGATTTAGAGCCGATTCCCGAGGAATCAGCTTACTTCCACCTCCAAGATGGTCAATACTAGAGGGATGATCGCAGGAGGAATCGAGTGGGTTACTTAATTCCTCACTCGTTTTGTTATTTACTTTATACTTTGCCGTTTGACACCGACATGTTAGTCGGATTGTCTTGTACTTACTTTTACATAATTATAACTAAGTCAGTCTGCAGCTGATAAACAATTGTGTATACCTTGCTTCATCATCTGGCTATGTTTTGTAAAGCCAATATCATGAACATTTTGACTGAGCGTTTGGGACGCCTTACTGCTTTATCTCACATGTTCTCTATTACTGTTTCTTGCTTGAATGATTGAGACAATAGATGTGAAATAATCTTAGTGAGACTTTCATGTAGTATGTACTCCCTCGTCTTTTAGACGGCATTGATCGTATTATACGGTATTTATTTACCCGTAATACGTAGCTGGCTGAGTCATTCCCCCGCTCTCCAGTATTCTGGTTCTGGGACGTGACAAGGTTTTATTGGTGGCCCATGCAGGTCTGATTTCAGACGTGAGGTATTTTAAATTATAGGATGTCTCAATCACACATGTTCCCCCTTGATCTCATGATTCGTTACTCTCGACTCTAGCTTGACATTCCGATATCCTTTGACTTCATTGATCTTTCCTGTCCGATCGTTTGATTGTTCTTTTGTCCCTTTTCTTAGGGGCACCTCATCCGCATCTGTCAGAGCTGGACAACAGCAACATGGGCAACACGGACAACCTGACCATGTTAATCAGCAACAAGGGACGATACTAACTCAAGAGACTATCCAAGAAGAAGTAATAGTGGAAGCAGTAGCTGGATCACAGTATCCGGAGGTTCCACCACCACCAACAGTTCCACCTACCCCTGTGGAAGTGGACACACCGGCCCTTCTGGAGATCATGAGAGAGATGATGGCTACTCAGCAACACCGGATTTTAGCCCAGCAGCGCATGCATGCTCAGTTACAAGAGCAGAATGTACTACTCAATCAAGGATTGCAGACGGCTTTGGAAAGAGGGGCGAGGACAGATTCAGAAGCATCAGCCAGGTTTTATAAGTACAACCCCCGTCGTTTCGAGGGCACGGAAGATGCCATCTCAGCAATACGTGGCTTAAGGATATTGAGGCTATTCTGACAGCAGCTAAGGTAACGGCAGAAGAACGTGTGGATCAAGTGAAGTTGTTACTTCAGGATCTCGCACGTGATTGGTGGGAATCAGAAGAAATAGGCATCAGACGTCATGTTGCTTGGGACGACTTTACAGCAAGATTCAAGACGAAGTACTATGGGGTTGTGGCGCAGTTTGAGCTACAACAGAAGTTTATTAACCTCAAGCAGGCCGGCAAGACGGTAGATGCTTATGCAACAGAGTTCTGCAGATTGAGCAGGTTCGCCCCAGAGATGGTAGCAACGGAGAGCCAGAGGGCTATGAGGTTCCAGCAAGGGTTTCATCTTGAGCTCTTACAATTGATAGAAGGGCACAACTACCAGACTTTTGATGAAGTATTGACGGCAACCCGAAGGCATGAGATCACCGTTCAGAGGATCACAGCAAGGACTAGAGGTCAGAAGAGATCCCACAGTCAGATTGAAGGAGGAGGGGGAGTAGCGCCCCGAACAACAGCACCGTCCCTTGGCATTCACATTCACGATGTGGCAATGCGGGGGCCAGCACCGCCAACAAGATAGCAGCAACAGCAGCAACAGCAACAGAGAAAGAATCAGCAACCCCTAGCGGGCTGCACTTATTGTGGGAAGGTAGGACACACTTATTGAGGCACATATCACAGTTGGCCGCATATGGTGTCGCAAATGGGCCGCATGAGGCACATGTCACAGTTAGCCGCATATGGTGTCGCGAATGAGCCGCATAAGGCACATGTCGCATTAGGCCGTATATGGTGTCGCGAATGAGCCGCATGTAGGAGCGTAAAAAGTGCTTCATGGAATGAGTCAAAGAGATAGAAACATTCCACTCAATATGATCTATCGTTACAGGCTAACCACTTTACGCCAGGGTCAAGCCAATGATTTTATGCCTAAGACAGGCTAACCACTTTACGCTGGGAAAATCTGTCAAGTCTTGCATTTAATGCAAAGTCTGACATGAAGATTTAATGATGGCATATATCACAGAATTCGAAGGGATTTGTTTTGCACAGAGACCAATGTTGTCGTTTAGTATGTAGACTGAGCTATCTTAGCTCACAGTATGGCTTCTTTTACGCATGGAGACTATATGAGTTTTTACGCTCAAAAGTTGACATGTACATAAAGTTTATTTGGGCTACTTTACGCTCAAGGTTGTTTAACAACCACTTTACGCGGGAAGTCCACGTCAGGACTATTTTACGCCTAGTCTACTACTTTACGCTCAGAGTATTTTGGGTTGTTTTTACGCCCTATTCTTCTTCACCAATTTGGAACGTGGTTTGCCTGCATGGCTTTCATACCACATATCTCGAAGAACGTGTGTACGTGCATCCTATTCTTATTGAAATGATGGGACACGTGTCAACATATGCAGAGGGTGACTTCGGTCATGGGTGGCAGTTATTAGCGTAAAGACGGAACTTTTACTGAGTTTTTACGCACAAGAAGCCAAGTCTATAAATAGACTTATTTTTCTCATACAAGACACAGAGAGAGAGGAGAGAATACATAGAGATCAGAGCCCAGAGATTTTGATTTTTTGGAGCATTCTTCTTCAACTTTTCTTCCAGAACAGAGTGAAGCAAAGCAGGAAAACATTCGGCCTCGCCATCAGTGCCCAAGTGCGTCGATACCTTTCTGTTGACTTAGTTCTTCCAACTGTTCATCTTCTAGCAGTGATCTTCATCATCATCGTATGGTCCAAGGAACAAAGTGATCATTTACAGATCAGACTTCCATAGTAATACTTCCCAGAATCAAATTTGTACTTCTTGTACTTTTTCTCGTTTTATTTTCAAAATCCGATTTCCAGGCATTTTGTTAAGTGAAACAAAAATGGCGACTCTGCTGGGGACGACCTTCTCCTCTGACGAGGAGGCAATTGCTCAATACGATGATGTGTCGATTGGATCGACAAAGAAGACTCTGGTTGTACACTTCGACCAGACTGCTTATGAAGAGATGCTCCGAACTGGGGGTGGTTCTCGCTGCTCCAATGTTCAAAAATCTCGCAAAGCACGAAAAGTTTGGATTCCTAAATCCAAAATAGCTTCTGATCTCTCTGTTGCTTCTGATGGCAAGGGAATTCTTCCCACTCCTGTCGTAGGGGCTCCTGTTCGTAACGAGGCAGTCCTTACTTCAGTGTTGCACTCTAAGTGTGGCAAGTTATCTCCCGTCTGTGATGGTAAATACAATCAGGTTTTACGTCCAGTGGGTAAAACCAAATTTTACGCTCAGTGCATAAGAACGAGTCTCCCATTTGTAATGAGGCAGACTCTAATGCTTGTGCTTCTAAGTGTAAAAATAAGTCTCCCGTCTGTGACATGGTGGACACACAAAAATTATGCTCTTCGCATAAAGGAAAATCTCCCGTCTGTGACGTGGTAGATACTCAATTTTTACGCTCTACGCGTAAAGGTAAGTCTCCTGTCTGTGACAGTGTAGATAAAATTCGCAACGATGTTTTTACATCTAATATGAATATGTGAATGTACCTAAATGCATACAGCGTAAAAATGTTGTTGGTAAAGCTTCAGTTCTACACCAACAGCCTTCTTATACTGCTCTACGTAAAGTACCAAACCTACAAATCATACGCAAAGAAAATAGAGTCCTTCGTGCTCAAAAATCTCAAGATTTGCGCACACAACTCCAAACGCATAGAAATGTACAGTTTGGTTCTGCGAATGCAGCCAGTAATCTTCTTTATACACAAGGGACTAAACGTTTTGCTACCCCAAATGTAATAAAGAAGACTACTCCTTCTACTCCTTCTGATTTACGTGAATTGCTAATGCAAAAGCGTAAAAATAGACAATCTCCCGTGACACTCCCCCAAGAAAATCATCACTGTGAGTGTTACCAGATTGTGATCAAATGTTGTTGCTCGGCTTCCAAACGGTCAATTTTTGATCGATTGAATTTTAATGTGCCCAAACAACAAGCTGATGAGTTGTCATATGCATCAGTCAACATGGCATCTCACACCAACAGAGGACGATGTCCTAGACGGAACACGTCCCAAACCCCATGTCAACAACAATTCAACAGACTTCTTGATTCTTTTGAAGGAGTATATCAGAATACTCGATCAAGAAGACAAAGACAATTACAGACTTCTGATTCTGAAGCTGGGGGTACTCAATCTCTTGAGTCCGAAACTGATAGTGTTGATTCATACTTCTATACTAATCCTTCTGTATCTTCAAGAGAGGTTGAATCCTACGCTATTGGAGACGAACCAGAGACGTCATCCGTTAATACTGAACAACGTCTCACTGCCGTTGAGCAATCATTGAAAGACATGCTTAACATGATGCAAAGCATGCACCAGATAATAACGGCTCAGCAAACTGCTCAACCAGCAATTGTAACATCAGTTCAGGCAGCAGTACCAACTCAAGATAGCCAAGGGGTTGATATACCTTTGAATATCCAAGAGCCTGCTGTTAACCAAAATTTTGCATCTCCAGATCCCATCATTCCAGATGATATACCATCTCCGGTGGGGATTACGGTACAACAAACAACTTTTCAATCAAATGTGCTTCCACAAACCAGCGAAGCCATTCAAGCAGTGTGTAAACTCAAAGCACAGTTTGAAGTTTTGAAGCAAAAGGATCAACTCCAGAGGTTAGGGATTAAGCAACCTTATCCTCCTCATTGGAATGATGTACCCATTCTACCGAAATTCAAGCCACAGTCAATGGTATTGTTTGATGGAAAGGCTTCTCCTAGTCAGTATATTAATTACTTTGATATTATGACTGTATATTTGCAGAAAATGATGCTCTTCTCACTAGAGTATTCATTGGATGCTTGACAGTTTCAGCTTACGACTGGTATCGTAGTTTACCCGATAATTGTATTTCGTCTTTTGACGAATTTAAGGCAATGTTTCTCTCCCATTTCTATGAAGGAGGTATGGACATGAACATGTCCTCCTTAATAGAAATTAAGCAAAAGGAGAAAAAAGATACTCGGATGTTCATTGAACGTTTTCGACAGGCGACTCTAAAGATGCCCCCTGGTATGCCAGATTCAGCGTTGATTGATACATGTAAGATGAATCTGCGACCATCCATCGTTGTCTTCACAGGATACCAATTCACAGATTGGGCTTCGTTTATCATAGCAGCAGTTTTTGCCGAGACCAATGGTAGGTTGGCTCGTGAACATGGGATGATTTTTGCCTCTGAAGATAAAGAAAAGAAAAGTAATCCTGGTAATAATTCCGGCAATCGTAATATGAAAGGAAAAGAACTCTTATGGTCAATCTTTCCAAGAATAAAATGATGCCGAATAATCAGGAATCTTCCAGGCCAAAAGAAGAATACTCTTTTGACGAAAGTGATATCCCAGGGATATTCCAATGTCTGGTGAAGAGTGGTAAACTCCAGATTCCGGAGCCAAAGAGGCTTAATGAGGTGAATCTGACTGACAATCCTAAATATTGTATCTATCATAGATACATTAATCATCCTACCAGTGCTTGCTATGTCTTGAAGAAGAAAATCTAAGAGCTGATAAATGGCAGTGCTATCGCTTTAACCAATGATGACCATACGGTTACAACCAATATGGTTTATGTTCAATTTGGAGATTTTCCTCCACAACAAATACCAAATAGAATTGTCCCAATTCCAAAGGCAACGATGAAGATTGTGAATATCCCGCCTTCCAGGGAGGAAAATGAAGGATTGTTGCCTCTTACATTAAAGAATGGTAAAATTATGTGGGTACATCCTGACTTAGTACCTGAAATGGAAGATGAAGGTAAAACTTTAAAATCCAAGAAAGGTAAGAAAGTCAAAACCTGCAACACGATTTCTCATGTTATTCCAGATCCTGATGATTTGGATCATCTATGGGATGGCATTCCTTTGGAAGATAGACTGAGAGGATTGAAAATATATCCTCCAAGTCTGGCTCCTCCTGCCAAGTTCAAGCTTACTCATCAGCAGTGGCTAGCCATGAATAGTATTCCCCTATACAGGGCACAACAAGTCTTCGCTGCTTATGAAAAAGCTCCTACAGGGATTTTTCCTCGTATCTCGAATCATTTTCCTCATGTAGCTACAGAGACGTTTATTCCTCATTCTCCTGTAGTCACAGAGATCTCTTCTTCTTCCTCTATAGAACCACCTGTTGAAAGTCCACTGCCTACTCACTTGTACAGTCAGCAATCTGTCCTTCTCATGAAGAAGATGGGTTATGACTTTCAAAAGACAGAAGGTTTGAATTATGATAAAGGAATACGACTTCCTTACAAATTCAAAGTCAAAAATCTACTGTTGGATTGGGTTCTGAGGTTCCTCATAACAATCCTCACAAGAAGAAGGCTAAGGAAAGGAAGATTAAATCCTGCAATATGGTACATCCTTCTTCTGAGTCTGAAGAAGAAACTTTTGCTGGTACAAGATCTGGAAAAGAGTACCACAAAGATTATGAGGGATCCTCCAAAGAAGCTGAGAATGTTGAAATACCATCAACTCAACCGTCTCTTGTTCCTACTGTGGTTGAAAAGGGAAACAAAAAGCAGTACGCTTCGACATCCCGTTGAAGTCTACTTCCAGTCAGGGGGTGGTGATGAACCCTATAAATTTGATATTCTAGCCCAGTTAGCTAATACTCCGGCTAGATTATCTATCTTCGAGTTGCTTCGCCTTTCTAAAAAAAGTCGCGAAACTTTGAGTGAAGCTCTGCTGCAAGCTGACTCCTGCTTAGCTCAACTCAAGACTCCTGACAATATACCAGTGTCATGTCCACAATGTCATAGTGTGATGGAAGCGATTCCCAATATCACCTTTACACAAGAAGATATGTTGTTGAAGCATAACAAGCATGACAGGCCTTTGTGCTACACTGGGTATATTGAATCCATTGAAGTTGACAGAATTTACATTGATCCTGGGTCTTCCATTAGCATAATTCTTTAAAGTATGCTAAGACCATTAAGGATTCCTACTAGTGATCTAACTTACACTAGTACTACGATAGCTTGCTTCAACTCTGGAAAGAGCAAACCACTGGAGAAGATTCGTCTGAAGATTCAGATTGGCGATCTTCGAACTATGGCAACATTCTATGTTATTAACTCAGATGTATCCTACAATATTCTTCTTGGAAGACCATGGTTACATGAGCATAACATCGTGCCTTCAACTCTCCACCAATGCTTCAAGTACGTGGATTCCCAAGGAGTTGTGAAGACTGAGTTTGCTGATATCAATCCTTTCAAGGGTGTCGAAGCCTATTTTTCTGACTCAAGGCTTTACAAACAAGAGCATGTAAAAGAGATATCAGATATGGCTGAAGATCAATCATCTACTGAAGATCAGTCTATTAATAAAGATCTGCCAGAAGAGCAACCTTTGAATATCAAAGTCAAAGGGCGAATCCAACCCCAACCTGTCAACAATCAACCTTTGATGATCAAGGTTAAAGGAAGAACTCAAGCTTCATCTGAGGAATCAGTGAATGTTCCTGCTAAAAGCCAAGTTCAACCTCTTGTGATCAAGGTTAAAGGACATACTTTTTGTACGAATGATCCAGAACCTCCATTGATTATCAATCTAGGCAAATCTACGCAGAAGACGGATGATAGTCCACTAGTGATTAATCCGAAGCGTAGCAGTCAAATTGTAAATGATGTAAATATTGATCATTCTGTACTTTTTGATATCAATGAAGATTTCCTTTTCGAGTATATGGCTGTCAAGTTTATTGAAAGAAAGACTTTATCTTCTGATAATCAAAGTCATCAATATAAAGACGACATAGACACAGAGGAAACCTTATACATTGACAATAAGAAAAATTCTTTTCCTTCTCATGTCGATGTTGGACCTTATGCTCAAAGGTTTCTAACATCTTCTTCCCATTTTCTTCCTGTAGCCGCTTCATCGCAAGCTTGTGTAACTTATAGACGTCATAAAGAATCTTATTTCGTGGTTCCGTCTGATAAGAAAAACAAGCGCCCAATTGTGTTTGGCCTGGCTAGAAATATCTCTGTTGCTCAGACAGATGATTTGAGAGATAAAGATAAAGGAAGAATCCGAATTGACAGATATAGTTAACAATCTCTCAAAATTATCCAGAACATGGGATATGATTTGAAGACTATGCAAGGTCTCAATCAAGGTAAAGGTAGACGACTACCATTATATGGCAATCCGTTTTACCAGAAAACTCGTCATGGATTGGGATATGATCCGTCCTATATGTTTAATGATGATATACAAGAAGAATTCTCTTCTAGCTCTTCACAATCATCAGATTTAGAAGAAGTCCAATTCATCAAATCCGATATTTCTCACTCCTCGTATGTTAAAAGAGACTATTATGATGAATCTGAGCAAATATTTTCAGCTTACATGGTTCAAATTGATGGTGAATCCGAGCCATTTAAGAATGATCCTTGAGCTCAACAGATGGACACTCAATGGGAACTTCGTTTTGAACAACGACAACCACCTACAGAGGACAAAATTGTCCAGATTAACGTTGGAGATGGAACTACGCCCAAACCAATATTCATCAGTAAAAATCTTTTTGAAGATGAAAAGGAAGAATTGATAAAACTGATCAAAGAATATATTGATATTTTTGTATGGAGTTATGAGGATATGCCAGGTCTAGATCCCAAAGTTGCTACTCATAAACTCAATATTCTTCCTAATGCTAAGCCTGTAAAACAACAACAACGGCATTTTCGACCAGATATGATAGATGCAATTGAAGGAGAAGTCAAAAAGCTGATCACGTGTGGTTTTGTTCGTGAAGAACAACACCCCGATTGGGTTGCCAATATTGTTCCTGTTATAAAGAAGAACGGAAAAGTCCGAGTTTGCATAGATTTTGAGATCTTAATGCAGCTTGTCCAAAAGACGAATTTCCACTTCCAATTACTGATGTCATGATAGACAATACATGTGGTTTTGAATGCATGTCTTTCATGGACGGATTTTCAGGATATAATCAAATTAAAATGCATCCAGAAGATGAGAAGCATACTGCTTTTCGTACATCCCTTGGAGTTTACTGCTATACGGTGATGCCGTTTGGTCTTAAAAATGCCGGTGCCACATATCAACGGGCTATAAGCAACATCTTTCAAGAACATCTACGGAAGACAGTAGAATGTTATGTAGATGACATTGCTGTTAAGAGTCGATCGAAAGGAGATCACATTCAAGACTTGAAGACAGTATTTGAATTGATGCGTCAACATCGATTGAAAATGAACCCTACTAAGTCTTCTTAGGGGTTTCCATTGGCAAGTTTTTAGGATTTGTCATTACTTCTCAGGGTATCCATGTTGATCCTGATAAGGTTAAAGCAATTCTTGAAATGCGTCCTCCACGCAATCTAAAAGAACTCCGTGGCTTCCAAGGTCGCATTGCATATATCAGGAGATTCATATCCAATCTATCTGGAAGATGCCAGCCTTTCTCCCGTCTATTAAAGAAGGGTGTATCATTTGTTTGGGATGAAGCGTATCAGAAAGCTTTCAATGACATCAAGCAATACCTTACAAATTCCCCTGTTTTGGTACCTCCAGTGATAGGAAGACCGTTTTTGCTATATGTTCGAGCTTTGGATCATTCACTTGGTGCTCTTCTTGCACAAAAAAGTGATATAGGGCATGAACAAGCGATTTATTATCTTAGCCGAATGATGGTCAGAGCAGAACACAGGTATACTCCTGTAGAAAAGGAATGTCTGGCATTGTTTTTTGTTGTTCAAAAGACAAGACATTATGTGACAGGACAGACTATCCATGTCATCTCCAGAATAAATCCCATTCGGGTATTGATGAGAAAATCGAGAATTCTTAACTCTAGGTTAGCTACCTGGGCGATGTTGCTCACTCCTTATGACATGGTTTATATACCTCAAAAATCAGTGAAGGGTCAAGCATTAGCTGATTTCTTAGCTGCTCATCCTATACCTGAAACATCAAAGTTATATGAGGACATTCCAGATGAAGTTGTGGATTGCAATATAACTTTAAAAAATGACATTTAGCAATTATATTTTGACGGAGCATCACGGGTTGGACCTAAAGGTAATATTGTCTCTGGGGTAGGAATCGTCTTGGTTTCTCCTGACAAAATGGTCATATACCATGCCTATTCTCTCAATAAACCATGCTCCAATAATATAGCAGAATATAATGCTCTATTGATTGGTCTCGAAGTCGTAAAACAATTAGATATTGAATTCCTGGAAGCCTATGGAGATTTTTAGCTGATTGTTAATCAGGTTAGAGGGACTTATGAAGTCAGAAATCCTGATCTCATCCCTTATCATCAAGTGGTAGTCGAATTGGTCCTTTCATTCAAAGGATTCTTCATTGAATTCGTACCACGTTCTCAGAATATGGAGGCTGATGCTCTTGCTAGCCTAGCTGCAGACTTGGCTGTTCCAATCCGAAGATAAAATACAATTACTTTGTTAGATTGAGATTTATTCTGTGTCAAGAATAATTTGTGTATTAAACAGAGTTATACTACAGAATCAAGCTCTCAGCAAAGGGATTGGAGAACTCCATTTATTGATTACGCGGTTCATGGGATTTTACCTGAAGATCCAAAAGAAGCTGCATCAATTAAAAGACGATCATTTCGATTCTATTATGATTCATCTTTACATATGTTATATCGTCGCTCATATGATGGACTCTTGCTGTGCTGTCTCTCAGAAAGTGAAGCTAAACTGATACTACGAGAGGCTCATGATGGCGTCTGTGGTGCTCATCAACCGGGTCCGAAATTACAGGACCGTATTCGAAGAATGGGGTATTATTGGCCTTCCATGATAGCAAATGCTGTAGATTACGCCAGAAGGTGTAAAGCATGTCAGATTTATACTGACTTTATTCACCAACCTTCTGAATTTCTACATCTTACAGCAGCTTCCTGGCCCTTCGAAGCTTGGGGTATGGATGTCATTGGTCCTATTAACCCTCTTTCTGTTAAAGGACATCGGTTCATATTAGCTATAACCGATTACTTTTCTAAGTGGGCAGAAGCAGTCCTCCTTGCTGAAGTGAAAACATCTAATGTGATCAGCTTCATCAAACATCATGTCATTTATCGCTTCGGGATTCCTCGACGAATAATTCATGATAATGATCCACAATTTGCCAGTCAGGCATTTTATCGATTCTGTGATAAGAATCAAATTCAAAATCTGGCTTCTACGGCTTATAATCCAGCTGCTAATGGTTTAGCCGAAGCCTTCATTAAGACGATCTTTAAACTTCTCAAAAAGTTTGTCTCTTCTAATAAACATGATTGGAATGAGAAACTTGGAGAATATTTATGGGCTTATCGAACAACAGTCCGAACTCCTACTGGTTTTACACCATTTTCATTGGTTTATGGATGTGAGGCTGTTCTTCCCTTGGAAATCCAGATTCTATCTCTACGAATAGCTATTGATAATGAGCTAACTGTAGAGAACAAGGATCGCTTACGACTCCAAGAACTTGAAGGATTGGACAAGAAGCGTCTTCAAGCACAACAGCATATTGAGCTATATCAAGCCCGTATATCTCGAACTTTCAATCGTAAAGTTAAAGAGAGGGTATTCAAGATTGGCGAGTTGGTATTAGCCGTTCGAAGACCGATGATTATGACTCACAAAAGCAAAGGGAAATTCCAAGCGAAATGGGAAGGTCCTTATGTAATTGAGACCGTGTTTTCTAATGGCGCCTATCGGTTATCAAAGCCCAATGAAGATTTAGTCATGATGCCGATCAATGGCAAATTTCTTAAGAAGTACTATGTATAAAAAAAGAGACAGAATGAAAATAAAATTTCTTTTTATTTTTATTTTTATTCTAAATAAAGGATTAAGGATGAGGATCACTGCCTTCCTTATTGAATACATAGTCAGTCAATGCTTCGAAGGCATCGTTGCCTGAGTTCATAAAAAACCTGCAGGCAACCATTCTCAGTGCTTCTTCTTCAGGAGTTTTCCCTGGTTCTACTAAGAAAGCAAGGATATCTTGTGGTGGCTTGGACATAGAAGATCTTTCGCCTACTTCGGTTGGATCTGACACAATTGGTTCAATGGGGTACGTCTCAATGATGTCCTCAACTTTCTTGGAGACTTCATTCTTTTGCTGCATATCCTTGAAAGATATTTCCAATAGAGAAGTGGAAATAAGAATGAAAAATTACAAAGACTTCTCACCTATTTAATAGGAGAGATCTATTAATGAACCGGTCTTTGAAATTGAAAATAACCTTTCATTCCCGGAAAGGCCTGTCCGTTCATTACATCAGATTCATTCATTTACTTATAGAATTGAATTGTTCTTTCTTTTCCCGAAAGATATGTCGGTTCATTTTATATTGGCATATATCCTCAATGACATCTGTCTTCTTAATCCCCAGCTACCAAGGTTTGGTTAAGCTGATTACTCGTCTCTTCGGAGAGAAATTTTGATCTTCTATCTGTTGATTAAAAAGTTGGATTTCTTATTTATCATGTCCATATTACCTCTGAATAAATATTAAATCTACTTGCTTTTCTTATCTATCAATTCTATTTGACCTCTGCATAGATATTAATCTACTTTTTCTTTGAGTTCTTACATGCTGTCATGTCCATAATACCTCTGATAGTATTGTATACTCTAAACAGAAAACAAGACTTTATTATCTATCATGTCCATATTTCTTCTGGATAGATACAAATCATTGAGCATAGAAGATTCATCATTTCCATTCTCATTTTATCATAAAAGTCTATTACATTTCTTAGACTTTCTTACAAATCATAATGGAAATCTATTACATCTTGAATTTTCATTCTATACAACAATGATGACCTAATCGAGATCTATTTCTTCTTTGGATCTTCTTCATCGGATTCGTTGTTGGTGTCAATTTCTTACTGTCTGAGCCTCAATGGCGACCAGAATAGAAGGAATCAAACTTTGGTCTTCTCTCTCAGATGAGAGGAGAATCCCAGAGTATGGCAGCCTGAAGACGTGTTGCTGCCAATACAATTGGTAGAGAAGTGGCGGCCTTTCAGAGGAGATGGGAATGTATCCAACATTGGGATACGATTCCTAGTTCTGCCGTGAAAGGAACTCTACTACCCAACTTTTTGGGATAGAGTTCACTCCACCATCCAACTTTCTGTGTATAAAGGCTCTTCCTACTATCTGAGAAAGACCCTCTTATCCTACGAAAAATTCTGAGTTGTCTGATTTGCGCGTCAAAAGCGCATGAGCTCCCTGATGCTGATGTCAAAAAAATGCTCCTTACAGCGTCAAAGTCGCCAATACCGGTTCTGGAAAAGCTCTTCAGCCAAGCTTCTGTAGAAAACAACAGAGAAAAAATCATCAGCCACTTACTGGTCAATTAAAAAACTGATGCTCGCGCACCTTATGCAACAAGGCTTTTACGCCAGTGATTCATGTGCACTTAATCTATAAGATTTTACGCCAATGTTTCACGTGCAACAAGGCTTTACACCTGAGGTTTTATGCCAGGTTTTACGCCAATGTTTTACGTACAATGCTCCATATCTGTTAAGGATTTGCGCTTGTTTAAAGATCGACATCTGTTTTCAACAAAAAGTTCAAAGGCAGACGATCGATTTACGAATCAAACTTACCATTAAGGTCAGATGATTCGGCTCTAAGAGTGGTTGAATCAACGTCTGGTGACCGGGCGTACAGGGAGACGGCATCGGAAAGCATCATCATTTATTGGAGAATAAAATCTTGCAAAGAGCTACCGGGCGTACAGAGGAACGACATCGGAAAGCATCGCCATTATCAATCTCTTGTTGGAGAATGAAATGTTGCAAAAAGCTATCTTCGGAAGAATGAGAATGAGAATGTATAAAACATTCTTTAACTCAGCTATTTATAAGGGTTGAAGAAACGTTTGGCGTGAGTCTATTTCGGGAAAGATCCTACTAAAAAGGCGCTCGTGACCACAAGGCAGATGCCACGTGTTGTTTTGTTTCTCTTGGAAATAAACAACCAATAGATGCAGTTAAAGGAGATGTAGAACAATTCTATATATACCAACAGATGAGATCAATATCAAGATTTTATTTATAAAAAAGGGAGTAAGCCCCTATAGATAAGTTAAAGAGTCACAACACATATACGACACTTCTATATAAAACATTATTTTTTTTCTCTCCTTCATTGGGCTGACGAAGGGAGGCATCTAACTCGTGCATGTTGCGGATCCCGGAACGACGCATCAGATTAAGAAATGCATCTGCATCACCTGATCCTTCATACGCAGTTGGGGGACCACCATTTATACGTCCAAAGACTGCTGGAGTCAGTCCAAAGCACTCTATAAAGTTGCGTGCCCGCTCAACCTCTGTCTTTATATCAACCCTTGAGCTCGGAGCCTCTTCCTTGTTAATCTCTTTCTTTAGTGCCATGATAGTATAAGAATGAAAAGCAAGAATGAAGAATTTCTCCTTATATACACAACCAAATCAACTCTTCATATTCCTTATGGGAAACTGATCATTATAATGCAAACTCGAAAATATGAAGAAGCATTCGAAAGTTTCGAGAATAAATTCATTATGACAGTTAAGTATTGACCGGCACTATTTCTCGAATTTTACGCTGACTGGTCAAATCTCGACTTTTACGCTTCTGTTCAAAGTGTTTCAAATTTTGAAGATATTTGAAAACTTTGAAGGGGGTCTTGTAGGAGCAAAAAAAGTGCTTCATAGAATGAGTCAAAGAGATAGAAACATTCCACTCAACATGATCTATCGTTAAAGGCTAACCACTTTACGCCAGGGTCAAGCCAATGGTTTTACGCCAGGGTCAAGCCAATGATTTTATGCCTAAGACAGGCTAACCACTTTACGCTGGGCAAATTTGTCAAGTCTTGCATTTAATGCAAAGTCTGACATGAAGATTTAATGATGGCATATATCACAGAATCCGAAGGGATTTGTTTTGCACAGAGACCAATGTTGTCGTTTAGTATGTGGACTGAGCTATCTTACGCTCACAGTATGGCTTCTTTTACGCATGGAGACTATATGAGTTTTTACGCTCAAAAGTTGACGTGTGCATAAAGTTTATTTGGGCTACTTTACGCTTAAGGTTGTTTAACAACCACTTTACACGGGAAGTCCACGTCAGGGCTATTTTACGCCTAGTCTACTACTTTACGCTCAGAGTATTTTGGGTTGTTTTTACGCCCTATTCTTCTTCACCAATTTGGAACGTGGTTTGCCTACATGGCTTTCATGACACATATCTCGAAGAACGTGTGTACGTGTATCCTATTCTTATTGAAATGATGGGACACGTGTCAACATATGCAGAAGGTGACTTCGGTCATGGGTGGCAGTTATTAGCGTAAAGACGAAACTTTTGCTGAGTTTTTACGCACAAGAAGCCAAGTTTATAAATAGACTTATTTTTCTCATACAAGACACAGAGAGAGAGGAAAGAATACATAGAGATCAGAGCCCAGAGATTTTGATTTTTCGGAGCATTCTTCTTCAACTTTTCTTTCAGAACAGAGTGAAGCAAAGCAGGAAAGCATTCGGCCTCGCCATCAGTGCCCAAGTGCGTCGATACCTTTTTGGTGACTTAGTTCTTCCAACTGTTCATCTTCTAGTAGTGATCTTCATCACCATCGTATGGTCCAAGGAACAAAGTGATCATTTACAGATCAGACTTCCATAGCAATACTTTCCAGAATTAAATTTGTACTTCTTGTACTTTTTCTCGTTTTATTTTCAAAATCTGATTTCTAGGCATTTTGTTAAGTGAAACACCGCATAAGGCACACGTCGCAGTAGGCCGCATATGGTGTCGCGAATGAGCCGCATAAGGCACATGTCGCAGTTGGCCGCATATGGTGTCGTGATTGGGCCGCATGACCCGCATGTCGCAGTTGAGCCGCATATGGTATCGCGGTTTGGGCCGCATAAGCTGTATTTTATAGTAGGCCACATATGGTGTCGCAGTTGGGCCGCATAAGCTGCATGTCACAGTAGGCCGCATATGGTGTCGCAGTTGGGCCACATGAGCTGCATGTCACAGTTGAGCCGCATATGGTGTCGCAGTTGGGCCGCATGAGCCGCATGTCACAGTTGAGCCGCATATGGTGTCGCAGTTGGGTCGCATAGGCCGTATGTCGCAGTTGAGCCGCATATGGTGTCGCAGAATAGGCCGCATAATGCCTATTTTGGCAATTACTGACTGTTATATGTCCTAATTTACTGAATTGTGGCTAGAATTTCTTCCAACTCCCAACATAAAATTTGTAGATCTTTTTCTTGGCTTCAAGAATATGCTACCAACTATTTTATGCAAGTTATAGACTCGATCATGCTTAATACTAGTTTGACTTTCATGCCTTTACACGAATTGACATTGATTGTTACCTTCACTAAATAATTGACCATGCATTCCTAGTTGGAACTAAGAGACTGGCTAGTCGTCTTATTGAAATTAAATGAGACACGTTCATAGGAACTATGAACTATTGCAATCGACTGGCTGATCCCGAATAGTGGCTTACAGACACATGCAGGCTTCAATTTATTTATTTTTACAAAGCAGCATGTGTAATTTATGGTCAAGGCATAATTATTTCGTGGTGGTTAGTTTTGATTATTGCATTACGCTATGTAAGACCTACAACCTAACCGCATGGGTATCGTTGTAGAGTTGGGCATATCGTACTTGTACAGAAGTACTCATTCTGAATGACCATGATCCACGGTATGGAATTTCACTCAACATAGAGACTACTAAGTTAAATAAAATAATGATTGCATGGAGAGAATGGATTCCTGAGTTCTTACATGACAGCCCTCTTTGGGACTATTAAGTGCCCGACAGATCGGCTGGTTCCTACAGATACTACAAATCTGCCACACGGGCAGGGAGTGGTATCTGCTTATAATTATTTATTGTATATTGTATATTGATGACGGGTGTCCCGCTGGAACTCGTCTAATTCATGATTGGCGCAATTGATTGACTGGATAGACTAGCCTTGCTTGCACATAGTAAGAACTGAGGAATCCTTACTACATATTTCCAGGGTAACTTGGAACTCACAATAGCAAGCCATAGAAGTTGAATGGCCATTTAAATTAATTTTTTTGTGTACTGTACCTACTCTGTTACTTAACTAAGATGACCAGAATGTCAGGACATGACGGGCCAATTTCTGTCATTGCTTGGTTGGAAGGTTGGTTCGAAGTATCGTGATGTTATGTGAATCCTAATAGCAAGCAGAGGTCTATATATCATCTTCTCTTATTACTGGTTTAATTTTTCATATCGTGCTTCCTTGCGGTACTTGCTATTAGAGGTCTAACCTCTCTGGTTTTGTATGGCCAGATTTAGAGCCGGTTCCCGAGGACTCAGCTTACTTCCACCTCCAAGATGGTCAATACTAGAGGGATGATCACAGGAGGACTCGAGTGGGTTTCTTACTTCCCCATTCGTTTTGTTATTTACTTTATACTTTACCGTTTGGCACCGACATGTTAGTCGGATTGTCTTGTACTTATTTTTACATAATTATAACTAAGTCAGTCTGTAGCTGATAAACAATTGTGTATACCTTGCTTCATCATCTGGCTATATTTTTTAAAGCCAGATATCAAGAATATTTTGACTGAGCATTTGGGATGCCTTACTGCTTTATCTCACATGTTCTCTATTACTGTTTCTTGCTTGAATGATTGAGACAATAGATGTAAAATAACCTTAGTGAGACTTTCATGTAGTATGTACCCCCTCGTCTTTTAGACAACATTGATCGTATTATACGGTATTTATCTACCCGTAATACGTAGCTGGCTGAGTCATTCCCCCGCTCTCCAGTATTCTGGTTCTGGGGCGTGACAATAAGCTTTGGCCGCATATGGCCAGTAGATTTGTAGCTGCATATATTTTGCTTTCTTAAGCATTTGCTTGCAAGCCCTTTTGCATAAGCATTGGCTAGCATGCTTATTAAGCTAGCCGCATATGAATTATTTTGCTTTGGCCACTATTTAATGCATTGGCCGCATGCATTATATCCATGACCGCATGGCCTTTGCAACTTGCCGTTTGCATGTATATAATTAATGCATGCCTTTGCATGTATATAATTAATGCATGCCTTTGCAACTTGCTGCTTGCATGCATATAATTAATGCCTTGCATGCATATATTTAATGCATGCATGCATGCAAGCATTCAGCTTGCATGCTTATGTATTTATTGGCCGTATGGAACATCTATATGTTAGCCGCATATGGTAATATATGTTGGCCGCATATGGTAATATATGTTGGCCGCATGGGAACAACTATTGTGGCCGCATGGGCCATTAGAAATAGCTGGCCGCATATGGCCCAACCATAGCTGGTCGCATATGGCAGTTCAATAGCTGGTCGCATGCATTTGCTTGCCGTATAGGCTCAATATTTTATTTGCTTTAGTGCATACAATTATTTAACTCTTGTACAGTGGCAACATTATTAATTGTTGGCCGCATGGCCCTTTAATTAGCTGCTTGCATGTAACTTGCCTGAGCCGTATATGACAAGTGACTTGCTGGCCGAATGAAAATTTTCTTGAGCCGCATGATTCCTCCACATCCCTTACCCCTGCTAATATTTAATTACCATATGTATGCTTGTGCCATATTAATTGTTCCCTGATACGATGGTGACCCGTTGTGGTGCACGTTTGACAATGACATGACATAATAGTGGCCCGACGTGGCGTACTCCTGACAAGTAAACTTGACATGATAACTTGACATGATAAACTTGACATGATAAACCTGACATGATATATATCGATATGCTGTTGTGACGGCTAGCTTAACATGATAAGAATGAATGACTTAGATACCGTGGATGATTGTGCTTGTGCAAATGAACCCGTCTTGTCTTGCATCATGTCTAGGACAGGGACTCCTGAGTACCACGGTCAGGGGTACCTACTGAATACAACTAAGGCTAATTACTAGAATAATCCAGTAGTCATGAAGAGATTTCCCCAGCTACAGGCAATTCCGTTATCTGGGTGCCCCACTTGGGATCTGTAGCCTATCGTCGAGTAGGGCACATTTCCAGCACACTGTCATGTGTTGTACCCTCTAAGTCACTTAAGGGTACATGTATTTCCTGGACGATGTACCCACTTGAATTCAACCCTTAATTGTGTTCGGATAGCCTGGATGGTCTGCAGGGCTTGTGGCTGTAGAATAATCTCACTGTATCTTGCTAGTAACTAGGCATGTGATAACCCTAGTTAGTTAAAGTATCAAGCCGTACTTATTACTTGGCCGTGAATTGTTGGATGGAGTTTAAATCAGCCTAGACTGTCTTGATCCTGTACAAGATTGTTAACATGACCTGATTTTTTATGTTTATCTTGCCGATAAATGGTGGAAAACCAAGTTTCGTTCAGATGAAGGGTTACAACCCAGGTCCTTGTTTGGTTTACGGGTTGTAACATGGTTATCTGAATAGTTCCATGGTTATCTCGTTGTATATCATCATGGTATTTTTCATATTTCTCGTTCTTACTGTTATTATTATTCTTGTGCTAAATGCTGGTTTTAGTTCCTAAGTGAAGCCTCCTTTGTGGCACTTGCTCTTTCTGGGGTCTACCCAGCTGGTTTTGTATGGCCAGATACCAGAGCAGCTCCATTGGATCTACCGACTTTCCAGCCCGATGGTGACCACTAGGCGTAACCAGGGCAACGAGTAGGTTTCTTTTGTTCTCCCACTTTATTGTAAATATATTCTTTTGAGGTGTTTAGCCGACGAGCACCTGTTAGCTCATATTGCATACTTATTATTGTCTGCCTACGGGCTGTAATATGATTGACAGATCCTAGGGTTGATCATATATGACTAAACTCTTGCTAGTCCTCACATTTTGTAACGACTAGCTTCATGATCAGCTGAATATGTAATGTTTGGGAAGCCTTACTATTGTATATTTGGTGATCTTACATCTTGCAACTTTACTTGCTTGCTTGAGATTGAGACACTAGGCTTGTTATTGACCATAAGAGACTGATGGATTTTAGTTAAACCCTCATATATCTAGATAGTCGTGACCGTATAGTGAGGTGGATTCCATTTCATTATACGTAGCTGGCTATGTATGCCCCCGCTCTCCAGTATTCTGGTTCTGGGGCGTTACATGGTTTAAGTGGTAGCCCATGTAGGTCTTGTAAATCAAGATATATGAGAATTTACCGAATAGATGTCTCAATCAGCATTCGTCCTTGATCTCTGCCCGTATCTTCTAATCCCTGAGATTCTCGACCTGATCATATGCTTGTATCGTTGATCCGTCTTGGTCCTTCCTTATTGTTCCCTATGTCGTCTTCTTCATCGGTATTGTTCCTGGATCTGCCGATCAGCAAAGCAGAGCACCTCCCGTGGACCAGCAGCAACCTGGGATCAAGCCCAGCATTCAGGAGTAGCCTCCAGAGTCATGCCTACTGGGGATCCAGAGCCACCAGTTCAGCGCGTCTAGCCTGCAGAGCCTGATGATGGCACTTTGGTAGGTCTCATCAGGACATTGTTAGCTTCCCAAGATCGGCGAGGTGATGCATTGCACCAGGCAGTACAAGATGCTCTGAACAGAGGCGGTCATCCAGGGAACAGTGCGGCCAACAGTTTCAAGCGCCTGAACCCTCCATTTTTTGATGGCAGCGAAGATGCTATTGCTGCTGATGTATGGCTTCAGGACACTGAGGTCATCCTAGAAGCTGCCAGGACCCCAGAAGACGAGAAGGTGGCCGTGGTGCGCCTGCAGTTATTGGATCTTGCCCGCAGCTGGTGGGCGATGCAGGCCGTTGGATTAAGGGCACCTATTGCTTGGACAGTATTTCGTGAAAGATTCCAGAGCAAGTATTTCGATGTTGTAGCTCGGTACGATCTACAGACCAAGTTAATCAATTTGAAGCAGATGGACAGGACGGTCGATGGATATGCGACCGAGTTTTTGAGGCTTAGTCGGTTTGCTCCCACCTTGGTGGTGATCGAGTTTGACAGAGCCCAGCGATTCCAGCAGGGGCTCCATCTCGAGATTTTGTTGGCAGTGGAGCAGTTTGAGAATCAGACTTTTGATGTGGTATTGAGAGCAGCCAAGAGGCACGAGTATACCTCCTACAGGATCGTGGACAGGACCGGAGGTCGGAAGCGATCTCACGGCCAGATGACCCAGTCTTCAGCACCAGCCCCGGTAGCTAGGGCTTTGACAGTTGGAACTCTGAGGCAGGCGGCCTCAGTGACGTCGGTCATGTCCCCTCAGCAACAGAAGCAGAAACAGTCTTCCGTAGTGGGCTGCACTCATTGTGGGAAGCCAGGACACGTTGTTTTGGAGTATCGCTGAGCGCAGGGATTGTGTTTGGCTTGTGGAGCACCGGACCACAAAATAGGGTCTTGTCCGACTAGGGCTAGTTCATTATCGGCCCAGACTAGTTCCTCGGTAAGGGGACCAGCACCAGTGCAGCAGCAGCAGCAGTACCAGCCTCCGAGGCCATTGCCGTCTCAGGCACAAGTCTTCCAGCAGCAGAGACCCCAGCAGTATGCCCTGGTCCAAGCTCATATTCAGAACCGGCAGAGAGGTTTCTAGCAGGATGTCTTCCCTCTTCCTCATGCCTTTAAATTCCTTGCTTGCATGATTGATTGTTTGATTGATTGCTTAGTATAGCTTGTCTTTGCCACTCTAGCCTCTTGATTAAATTTCGAGGATGGAATTCTTTTAAGGTAGGTAGAGTTGTAATGCCCGTGGTTCGTATTATGTATTTTGTATACGTGGACGGAATCCCGACCTGTATTTAGACTTGTCGTGCTTGTCTTGATCCTGGTTTAGCTTATTTTGGGCTCATCCTGGTGAGGCTTGGCTTGGCTTGGTTTTGTTTGGCTTGGTTCGGTTTTGTTGTGAACCAACCCACCTACCTACCATCACCATTTATTAACCCCCCCCCCCACTCTTTTCTCTCTCCTCATTTATTCTTCTTCTTCCCCACCATTACTTCTCCACCAACCTGAGAGAGAGGGAGAGCTTAGGCAAGTGCATCTTGCTTCATGGGGGAACTCCATTTTTATTGTTCTAATTGTCTTCCTCATGTGTTTCTAACCCACTTTAGTACTTAATATTTTTTATTTCCGTGGTTAATTTCTTGTAGATCTAGCTTTGTGGTATTTTCGGTTTTTATGAGTTTTGATCTATCAAACCTGCATATTTTTGCTATTTGATGGTTCAATGATGTAGAGAATTCTATTTTGTCCAAATTTGACCTACGGGAGTCTGGGTTTGGGTTCCTATTTTTATTTGGAGGAGCATGGAGACCATGGTATTTTCCATGGACATGTTCTCTGTGGGAGCCATTAATTGCACTCTTGGCAGCATGCAATATTTTGTGCTGAGTCGCATGGCCATTTAATTGAATTGGCCGCATGGCCGATCACTTGCTTGGCCGCATGGCATTTGCTGTTTACATGGCCATTAAATAATTGCATAGCCGCATATGCACTGTGCTTAGCCACATATACACATTTTAGTGTTTGGCCGCATATGCATATTTTGTGCTTAGCCGCATATGCACTGTGGTTGCATTTAATTTTGTTAGCTAGCCGCATAGGCCATGACTCAAAAGTTGGCCGCATGGCTTTTATATTGAATTGCATTATTTAAATTACATGGCCCCTTCTTTTATTCTGCATGCATTAGCATGCATGCAATAGCATTATTGGCCGCATGGAATTCCTTGTAGCCGCATGCATGTATAATAAGCTTTGGCCGTATGTGGCCAGTAGATTTGTAGCCGCATGTATTTTGCTTGCTTAAGCATTTGTTTGCAAGCCCTTTTGCATAAACATTGGCTAGCGTGCTTATTAAGCTAGCCGCATATGAATTATTTTGCTTTGGCCACTATTTAATGCATTGGCCGTATGCATTATATCCATGGCCGCATGGCCTTTGCAACTTATTGTTTGCATGTATATAATTAATGTATGCCTTTGCATGTATATAATTAATGCATGCCTTTACAACTTGCTGCTTGCATGCATATAACTAATGCCTTGCATGCATATATTTAATGCATGCATGCATGCAAGCATTCAGCTTGCATACTTATGTATTTATTGGCCGCATGGAACATCTATATGTTAGCCGCATATGGTAATATATGTTGGCCGCATATGGTAATATATGTTGGCCGCATGAGAATAACTATTGTGGCCGCATGTGCCATTAGAAATAGCTGGCCGCATATGGCCCAACCATAGCTGGCCGCATATGGCAGTTCAATAGCTGGCCGCATGTATTTGCTTGCCGCATAGGCTCAATATTTTATTTGCTTTAATGCATGCAATTATTTAACTCTTGTACAGTGGCAACATTATTAATTGTTGGCCGCATGGCCCTTTAATTAGCTGCTTGCATGCAACTTGCCTGAGCCGCATATGACAAGTGACTTGCTGGCCGCATGAAAATTTTCCTGAGCCACATGATTCCTCCACAGCCCTTGTCCCTGCTAATATTTAATTACCACATGTATGCTTGTGCCATATTAATTATTTCCTGACACGATGGTGACCCGTTGTGGTGCACATTTGACAATGACATGACATGATAGTGGCCCGACGTGGCACACTCCTGACAAGTAAACTTGACATGATAACTTGACATGATAAACTTGACATGATAAATCTGACATGATATATCTCAATATGCTATTGCGACGGCTAGCTTGACATGACAAGAATGATTGACTTGGATACTGTGGACGATTGTGCTTGTTACAATTGAACCCGTCTTGTCTTGCATCATGTCTAGGACAGGGATCCCTGAGTACCACGGTCAGGGGTACCTACTGAATACAACTAAGGCTAATTACTAGAATAATCCAGTAGTCATGAAGAGATTTTCCCAGCTACAGGCAATCCCGTTATCTGGACGCCCTACTTGGGATCTGTAGCCTGCCGTCGAGTAGGGCACATTTCCAACACACTGTCATATGTTGCACCCTCTAAGTCACTTAAGGGTACATGCATTTTCTGGACGATGTACCCACTTGATTCAACCCTTAATTGCGTCCGGATAGCCTGGATGGTCTGTAGAACTTGTGGCTGTAGAATAATCTCACTGCATCTTGCTAGTAATTAGGCCTGTGATAACCCTAGTTAGTTAAAGTATCAAGCCGTACTTATTGCTTGGCCGTGAATTGTTGGATGGAGTCTAAATCAGCCTAGTCTGTCTTGATCCTGTACAAGATTGTTAACATGACCTGATTTCTTATGTTTATCTTGCCGATAAATGGTGGAAAACCAAGTTCCGTTCAGATGAAGGGTTACAACCCCGGTCCTTGTTTGGTTTACGGGTTGTAACCTGGTTATCTGAATAGTTCCATGGTTATCTCGTCGTATATTATCCTGGTATTTTTCATATTTTCCGTTCTTACTGTTATTATTATTCTTGTGCTAATTGCTGGTTTTAGTTCCTAAGTGAAGCCTCCTTTGTGGCACTTGCTCTTTCTGGGGTCTGACCCAGCTGGTTTTGTATGGCCAGATACCAGAGCAGCTCCAGAGGATCTACCAACTTTCCAGTCCGATGGTGACCACCAGGCGTAATCAGGGCAACGAGCGGGTTTCTTTTGTTCTTCCACTTTATTGTAAAAATATTCTTTTGAGGCGTTTAGCCGACGAGCACCTGTTAGCTCATATTGTATACTTATTATTGTCTGCCTACGGGCTGTAATATGATTGACAGATCCTAGGGTTGATCATATATGACTAAACTCTTGCTAGTCCTCACATTTTGTAACGACTAGCTTCATGATCAGCTGAATATGTAATGTTTGGGAAGCCTTACTATTGTATATTTGGTGATCTTACATCTTACAACTTTACTTGTTGCTTGAGATTGAGACACTAGGCTTGTTATTGACCATAAGAGACTGATGGATTGTAGTTAAACCCTCATATATCTAGACAGTCGTGACCGTATAGTGAGGTGGATTCCATTTTATTATACGTTGTTGGCTATGTATGCCCCCGCTCTCCAGTATTCTGGTTCTGGGGCATTATCGACACGAACATTCTTTGGTCACACTACATGCTTACACGGGCTTGAGCTTGGTTCGAGCCGAGTCTGGACTAGTTTGGTATGACCGGGTCTTCTACAAGTCAGTAAACTAATTAATAAATAATTAAACCATTTATAGGGGTTATGTCGCAACTTGGCTTGGTTTTCCTAGTTAGGACACACTTATGGCTGGGTCTTCATTGGCATAGCTAATACACTAGTCAAGGCACGCCACTGCACTATCCTTGCCATGATTCCTAGTCGTCTGATACTTCAAAACTCAACTATGGCTAAAGTCATCTACCGTAATAATTAACTAAATAATTATTAATAAAAATCTAAAAATCCCCATTTAAATCAAAAATATAAATAGAAAAATATTTCAAAAAAATTTTTGGGAAGGGGATCTACAAATCTATCCACCTTAAAAATAATTCGTCATCGAAATTCTAATTCATAACTATTCCTTAAAATTCAAAGTTTACTATTACCTTAATCTCCTCAAATTTAATTTCTCAAAATAGTTTATATCCTCCTCCTAGTCATTTTGTAACTGCGAATACTTGAGGACTTCTACCCACCTTTGGTCATACTACTCCTCAAAATACGGTCACAAAAATCTTATAATCTTTTAACTAGTTGCAAACAATCCTTCAAACAGATATCTAGGACATATGGCACCTATAATCCCTCATATCTATAAACAACCAATTATTCTATAGCCAAGCAAATATCTATAAACAACCAAATATTCCATAGTCAAGCAATATTATACTATAATTTAAAATTTTCTGATGAATTCTAGACAGCATGATCATTCATCACCCCGAAATAGAAAGGGACGAGAATCAATGGTACGAAAAAGCAAGGAAGAATAATCGAGAGAAAATATGGAGTTTCAAGAACGGTAGAGAAATTTCTAAAAGAATTTTCAAGGCAGTATGGATTGAGATTTCTAAGGTTTAGTCATAGTCGCAGGCTCGTATCAATACAGTTACGTAACCGATACGATATGCTCTGTCACGCCCCGCTTCCGAATAATCGGATACGAGTCGGACACGCCCAGCCTTCGTCGATGGACACGACGAAGTAAGCTGTACAATACTAAGAAAAACTCAAAGTCACAATGTAATGTAAACCAAAACACAGCTTTTATAACGTTCCCAGAAATCACCAATATCCATCAAGTATTTTAAAATACAAACTCAGCCGAAGACAAATCCGGTCCAATGAAATAATATACAATAATGAATGTCTACAATACAATCTCCAGAAAAATAAAATGAAATAAATAGCTGCAATATCCAAGCAATCACCAGCTCCATGTAATCTTCCACTCACCTGCAACGATCCTATCAGAAAAAGAGCAAAGTACAACCCTGACTAGACAATATACAATGTAATCTGTGATCCAGAGTACAAGGTGAAACTAGAATACCAGAAAACTAGAACATGAAATGAAACTGAAACTGTGGTACCAGAAATGAAATGTAAAACTGCAGGCAATGGATGACAATCAATATGCTAGACAATGAACATGGCTATCAATGTACAAGGCAATGAATCACGACAATCAATATGCAATTGTGACAATTTTGAAATATTAAAACTAATGTGTGATCGGCTTAGGAGCAATCAATCAATCAATGAGGCAATGAGTCAATTCTACAAGGTACGACTTCATCGTACGTGACGTGTACGATTAGGCTATCTACAATTACCTATGTTGGGTGTGGTCACACAAAAGCTAATATTTCTTCCAATCCTGCAATAACAATGACGCACAAGCAATGAACAATGGTACAAGACAATCGTGTGTAATTCGTGTCCGATATGAGAACATGGCACATGCAGGTAAGACAGAAAAACAAAGTACAAGTCGAGTCAGTGTACTTGCCTCGGTTTGGTTGCATAAGAATAGTACTGCATGGTTGCAATGATTCACCTGTTATATTTGTACAAGTTATTAGGGTTTTGAATAATGCCATTGGCTAGATATGATAACTGCTAAACTTTAACTAAGAAACTATTTATTTAACTTATAGGAAATATTTATTGACATATCTTGAAAATATTTTTTAACTATATATTAATAAGGAAGTTATTTACTAGTTTAATCAAAATAATATTTCAAGCTCTATTTGTAAAGAAATTATTTTAGGAAATAATAGAACACCTTCTAGTAATTAATATTAACAAAGTTAAACCAAATATTTTATTTATATAAAAACATTTTTAAACCATAAATGCTAACCATTCAATAATACTATCTGAAAATTTACTAACCAATTACTATATTAGATAAAATATTTTAATATCTTTATAGGAAAATACACTTTATGGCATTTTATTAAAATAAATAACATTTGAGCCCAACTCCTATTTTAAATCCACTGCTAATAAAAAAATTTAACAGTTTAACCAGCCCAACTCCACTGGCCCAAAACCCAATAGTCCAGCCCAACTAAATCAATACACTGCTAACTATTATTAGAAATAAACACAGCCCAATCCTAAAGCTCTGGCCCAACCATTGGCCCAGCCCTAAACTCATCTCTAACAATTAAACTTAATATTTCTCTTAAACTGATCAGCCCAAAGTTCAGCCCACAGACTCGGCCCTTAACCCGGCCCAACTGCCCAGATATAATCTATTCTGTCTTTCTCTCTCTTCTCAGCCGTTCACTCGAAAAATCCAGAACCCTCCGAAGACTCGAGAGAGCTCCGGCGAGAGAACTCGGTCTTTTCCGGCGAGAGAACTCGGTCTTCTTCGGCGAAGGGAACCCCCCACTTCATCTTCCTCCTCTGCTTCGTCTTCTCTACCTCGTCTTCCTCAGCTCTTCAACCCTAACACGAAACCCTAGCTCAAACCCTAATCTTTTCTCGCTTGAACCCTAGCCGGAACTAGGTTGACAGAGCCATCCCAACTCCTTCTTCGTCACAGTCACAAACCCAAACCCTAAATCCATCCTCTTCTCCTCTCGCTGAAACCCTAGGTTCTAGGAACAAGAACTACAAATCCTAACTCTTAGCCTCACCTTCGTCTTCCTCCTCCAGCCTGAAAACCGAAACCCTAAACCTAAGATTCTATTAGGTCGTCTTCCCCAAACTCCACCGGCGAAAACCCTAGATCTAGGTTCTTTCCCAGCTTCACAAACACTAGGTTCTAGTATGGAAACCCTAGATCTACAGAGAAATAAGGTAGAGAAGGGGGTTTTGAGTAGATCGAGGCGGGGAGCTCACCGTGATCGGAGGGGATGTCGATCCACGATGCAGCGGAGTTCTCCGGTGGCGAACGGCTACACGAAGAGCTCCAGTGGTGGCTCGGCTTCAGGCAAGGTCGTCGAAGTCTCCTCGGCTCGGCTGGTGGCGTAGATCGGCTGGTCGGCGCTCTTCAGATGGCGACTCTGACCTCGTGATGGCTCGACGAGCAACTCCTCGGCGTAGCGGTGGATCTCCGACGACGTCTGGCTGCTCGACGACGAGTTCAACCCATCGTGGCGGCGGCGAGCTCTACGAGACGGCTCCTCGAGTCGCGAAGGCCGCGCACTGCTCGAGAAAGCAGCACAAAAATTGAGGCATCGACGTTAATGGCGGTGCATACGGCCCGAGGTGGCACAGTCCTCGAAGCTCGTCAGTGACGCGACAGTCGAGGCGGCTCGCTACTCGACGACGACGACGCGGTATCTCTTCGGGTGGCCTATGAGCTGGTGGTGGTGGAGTGACGGCCTAAGTGGCGGCGGCGGCGAGCTGGGCGACGTTCCGGCGAGGAAGCTCGGCGAGACGGAGGACTGTGGCGGAGCTCCGGTGACAACGGCGGTGGCCCGGCAGTGGCGGTGCTCTCGAGTACAGAGAAGAGATAAGAGATAGAGATGAGAGAGAAATTGTGGAGAGAGAGTGACGTATCAGAGAGAGAGGGTACTGTGCGTGTGTCAGGAATTTCAGAATGCATTGATCTGTGTGTAATTATATAATAAAATAATGTGTGTGGAGAGCGGCAAAGTGGTAATAAGGAGTAGATCTGGGTGTAATATAAAATGGCAGTGTAGTAAATTGGCATAGATCTGGGGGTGTAGTATAGTGGTAGCTTTGTAAATAAAAACAGATCTGAGGGCATAGAAAAATTAGTTGTAACTGATTTACAAAATTCAAATACTAAAACAGTCTTCAAAAATTGGTTTTCCCTCCAATAAATTGAAACAGAGTTTAAAACAGAATTTAAAATCAAAACAGACTTAATTCAAACTGGTTTTTAACTAAAAATAATTCAAATAGTTTTTCAAATATTCCCTCCAAACAGATTAAATTAGTTATCAGGAACAGAAAACTAATTTATTCAATAAAATTAGTTAAAAACTCTTCTTACTGCTAGCTAACTGTCAACTAAGATAATTACACTTCCTAATTAGTAAATAGTAATTAATTACGAAAATATATTTCCCAAATAGAATCCACTTAGAAGTTAACTAATAGAAACCACTTGCTATTATGATTAATTACACAAGCTTAATAGTAACATCCAGTAAAGTAAAACAATAATAAACCATTTATCATAATTAACAGTTAATAACTAATTATAACTTAATCAATATTAATAACAATAAAAAATACGTAATTTAGTATTAAAATATTTTTTTCAATTTGAAGAAAACCTGAAATTCATTTTAATCGAGAATATGATTTCGTAAGAAGCAATATTTAAATTCAAGAAAATTAGAAAAATTCTAAAATTTACCAAACATGATTTTGGGAGTTACAGCTCTGACCTGCATGGGCCACCAAAAAAACTTGTCACGACCCGTACCCATTTTTTGGACGCGAGCACGTGAGCAAGCCAGCTACGTATCAAGCGGACACCAGCCCAACTTGAATACGTAAACGCTGTCACGGCTATGGTAAACTGCCAAATCATGGCAAATATATCTATATCTCAAATCCAAAATAAGTGTACGAATCATGAATAAACACTATGGGTCGTAGTCTGCAGCCCACTAGCATATATGTCCGATAAGACTCAAAGAATATAACTAGAGTCTCTAAAGTGAATTAATAAGCAGGGTATCTCATGATAAAGAATAAAAAGCACGAAAGGATAATAATATAATATTACTGACAAATACCTGAATCATGCATCACAATTATCTACCATCCCGCTCTGCTAGCTAACTCCATGCAGTCGCTAAACCTGAAGAGATCATCAGGTCCTCAAAGGACATAGAAAGATACATAAAAATATGCCTATCTAACAATTTAATCATGCATGATAATATGAACAGGATATACACTAAGAACGACACATAACATGGCAATAGACTACGACCAAACTGCTAACAAGTGACTAACGACAAGTGGCTACTGATAGATGACTATGAACTGGAATACAAGATCAACTACACGTAACTGAACTGCTGGATGAACAAGCGAACACGAGATTAATGGAATACCAAACCCTCGCCCCGAGTGGACTCGCAGGTTTGAACTAATCACTAACCCTCATCCCGAGTGGACTCTCTGGTGCAAATGGTCAACCCTCGTCCCGAGTGTGGACTCTCTGGTGCCAATGAACACGACAAACACTCTCGTCCCGAGTGTGGACTCGCTGGTGCAAATGAACACGACAAACACCCACGTCCCGAATGTGGACTCTCTGGTGCAACTGATCAAGACAAACACCCTCGTCCCGAGTGGACTCTCTGGTGCCAAGGAAACAATAACAAGGATTTAGCAGTTCAATTATACGTATTCATTCTATAACATGAACCTGTCGAGGTACAAGTAACAATAAGGTACAACTCAGTCAAGACCCAGGTAAGGACAACTCTAATATGAACTCATATGGTGAACAAGCCTGGCATATCTATAATATCAAGTCATGAAGATGATATACAGGCAAGTCAAATAACTAGTGAACATGGTATGAAGAGCATATACAAATCAAGACGACTAGAGAACTGATAATAACATATAAATCCATAGAACTAGAGTAACCAAATGATAACCAAATAATCACAGAAAAAACTATAAGCCTGAAATTAAACTGTAGAGGGAGGCAAGGTATACTTTCCTGGAGATTACGAGCAGATCCAACAAAATATAGTCAACAACTAAGCCAAAAAGTCCAAATCATCACCACTGTCTCCGAAAGCTGAAACAGACAATGCCAACATTCTCAGAATAGTCAAATTAGCTAGGATTGCCTGTCCTTAAGTCCAATTCTGGACACAGGGGCAAAACAGTAATTTTAGGCCAAATGGTGTCCGCCGTTGGACCCACTTTACACCAAAAAGCGTGCCAAGGTCAATGGTCTCTAAAGTCATCAAACTATATATCTATGGATCCGGTTTGATGATACAAACCCAACGGTATGTCCAATTTTGGATTCTGGTGGGCCGTACACAAAATTGCCCGTTGAATCGGATCGTAGGGCCCGCAAAACGGCGATCCGATCAACTGTCTTAGAATTGGACCAACTTGGCATACAGGACCAGAAAAATGATACGGTCCTATTGGCGTAAATTTTGTCTCGATCTGACGAACGTGCACAAAGTAATTAGAAAATTTGCACAGAGGCTGATACGGTAAATTTTGACGAATACGCATCAAATTCGTCGTACACACGCGACCAATTTGAATTCCGTCAAAGCCCACACGTCTACGAAGACGTTACGCACCTTTCGATGCTTTCGGTTCACGACCACGTCACCCGGATTGGCGGGACGCACGTCGTATCGAAGGTTTTCGTCATTTTTAAAACAGATTTTTCTTGATTTTTAACCATAAATAATTTCCAGTATAATACCTTAAAAACAATTCTACGAAAAGGAGTTCGATCTCGTATAGGTTGTCTACAGGTCTGTTTAAATGGATTTTCAAAAAGGTTATTGGGTTAACGAGGATTCGTTCATAAACAGGAGTACTTCGACTACTTAATGTCCTATTTTGAACAGGATTTTGGTTCGACTTTGGGTCGATATATCGTACAATCTAGGGTATATAACTTTGAGGCATTTGAAGATGATTGAAGTCGTATATGTTGTGTGTGTACCTATGAAGACGACACGCAAAACGATCACTGAACGGTCGAGAAATACGCCACGAAAATCACGCGTCTGCGGCTGCTACTGTCGCTGGCTGTCCTGCGCGCACGCTGTCCGCGACGGACCTGGTCGGCCGACGGCCCCGTGGTGGCGCGCGGTGGCCCTGGCAGCGCACGCAGGGATGTGGTGGCCGAGTGGGAATTTCGGTTGGGAATATTTAGGGTTTTATTTTCAATCTCTCGATATATACTCACGTATATATACGTGCCTAATCTGAACATGGGGTGGGGGTCGGGCTGAGCTCTCGGTTTGGGATTGCTTGCTAGTTGCTTTGGGCTGGGCTTGGGATCCCTGCTGCCTTCTTTTCTTTTCCTTTTTTTAGCATAGATAAATACATATCTACATATATACATCTACTTATGTACACACACACACACACACACACACACACACACACACACATATATATATATATATATATATATATATATATATATATATATATACGCACATGTACATATATATTTCTCTATACGTACACACCTATATATATATTTATATATACATAAACATACACACCTATATAATATATATATTTACATATTCGTACACATGCATAATATATATTCATATATATATATATATATATATATATATATATATATATATATATATATATATATGTGTGTATATATATATATATATATATATATATATATATATATATATATATATATATATATATATATATATATATATATATATATATATATATATATATATATATATATACACATTCAAAAAAAAAAAAAAAAAAAAAAAAAAAAAATATATATATATATATATATATATATATATATATATATATATATATATATATATATATATATATACACACATTCACACATATATCTAGATATATGTATCTGTATATAGTCCTATATATATAGGTACATAATTGTATCTGAATAATACTCATTAAACTTGGAAAAATTCTCACAACATACAATAGGACTATTTATAGGAATATTAATATATATATAACAATATTTAGTTTATATTTAATCCAAAATACTGAATGATATTATTATAAATATATTAACAACATTAATAATAGGGTAAATTGTAAAAAACCACTCGTTAAATATACACCTTTTGCGTAGAAAGACCTTTTAGAATTTTTTGGCAGTTTACCCCTCCTTAGATTACAAATCCGCTCGGTTAGGCCACTCCAGCCAAATTTTAAAAAATTTATAGGATAAATTGCAAAAAAACCCTCGTTAGATTCCCGCTTTTTACACTAAAAGACTCCATGCTCTTAAAATTCCCAAAAGTATGAAATATGCTCATTTTGCCCCCAAATGACAATTTTAGCCCTCCCTCCTCCTTCTTCGGCTGTTTGGGCTGTGTTCGCCGACGAGGAGGAGGAGGGGGGTGCGCTCGCCGGCGAGGGAGGCGGAGGAGGGGTGGGGGGTCGGACGGGGGGGTCGGGGGGGTCGCTCGCCGGCGAGGAGGAGCAGGGAGTCGGGGCCGACGAGGGAGAGAGGGGGGGGTCGGGGCCGACGATAGAGAGGTGGGTCGGGGCCGGCGAGGGAGCAGGGGGGGTCGGGGCCGGCAAAGGAGGAGGAGGGGGGTCGGGGCCGGTGAGGGAGGAGGAGGGGGTGGGTCGAGGGGGCGCTCGTCGGCGAGGAGGGTGGGGCTGGGGCTCGCCGGCGAGGGGGGGATCGGGGGGATCGGGGGGGCTGGAGGATCGCCGGCGAGGGGGGGCGGGGGGGCTGGGGGCTCGCCGGCGCCGACGCCGCCGGGGGGGAGGGATTAGAGGGGGACAGGGGTATTTTAGGTATAAAATGTAGGTAAATTGCAAAAAATCCCTCGTTAAATATACGCGTTTTGCATAGAAATATGGGTTTAGCCTAATTATTCAAAAATGGGTTTAGCCTAATTATTCAAAAATACACAAGGGTAGCTAAAAAAAATCATTTAGCATACCTTTAAATCTCCTTTGAATATCAAATAATTATTATATATATACATATAATAATAAATAATAATTGCTTACAAAATATATGTAGTAGAGCTTCTAAGGTAAAATATGTACACATAAAATATACCGACACGAACATTCTTTGGTCACACTACATGCTTACACGGGCTTGAGCTTGGTTCGGGCCCAGTCCGGACTAGTTTGGTATGACCGGGTCTTCTACAAATCAATAAACTAATTAATAAATAATTAAACCATTTATAGGGGTTAAGTCGCAATTTGGCTTGGTTTTCCTAGTTATGTATGGCTGTGTCTTCCTTGGCATGGCTAATACACTAGTCAAGGCATGCCAATGCACTATCCGTGCCATGATTCCTAGTCGTCTGATACTTCAAAACTCAACTATGGCTAAAGTCATCTACCGTAATAATTAACTAAATAATTATTAATAAAAATCTAAAAATCACCATTTAAATCAAAAAATAAAAAGAAAAATATTTCAAAAAAAATTTGGGAAGGGGATCTACACTTCCTGCTGACGCTCTCAGCAACAAGGATGCGCCACTGGTATCACATATCTGTCTGAAAAATACAGTATTGATTGCATTCCCCAACCGTCTTCTTCCCAGCCGAAGAAGATACGTCAACGGAGCAGAGGTACAACCAATCTCCTACGTATGAGCTCTGGTACGCAGGAGAGAACGTCTGTCTTCAACAGACTCACTCGGTGTCATAGACAGACATAATTAGATTCTGAGTACTATGCACCTGTGCGGGCTAGTACAAAAAAATTCAAGGCAGCACAGGCAATGCGCCATGAACGTGCTACGCCAACAGCAAATCAAAAGCATGTGTTTAAAATCATGCGTGTTGCTTATGGTAAGCTGTACAGAGTCGACTCGGGCGCATCTGTGCCAGAAATGGGTCGACTCTCAAAGTCCCTGTCCCGCTTGGGTGCATCTACTGCATTTCGAACCAAGTTTGGCTGGACAACTACGATGTTGAGTCCATACGCCCACTTGGATGACGTGCATGAAGTGGACTCAAGTTGCCATAAATGTTGTTCCTCTACCAATAATCTTGGCGTATCTCGTGTGCGTGAGCCAGATCATGGGGTACAGCATTCACATGACCACCCCGGTGCTTGGCCTTGCCATGCGCCTGATAGGGGTATTAAAGTAAAACTCTCCGAATAGGATTTGCGTAATGTGATTAGTCACAAACGCAGATCATGAGAGCCGACCAATAAGCACAATGTGTTCCTCGCAGGGCACACCTGTGCCATGGTCACCATCAATTATTGTTGTTGCAAAACAGTGGCTCTACCACAGAGACAGTCCGTGTTTCAGCGACTACAATCTACAGCACCTATCCGACGTCGCCTCGAAAAGAAAGTGCTAATTAAAGACGAAGCGAAGCCCAAGATCGCTTCCTGTCATATTGTCTCCAATTCCCACTCATCCGTGAGAAAGACAACCACCAACTCCTCAGCCTCTGCATCCAAGACTCAGCTGAAGAAGAGCAAAACAGTGGTCCCATCCCCAGGGGTATACGAACACACCCGAACAAGGATCAAGGCCATGGCAGAAGCCACAGCCGGGGGTAGTCAAGCCTCTGACAACCCTCCCCTCGAAGACGAAGAAGCGCTTCGATAAACCAACCCTGACATAGCTGGAGGTAGCCAACACGAGGCCTCACAAGAAGAAGCCCCTCCACAGGAATGCGAGGTCGAAAGCGAAGCCTCGACCGTTCCATCCACTTCTACCCATGTGATCATAACAGCTTACATGGCAGGGGGTGGTGATGAAGGAGAATCAGACGCTCCAATGCTGGACATCGTAAAGCACATAGATACCCTTGAGGGGAGTCTCAAAACTCTCTCTGCCTCCATGCAGATCCTGACCCAGGCGATGTTCGACATTCGAACCACTCTGGCAAAGGCACCTGTCTCCACCAGCCCCGATCCAGGGGCCAACGGAGATTCAACTATACCCCCTCAACGGGTATCTTTAGCGGCGGAGCACCACACTGCACCGCGAGCGTCAGCTCCTTCCAATATCCAACTTCAGGCCGTACCACCTTCACCTGCTCCCAGCTCGACAGAAGACTTGGCCGAGATGATCAGAGACCTGTGTGAACGCTTTGAGGCCCGAAACAGGCAGGAAGAACGCCAGAAGTTGGGGCTTCCTCAACCCTACCCACTTGAGTGGAATAAGGTGGTTTATCCTCCCAAGTATAAACCACATACAATGATGCCATACGACGGAAAGGACTCTCCTCGTCAGTATTTGACCTACTTTCAGTCTCAGATGGGGCATCTCCCAAAAGAAGACGCCTTGCTCATGAGCCTATTTGTCGGGGCTATGAAGGAAGTCGCCTACGAATGGTACTGCAGTCTCCCTGACAACTCCATATCTTCCTTCGATGATTTGACACACCTCTTTCTCGATCGGTTCTACGATGGAGGGAGAGACATGACCATGTCGTCTCTAATATAAGTGCGACAGACTGAGAAGGAGACTGTTCGAGAATTCATCGAGCCACTACAACAAAAAACCCTTTTAATGATGGCTAAAAAGCGTAATTAATGACGAACCATGACGCTTTTTTTTCACAGCAACCGTTATGAAAACGGGTGTTATAAATGTGTCACTACCACATTTCTAGCTTGAGGGTATTTTGGTCATTTTAAAAAATTTGGAATTATTTTGGAATTATTAGTATTAATTATATTTATTAGAATTTTTAAGTGATTTTTAGTATATTTGATTTGGTGCTATATTTGACTTTGACTAATGTTGACTTAGGAGACTGTCCTAGAGGCTAACCTAGGTCATGACTATTTGGTTAGGTTATAGGACCCTAGCTTGACCTAAGTTAGTGGCATTTAACCCATTAGAATTATTTTGGAGAAATTAGGATTTAATTTGATTAGGAAATGGCTTGTGATTTCACAAGTCATGACTTGTGACTTAAAGTCTTAGAGGCCCAACCCAACCTAGTAAAACCTAGCCCTAGCCCAGCCCATGGCCGGCCACATGGGGATTCCCCCTCTATTTAATCCCTCCTAGAAATTAGGGCTAGCCTCCATTAGGAATATTTGCAAGTTTAGAAAGAGGTGAGTCTCCATCTTCTTTAATTCATAGAAATTCCACTTCAATTCATTTTTCCCCCAAACCAATTGCAATAGGACCTAAAATTATTGTATTTGCTGTTGGTATTGAGAAATTTCAGGGAAAAAAACAATTTGGGAGAGTTTTAGTGGTTTGAGGATCCTCTCATTTGGGGCTTTTTGTTATATTGCAAATCCCTAGGTAATATTCTAATCTTTTTCATAAAATACTATTTTTATTGCATATCTAGGAAGCCCTAGGCCTAACCTAACTGTAGGACTAGCTAACCCTAGGTTTTGAGTCCTGTACGTGTCCGTATCGGACACGTATCAGTTCGTGTATGAAGGTGTTTGACGAAATGCCCCAAAGGGCATTTCGATTTGTTTTTAGGAATGTATTTGAATAGGAATTAGGGTTTTAACCTCGCTTCTGTGTTTTCATTGTTCTGAACACATATTGGTGTCGTGTCGAGTCGCCACGGACACACGTATACGCGGGTGCACATGCGCGCGCGGGCACTGTAGCTGCCCTGCTACTCGGGGCTAATTGCGAGCAGGACACGACACATCGACACGAAATACTTGACACACATGAAGGGCGACCACTGATACCACGTGTGTCAAGTTGCACGTCCTCTCATGTCGTGTCGGACACGATATCGCGCGTGCATGGATAATGCACTGTGCGTGCACAGTACTGAGTATTGTTCTCTGTTTAATTTCAGTTTTAAATGTTTTTAAATTGTGTTTTAATTTGCTAATTAGATCCTAAATATGATGTATTATATATGTTAGATTTAGTTTACATGTTAGATTAGGTTTTAATGTGAATTTTGGTTTCGATTGGGTTAAATTCATGTTAACTAATACATAGGACTGATACTTATTTCTTTCCATTTTTTCCTAAACATTAATCCCTGTTTTATTGCTGTTTCTCACTGATTAATACTCCTACATGATTGTTAGTTTATGTTAATGCAATTTACTTTCGAATTTGACTTTTTGAGTTGTGAATGGGATTGGCAATGTGTGGTTTCGAATACTGACCTGAGAATTTAGTGACCCTTCCTTCTTAACTGAACTGTAATTGAAATGATTCCAAACCTGAGATTTTATGAACTGAAATGGTTGAAATTCTCATGTGGATTGGTTAGCTAAATGTTATTACATTTTCCATTTTTCCTGAGATGCATTCACTGTTCATTCTATGTTTACACATATTTTCCAAATAACCTGTCAACTGTTTTTCCTTTAATACTTCAACTGATTCTTGGAGATGTGTTTAGCTCCCTGTTAAATGTAAACTGTCAATTCATGTTTTAATCCTAGTTTGAAACTGAAATAGAATGAACATTGAAGGTAAATTCTCATACTTTGAATGGGTTTTGGTTCATTGTTGAATGTGGATTAGTCATCAAGTTAACTATCAAGTTCCCTTTATTAAAATTTGAGAATAGGTTTCCTATGTTACTTCACTGAATTTAGGATTTCCTTCAACTGTCAATTGATTTCCATTCCTTCCTTACTGTTTCCAGATTTTTCCCCTCACTGATTTCACATATATACTTCACTGCCATGCCACATTTTCCTGTACACACACAGGGTTTTACCATTTACTGTTTTCCAGTTATGCCATGAATCACTCATTGTTCCTACATGATACACACACAGGGACCTCACTGAACACAAGTTACCTATACACTCTCATGTCTTCTATTACACACACTCTCATGTTTCCTCCCACACACTCTCATGTTTTCTCACACACACATGCACCTTTCATTCCTATTTCCCTTTGTATATGAGTATGTGAGTTTCATTTAAGGTATCTTATATTATGTGTGTTACCAAATAATAGTAATATGGGTATATATAAATGTATGTGTGGTATATTATAGGTAACCTATAAGCTAGTGTGTATTTCTATATTAGATTATAAATATATCAATATGTGTATTATTTTAGATAGAGATATTGTCATGTGTATATGTGATAGCAGGTTGGCTTATAAGCATGGTATGGCCTATGGCCTATGGGTGGCTGAATGCCTAGTATAGAGTCTATATTGGACTTGTATAGCCTTGTTAGACCTAGGATAGACTAGTTAGACTAGTATAGACTTGTTTGACTTAGGTTCGACCTAGTTGACCTAGTTTGACTTCTAGGGTTGACCAGAGTTGACCAAGAGTTGATTTTGGCCTAGATTGACCTAGATTCATGTAGAATGTATTGACTTGCATCTTATTATCATTGTAGACTCATAGTGACTTGTACTGTTCTATAGGAGACAGACACTACTCCTCGGACAGTAGATATTCTCCAGATTCTCAGGATACAGGCGAGTACATTCTCTGATCATTTCATATCCTGCATTAGGAGTATATTTCCTGCTTTAGATTACTTTACATGATGCTGACACGTTGGAAACACGGATTAGTACTATATGGATCTTTTTGTGCGATGTTATCCCCTTAGCGGATACATCGGGTATTCGTATTCGTGTACTTTATCGTGAGCATCGTGTACTCCTTGTATTCGTGACATTCGTGTACAAATCGTATGAAATTGTGTATATTCATGTATTCACATGATCTTCTTGTACGACTATACTTCGTGTACAATAACATAACTTAGCTAGATCCTTGTGCATTGATTGGGGCGGGGGAGTAGAAGTGGTTATGTATTCAATCCAGTAGATTACTCGTGTACAACCTCTGTAGATTATTCGTGTACAACATCGTGCCGTCTACATAACCATCTTGTGCTCTGAATCACTAGCACTGTTAGTTCTCTATATATTGTAGCTATTTATTTACAGTCTCTCTCTTTTTATCATGTTATTCTTTCAGTATCTTGTATCTTACTCTCTAGCATGATTATATATCCTGACCTGCTATGATTTGTTGAGATGTACTGTGCTCGCTCCTGTCCTGACTGGACCTGTTGAAAATTTTACAGAGGACGAGGCTGAGGCGTTCTGCCCTACCTACTACGGTGCTACATTAGATGAGTGTTTGGACTTGGACCAGCAGCAGGATCCACTAGCAGTAGATGACACTCCCTTAGATTAGGATGTCTTTACTTTTCATGGATCACTGTATATGGATTTTGAGACTTTGGGATATGCACTTATTTTAGACACTTAGAATTCTGGATTGTATCTCTGTGTTTTCATTCTGGATATTTATCTATCTTTATCCTGTTCTACCTTAGTTGTGATTGAGATATATTCTGTTATGTCACCCCCATTCGGGGAGTATAACTGTTTATTACCTTAAACTGTTAGATGTTATGATCTAGGACAGCGTTCTACCGCCGACACTGCGGCGTAGGCTGGACGTACCCACGTCTCGTGCCCTTACTCTAGGGTGCGGGTCGTGACAAAATGTTTTTTAAAAGCGTTATAAAAAAGTCATGAATAGTTTCTATAAAAGCGTTATGAATAGTTAATATATAGTACACAATTTAGGACATTTTGAAAGCGTTATGAATAGATAATTTGTATAAGCTCAATGGAGAACATTTATAACACTCAATATTACTGAACTCATCACATTTTTACCGCTTAATACTGCACATTATATATTACTTTCCAAAAACTTCTCAATTCAGTTTTAAAACAACCACTTTGAACTATATTCACAAGAAAACATTGAAATGTTATATCACCATCTTCATTACATTATCTCAAAATAGGGTATCCAAATACATATATTTACAACTACTACTTAAATGGATCCTCAAAACAAGTAATGACTTTGGCTTCAACTTGAGCACATCAAAACTGTCAACATCACGTGTAGCAAATCCCTGAAAAAGATAAAAACATGGTTCAATATACTTTGTAATATTGCTCATGTACCAAAACATAAACTGAGAAACTGGCATTACCTTTCTAAATCAATCCCTTCCAATTTCAAGTTAGGTGTAAAATTCAACATGAGACGAGATGGCAATCAAACAAGCAACATGATTCAGGATAACTGAAATCAATGTTCTAAAAGTCATGTTAAATCTTGAAGGATTTTTGACTTCCAACATGGTCCATTCCTAAAGTGATTTCCCAGCCTCACCTTTCATTTACTATATATGCTTACTACATATGAAATAAATTTACAGACTCACCTTTTATTTACTATATATGCTTTTGCTTCCTTTAAATAATATTATTTTCTCATCCAAGCTCACCCTCATGTCCAGATTGGATCGTAAGGAGAAATGAATTCGAACTCTAGCATATATGAATTTGGACAAGCCCAGGTTAGTTGCAACCTCAGTTGCCCAGCATTTCAAGGAATGAAACTTTCTAAAAGAAAAATCCTAACATCCAATATGTACATAATCCAAATAGACGACAAGGGAAAGTGTATGATACATTACAATGTTGCAGTTAATTGAATCAATAAAACCAAACTCGTAAATATAAAACAAAGAGTTAAATCAAGACAAAAATTTCACATGGTTAAAATTCGAAGCCATATACGACTCCACCGATTGTTAACTACTTTGAAAGTAGATAAAATACTTCAAAGAAATGAAAGACTTGAATGCTCAAAAATAGTAACTGCTTATCAACTACATGATGCCTTAATTTTTTAGAGGCAGCATTGAAAATAAGAAGCAGGCTGTCACAGAGACTTGAGTATTTAACCAATGCAATGAGATACATTATCATGGGTCTAGACAAGACAAGTATCACTCTTGTCTAAGAAAGAAGGGATATGAAGGATTCTTGATCAATGGTATATAAAAAGAAAGCAACCAGAAAGTTGATCTAATGCTTGCTACTAGAACAAAATTGAATCCAATTTGAGTAAAATAGTTCATCACTAAGACTTATAGAATGAAGATGAGTACCTGAATACAAAAGCGAACAGTATAAATCCCCTCATCATTGTACTCTGGTGTGATTATTACTTCTGATATTCGAGAAATGTCAGTTAGGACAGCAACAACACTCAAAAACCAGCAGTCACCTAGTCGACCCTGCAGGCATCAACCATTTTAAAGCTATTCAGTAAATTGTAATACCATGGTTTATCCTATCTCTTTCATGACTATATTTAATCAAGGAAGAATAAAATGCAGATTAAAATCAAAAAAAGTTCACCAGACCTGGCAAACATCGGATGAATTTAAAGAACCAGAGAATAAGCAGGGACGAGCACTTAATGAACTCTCTTTAACTATATCAGTGGGTCTCATCCACTGTGAAACAACCTGATATGGTGAAATAATATTAAAACCATACAGAAGATGCTAGTAACAAGAATCACCATGATACAATACAACTACAGCAACTTGCCTGCAATTTGGGAGGAGGGTTTCCTGGATCGACATACAGAGAACAATCATTTGGAGGAAATTCTTGATCAGTGAAACATGGTTCTCCTTTGGCACAGAGAGCTTCCTTCACAGCTGTTTCAACGGACAACATCCGTTGGTTAATTTCTTCTTGAGTTTCGAACCTAGGCTTCATCGATTTTCTGATATAATAACATTCGGTAGGCAGACGAGCAGCCGGGCGCACGAGTGCCAGAGCTCCGAGTTCGAGCTCCTCTTCTCCCCCTCCCTAATTTTTATAATAACATTCACTAAAGTAAGCTTAAACAAGCAAATATACAATGATTTGGAAAACACCAGTTTGCAATATGAAACTTGGTAAGTCTCTGAGTTGTCAGAAATGGAATTTCTATTTCCACACAATACTACCTAACACTAGTAAATTACTCGCCCCTACGTACCTATGTTGCTGCTCTCCCCCCATACAGGGTCGGATGCGCCAGCTCTCCCCATCATATGGAAATAGAATCATCAAAATCGATAAAAGAACAAGTCACTACAAAAAAAATGTCAAACAACCATGCAAGCACCGGGTCCAACTAATGAGGAAGTGGATCGACTTGCTTAAAATTATCGATTTCAATTTAAACCAAACTTAATTGGAAGAGTCCAACTACAGAAACTCAAAATAAGAACTTGCAATATGGATGTGACACGTGTATTTCACTAACATTGAAAGTGTACTTATTTTTCTAGTTAGTCCCTTGGAAAAAAAATCAAAGGATGAGATGCATGTAATCCAACGACTTACATGGCCGAGTTTTTATAAATCAAAGGACTTTTGTAATTGAAATCCTCCGAAAAAGGTCATAATGATGAGGACGGAATATAGAAAATGATGTAACCTAGAAATATAAGTACGATAATTCATTTATAGCAATTTGAAGAAGTGAAAACAATAATCAACAGCTCTAGATTGCCACAAATGCATAATCAAATTTAAACAGCTACATAGTGATTCGATTAGTGCATGCAACCTTGGATGTGGAGAACCCTTGATCGGCTTCTGGCCGTACTTCTTCCATGAGTAATCGTCCGGGGGGATATCGACAAGCTTGTTGCTGATAGCAGGCACCTTAATCGACCGCTTCGCTCTGAGCTTCCTACAAATGAAACAAACGAACGCACGCACCGGAATTTAATTTCCCAAACACTAATGTACCACTAAAAATAGAGAAATTTGGAAAAGGATCGAACCTCCTCTTGGAGCAATGGCACCTGCCGTTGCTTGCGCACTTCCCGTCCTCGCCTCTGTCCGCGCACCTGCGCTTCGGGGGCGCGTGGAGGCCGGCCGGTTCGGAGGACGGCTGCGGCCTGCCTTAATTTCTTGTTTAAGCTACAAAAACAAGAAAATTAGGGTTTCCATAAACGAAAATGACTCGCATTCTAAAAAACACAACAAAAATGAGATATTGGGGTAAAATTTGAAAATTTTGAGGCCGGAAGAAGCTCAGGATAGCTCGAAAAAGCTCTCGTTGCTGCTCAAAATTGCCATAGGAGGAGCTCTCGAAGGAGGAGGAAGATTTCATTATGGAGCTTGCTGGGAGGATGTGGATCTCCCTCTCCAGGCTGTCGATCTCGCCAGGGAGGATATCGAGGAGGGTGGAGAGGTCGGAGAGGAGGCCATGGAGGTCGGCACAGAGGGCTCTGGAGCAGAGGAGAAAGCGGACGTGGCTACGGGTCGAGAATGGGACCTAGGTTAGGGTTTGTGGGAGGGGGGTTAGGGGCTTAGGGCTTAGAATGGGACCTAGGTTAGGGTTTGTGGGGGATTGAAAGAAGGAGGAGGAGAAGATTAGGGTTTGGTGAGAGGAGGGAAGAGGAGGAGAAGGGGAGTGGAGCTGAAAGGGAAGGAGAAGGGATTTGGAGAGGGAATGAGAAGGGGGCGGGGGCTTGAGCCTTAAAATATCGCAGGGGTGGAAAGGATTTTACAGAAAACTTATTACAAGTTTGCCACCGCTCTAAAATATTAATGACGTTTGGTTTTATAAACTTCACAAAAAGTCCAGAATTAGTCCAAACCATCATAGAAAAAAGGTATTTCGAACTTTGATAACGCTTAGGTATCCGGCGTCATCAATACGTCTTGTCGAGCGTTATTAATAGGCCTTTTTGTTGTAGTGAGCATTTCAGACATGCATGCCTAAGGTTGCCTCCAGGCATGCCGGAACATGCACTCATCGACTCCTGCAGCATGAACATGATCCCCACGATCAAGCTCTGGCTCAACTCCACTCCCCCGCCCGATTGGAGTTCGTTGATCATTGAAGCCGAAGCTGCTGAGAAGAAGGCACGTAATGCTCGCCTTCTGGGGGTTAACTTCCTCACCTTTGACGATAAAGGGAAACGGCCTCCGACCAGCAGTAGCAGCCGCGAAACGAAAAGAAAACAGGTATTGACTGTCAATACATCTAATAGCATACAAAGTCCTGCCCAAAGGCCTCCTACCGCACCACGACCGAAGATGGTCTACTCCTTCCATGATGAGGATACCTTACAGCTCTTTGAAATGCTGAAGCAAGGCGACAAAATCAAATTGCCTGATCCCAAGCGTCCTGACGAAGTAGGCAGAGTCGGCGACCCGAGGTATTGTCACTACCATCGGTTCATTGGACATCCAACTAAAGACTGCTACATCCTCAAAGACTACATACAGCGCATGATCAATACAAACGTCATCTTAGTCGATTACGAGGAGAAGACAGTCTCGGCCAACATAGTGTCGCTCCAGTTTGGAACCTTACCGCCTACCGCGGCTCAAGATGGCGTCATCTCCATCCCAAAGGCGACAATAGAAGTAGTCAACCTTTCACCAACTCGTGACAACGTGGGTGGGCTAACACTACTCACAACGTCCAAAGGAGAGATTATATGGGTTCACCCGGATCTCGTTCCAGAGCTGACTCAACCGAGGGTAACCTCTACCTCCAAAAACAAAGGCAAGAAGACCAAGTCTTGTCGAATGGTGACTTCCACCTTTGAGGAAGCACTGCCCGTACAAATACGTTCACAGTAGAACGCCTAACCAGAGGAGATTCCGCCCGAAGTGATGCCTCTTATCATCACCACAACTGTCCAAGGAGAACTTTCATCCCAACCTCCTGCAGCTGATAAACAAAAGTAGAAGGAGGCCTGCTTTGACAGGCCTCTTCGAAAAGACAATATTTCGGGGTTGGCCAAGCCCCATAACTTCGACATACTGGCACAACTGGCCAGTACTCCAGCACGGCTTTCCCTATTCGAGCTCATCCGCCTATCCAAAGATACTCGAGAGGCTCTCTGCGAAGCCCTGAAGGACGCCGAGTCTTTCATCAGTCAGGTCAAACAGCCTGATAACAATCCTACAACATGTCCACACTGCCATAATATGGGGGAGATCATCCCCAACGTCACATTCACTCAACAGGATATTCTGTTCAAGAATAACAGGCACAACAGACCCCTGTATTACACAAGATATGTCGGTGCCATCAAGGTGGATCGAATACAAATTGACCCTGGGTTTTCTCTCAGCATCATTCCCCGAACTCTACTTCAGACGTTGGAGATCCCGATGCATCGCCTGACAGCGTCTTACACTACCATCAGTGGCTTCAACGCCAGTAAGAGTGAGCCGCTGGGGAAGATCCGCTTGAAGTATCACATCGGCGATCTCCAGACCGTGGTGACTTGCTACGTCGTAGATGCAGACGTCAACTACAACATCCAGTTGGGACGGCCATGGATACATGAATACATGGTGGTGCCATCTACTCTCCATCAATGTATAAAATATGTGTCCACCAGCGGTATCATCCGAACAGAGTTTGCTGATGTCGATCCCTTCAGAGGGATTAAAGCCTTCTTCACCGACGTCGATTTGTACAAATCAATTTATCTCGAAGATGAAGCCAATGACGCTGATGACGAGGCAGAAGCTGAGGTCGAAGATGACTCAGAGGTGGACATGATAATCAATGCTCCCTTAAAAGTGTGACTCAAAAGGAGGTCGCCTCAAACACCGGCTCCTATGGTAGTCAAACTCCGCGGGAAGGCGTCAGCTTCTCCGGGCAGGACATCTAATAAAGCTCCGTTGAAGATACGCCTCAAAGGCGAGCCCCCTCAAGTGGCGGCTCCTCTCATAGCCAAGCTACGGGAAAAGGCTCCAGCTTCTGGCACACCAACCGATGCTCCCCTCAAGAAGCGGCTCAAAGGTAGACCTCCTCAGTTGTCGGCACCTGTCAGGCCATAAAAGAAAACCTCGGCGTCCTTCTCAACACATTCCCAGGTGCCAACACGGGGCAAGCTCCCGAAAAACTCTCCTGAACCTTACAAGGCTGCTCCAGTTCTCACTGATAAAGAACTTGGATAGTACATATCGGCTAATGTCGATGCTCCATCCCTCGATGATGTAATCCCTTGGGACAAGATCCCGTATTTTATCAATAATAGAGTGTCTTTCAATTATTCTAGTCTTCCATATTGGAATACCATATACACTCTAGATAATGCTCTACAGCCGTTGCAAACACAAATAATGACTGTGAGTCATATAAATCGAGTCGTCCTGTACCAAGGAGTCTGTTATATAGTCCCGCCTCGGAACAAGGACGAGAAATCCATTATCTTTGGCAAAGTCGAGCGTCACCAAGACCTCCCACCGACGGAGTCAGAACCTGATACCGACAGAATACAAATCTACCGGTACAACGATCGAGCCAAGTATCTCATCCAAAAGATGGGTTACAACTTGAAGAGCGGCTAAGGTCTGAACTACGGCAAAGGTCGACGCCTTCCCCTACGACTTCCAGTGCCAAAAAGGAAGCCGCAAGACTATTATCATCGTACCCGACGGGAGGTAGGCTACATCACGCCTCCAACAACTCCAGAAGAATCAAAAGCAGAGTATGTCATACATTCTCACTCATCTGAAACTTCAACTTGGGACTCCGACACCAGTATCGGCTCAGTCTTCAGAAAAGTGCTGTCAGCCAACATAACATCCGTACATCCTTCAGAAGATAAAGATGACGATCAAACAGAGTCCTTCGAAGAAGAACCCTGGGCTCAACGCCTAGGCGCACAATGGGAGTCTCGCTTTGAATTGCGAGAACCCCCTACCGAAGACGAAGTCGAGCAGATCGACCTTGGGGATGGATCTTCATCCAAATCCATCTTCATCAGCAAGTGTTTGGGGGGAGGACCGAGAATCCTTGATCCGCCTGTTCAAAGAATATATCGACGTCTTCGCTTGGAGCTACGAAGACATACCGGGACTCGACCCACAAGTCGCAATGCACAAGCTTAACATCTTTCCTGACACTAAGCCCGTTAAGCAACAATAGTGGCGCTTTCGTCCTAACATCATGGATGCCATTGACAAAGAGATCGACAAGCTCTTGGATAGCGGGTTCATTCGTGAAGAGCAACATCCCGACTGGGTAGCCAACATCGTCCCCGTCACCAAGAAGAACGGAAAGATCCGAGTTTGTATCGATTTCCGAGATCTCAACTCTGTATGCCCAAAGGATGAGTTCCCACTCCTGATCACTGACGTAATGATCGACAACACTTGTGGCTTCGAGCGTATGTCATTCACGGACGGCTACTCAGGCTACAATCAGATCAAGATGTTCCCAGACAATGAGAAATACACGTCGTTCAAAACTCCAAAGGGGGTTTACTGCTATACAGTAATGTCCTTTGGCTTGAAGAATGCTGGTGCCATATACCAACGAGCTATGAGCACCATCTTCCGTCAACACCTTCATAAGACAGTCGAGTGCTATGTTGACGATATCGCCGTCAAGAGCCATCTTAAGGGTATCACCTACGAGACCTGAAGACAGTCTTCGACCTTATGTGGGCGCATCAGCTTAAAATAAACCCCGCTAAATCCTTCCTTGGGGTTTCTAGTGGAATGTTCTTGGGCTTCATCATCACTGCGAAAGGTATTCATGTCGACCCCGAGAAGACTAAAGCCATCCTTGACATGGACCCTCCGAAGAACCTTAGAGAACTTCGAGGCCTACAAGGATGACTCGCCTACATCCGGGGGTTTATCGCAAACCTTTCCGGAAAATGTCAACCCTTCACCAAGCTTATGAAGAAGGGAATTTCTTACGTCTGGACGGAAGAACGTCAGAAAGCTTTCGACGACATCAAAGCTTATCTGACAAGTCCCCAAGTCCTGGTGGCACCCGTCGCAAGCAAACCATTCTTGCTTTATGTCCGAGCAATAGACCATTACCTTGGCGCTTTGTTGGCCCAGAACAACGAAGCAGGCTATGAGCAGGCCATTTACTACCTCAGCAGGATGATGGTTGGGGCCGAACACCGGTATAACCCCATAGAAAAAGAGTATCTTGCCTTGGTGTTCACCATCCAGAAGACTCGCCACTATGTCTCGGGACAAACAATCCATATCATATCTCGAGTCAATCCACTCAGAATTCTCATGACAAAACCAGGAGCGCTAAACTCTTGGTTGGCTACGTGGGTGATATTATTGACACCATATGACATGGTATTCGTACCACAAAAGACTGTCAAGGGCCAAGCATTGACCGACTTCCTAGCCGCGTACCCAATCCCGGAATCATCCAGGCTCTACGAAGGTATCCCTGATGTAACTCCTCATCCCGTAAAATTTTTAAAATATTTTATTTACTTATTTTGATTTAAATGGCAATTTTTAAATTTATTTTTATAAATAATTATTTAGTTAATTATTACGGTAGATGACTTTAGCCATGGTAGAGTTTTGAAGTACAAGACAACTGGAAATCATGGCACGGATAGTGCAGTAGCATGCTTTGACTAGTATTTAGCCATGGTAGGGGGAATGCCAAGCCATAGGAGTGTCCTAACTAGGAAAACCAGGCCAAGTTGCGACCTAACCTCTAAAGACGTTTTAATTATTTATTGTTTAGATTTATTGACTTGTAGAAGATCGGTTGTACCGAACTAGTCCGGACTAGGCCCGAACCGAGCTCAAGCCCGTGTAGGCTTATAGTGAGTCCCAAGACGTCCATGACGATATACTTTGAGTGTATACTTCTACCTTGTTTTAAGTGTCTAATAAATATTTTCCTAGAATAATTGTTATATATATATATATAATATCAATATTCAGTTATTTTGATTGAATATTTATTCTTGGAAATATGATAATTATTTTTCATAGACATACTTGTGTATTTTGGGATCTAGACTATACAGATTTTGGGTGTACAACTACTGTTCTCGTCACTAGTCCATTAACTGTTATTATAAATATTATTTAGTTTACTTATGTAATAATATTATTTATATGGCTTGTGCTTACATATATATATATATATATATATATATATATATATATATTTTTTTTTTTAAAGCAGAAAAGGTGATTTATTAATAGAAAAACGGAAGGGAGCTCTAAACGAGCAATACAGACAGGTGTTGAGCCAAAAGACAAAAGGGCCCTGAAAAGCAAGGTAAGAAATGCAAAAGGTTGGACACCGAAGTTACGAAATTTCGGAAAATCCAAATTTTGAAACACAACGAAATTTCAAAACATTTCGAAATTTCGAAAACCAAAATTTTAAAACATAACAAAATTTTGAATTTTGAAAATTGAAAATTCGAAAAGGCATGGAGCGCTGGGCCCTAGAGGGATCGGGTGCACTGCTCGAGGGGGGGTGGGGGGCACTCAGCCCGAGGGGGGCGCACTGCCCGAGGGGGGGGCGCACAGCCCGGAGCCGGGGGCTCCGACGGGGGAGGCCGGGGGGAGGGGGACAGGGACGGGGACTCCGGCGGGGGAGGCCAGCCCGGAGGGGAGGGGCTGACCCGGAGAGGAAACACGTGGGCGGGGAAGACGAAGCGCCGGAGGCTGCCGTAGGGGCCGGGCGAGGCGGCGAACGGGGGGGAGGGGAGAGGAAAGAGGAGTGGGGCTCGACCTCCGGGGGGAGGGAGCGGGGGGCTCGACCTCCGGGCGGACGCGAGGAGGAGCCTACCACCGGCGAGGGGGAGGGCCCTCCAGCATGCGCCGGAGGGAGCGCCGGAGGCCATGGTAGGGGGGTTGAACGACGCGGGAAGGGGATGACGGGGTCGACATCGCCGCTGGCGTCGAACGACTGACCGACGCCAGAGAGGAGGAGGCTGACGCCGGGAAGGAGGAGGCCGGGTGCACCGAGGGCCGCAGCGCGGCCACGAGAGCCTACGAGGGGGGCTCGCAACCCGCGGGGGGGGGAGCACCGACGGCTGGGGGTGGGCGAGGGCTCCTGGAGACGCTGGGTGGGGAGCCGGTACGGGAGGAGGGGGAGATACCCTCAGGGGACCCAAGGCGGAGGCTAGGGAGAGAGGGAGAGGGGTCACTCCTGGGCCTCCGGAGAGCGGGGCGGGGGCCGGGGGACTCAAGGAGGACGCTGCCACGGGAGGGGGCCATTTCAGAGAGAGGAAAGTGGACGTAGCCGCGGAGGGGGCCGGCACAGCGGGAGGAACGGCAGGAGGGGGGCACCGGGACAGAGGGAGGCTGGCCAGGCTGAGCACAGCTCGGCCCCGGCTGAGGGCCGAGGAGGGAAGGGGCCTTAGAAGCTCCGGGGGTGGCTGCCGGCGGGGAAGAAACGTGCTGCCTGTGCCGAGCCCGGTGGCGCCGAAGATGCCGATGACGACGGCGCCGAGGGGGTGGGGGAGGAGGAGGGAGGGGGGATCCCGCACGACGAGAGGAAGCCGACGAAGGGCCAGGCGAATCCCGGCCAACCGGGGGAGAGGGGGAGGGGGATGTGAGGGGGCCACCTAGGGGGAGAAAGAAGCCTGGGGGCGCGGCCGGACCGAGGCGGTCGGCCGCCAGGCAAGCCACCCGGCCACGAGGAAGTGGGGGGAGGGAGCGGCGAGCAAGCCCTCCGGAGGAGACCGGGGTTATATATATATATATATATATATATATATATATATATATATATATATATATATATATATATATATATATATATATATATGTCATTCTAGATATATAATAAGATTTAAGATTTTTATATATAATAAGATATATATAAAAATATATATTTATATATAGGTCATTCTAGATATATAATAAGATTTTGGAGTATTTTAGTTATTATTGGGATTATTATTATTATTAATGTTATTAAATATAAGTTAGTCATTTGTTTATATTATAAACTAAATATGGTTTATATATTTATATGGGTATGTGTATATAAATGTATACGATATATGTGTATATTTGTATGTATATATAAATAAAAAAAAATTTGTGTATGTATATATATAAATATATATATTATATACAAGTGTATATGTGTATGGGTGTATATATATAAATATAGGTATGTGTAGGTATATGTAAATATATACATATATATATATAGATATATTTATACAAAGAAAAAAGAAATGAAGAGCCCAGGCCGGCCCAACCAGGCCCAAGCCAGCCAGCCAGGTCAGCCCACCCAGGCCAGCCCGAGCAAACAACCCAGCGAGCAGCATACATAGCCGACCCCCACCCCATGTTCTGTTTCAGCGCAGTATACGTATATATATATATATATATATATATATATATGATGGTCGAGGGAGAGAGATCGAGAAATAGAAACCCTAAACAGGATCCCTCGCAGCCACCCTAACACATGGGCGCATCCCTCCGCGTGCATCGTCGCCCCAGACCGGCCATCGGACGGTGACAGTAGACCGCCGGAGACAGTGCACGTGCACGAAAATAGAGCTCCGCAATGACAGCAGCAACCAGTCGAAGCCCAACTTCTTGGTAAGTTTTCTTCCTTATCCTTTCGTCATTTTCCAAACCGAAATAGGCGTTGGAAACACAACCTATAGGTCTTTGACACCAATGGATCGTTTCGAACTAAATCGAAACGAAATCGATATAAAATTGATGCCAAAAATGGCGAAAAACCTGATTCGAAAACAGGACTGACAACAGTCGAGTTAGCCTACTTTGCATTTAATTATCTTCCAAACCAGGCATGATTTCGAAAACCTATTTGAAGAAGTTTATTGAAAATATGTAGGGCAACAAAACCTTTCTTTTAGTTTTAAATAAATCTAGGTATTCATTAAATAAAAACCTGTACAAAGTTGATCAAAAATCTGTTTTCAAAATCACGAAAACCTTCGTTACGACGTGCGTCCCGCCAATCCGGGCGACGTGATCGCGAAACGAAAGCATCGAAAAGTGCGTATTGACTTCGTGGACGTGTGGGCTTTGACGAAATTCAAATTGGTTGCGTGTGCGCGACGAATTTGATACGTATCCGTCGAAATTCACAATATCGACCTCTGTGCAAATTTCCCAATTACTTTGTGCACGCTCGTCAGATCAAAACGAAACTTACGCCAACAGGACCGTATCATTTTTCTGGTCCTGTATGCCAAGTTTGGTCCAGTTCTGAGACAGATGATCGGATCACCGTTTTGCGGGCCCCACGATCCGATTCAATGGGCGAGTTTGTGCACGGCCCACCAAAATCCAAAACTGGACATACCGTTGGGTTTGTATCATCAAAACAAATCCGTAGACATATAGTTTGATGACTTTAGAGACCATTGACTTTGGCAAGTTTTTCGGTGCAAAGCGGGTCCAACGGCGGACACCGTTTTGACCCAAAATTATCGTTTTGTTTCTGTATCCAGAATTGGACTTAAGGAGAGACAATCCAAGCTAATTTGACTATTCTGAGAATGTTGGCAATATTTGTTTCAGCTTTTGAAGACAGTTGTGATGACTTGGACTTTATAGCTTATCAGTTGACTATATATTTGTTGGATCTGCGTGCAACCTCCAGGCAAGATACCTTACCTCCCTCTACAGTTCATTACTCATACTTACAGTTCCTTTACTTTATATATATTATCAGTTAGTTCTCTAGTTGTTCATGATTTACATGCTTATTTAGTCCCTATATCTTTATATGTTATCAGTTAGTTATTTCAGTTCTCTTGATTTGCATGCTTTACTTTAGACAGTGTTTACTGGTTTATTAGTCGTGTTCTTTTATCGTTATCATGCTTGACTGGATGTCGTGGTTCTACCGGATTGGTTCCCACTAGTACCGTGTCGTGAGTCGTATCGTGTCATAGGATGTGTAAGTCATAACAGAACTGCTGTACCTTGTATTGTGAAGCTAACTTGCGAGTCCACCTAGGGGCGAGGGTTAGTAGTTATTTGTACCTGAATTCTTGAAGCTAACCTGCGAGTCCACCTTAGGGGCGAGGGTTAGTAGTTGTCCACACCTGCGAGTCCACACTAGGGACGAGGGTGTTTACTTGAAGCTAACCTGCGAGTCCACACTAGGGGCGAGGGTTAGTAGTTATCTGTCCGCACCTGCGAGTCCACACTAGGGGCGAGGGTATTTACTTGAAGCTAACCTGCGAGTCCATACTAGGGCGAGGGTTAGTAGTTATCTGTCCGCACCTGCGAGTCCACACTTGGGGCGAGGGTGTTTTCTTGAAGCTAACCTGCGAGTCTACACTAGGGGCGAGGGTTAGTAGTTGTTCAAACCTGTGAGTCCACACTAGGGGCGAGGGTTTGAGTATTCGATTGGTTATCTATTGACATCGTGATATCGTGTACTCTTGTTCTTCTCCAGCAGTTCGTTTATGCGTAGTGGTTCTTCCAGTCGTGAATAGTCGTAATTTTATGTTGATTGGTCTTTTCCTGTTTATTTTCCTGTATTTTCTTTATTGCATGATAAACTGCTAGATAGGCATATTTTTATGTATCTTGCTATATCCCCTGAGGACCTGATGATCTCTTCAGGTTAGTTATTGCGTGGAGTTAGTTAGCAGCTTTGGATAGCGGATGATTATGACACTTGTGGGGTCCAGATGTTTACGATATTGCTTGCGGGATTCAGGTATTGATACCATGTTTATTATTCAGTTCATCCAGCTCGTGTTTTCCCTTCATTATCATGATATATCCTATATTGATTCAGTTTATAGACTCATGTTCTTTCTTGGAGTCTAATCGGACATGTATGCTAGTGGGCTGCAGACCACGACCCATAGTGTTCATTCATGATTCGTACACTTTTTGTGGATTTGAGATATAGATTTATTTGCCATGATTTGGCAGTGTACCATAGCCGTGACAGCGTTTACGTATTCGAGAAGGGCTGGAGTCCGCTTGATGTGTAGCTGGCTTGCTTACGTGCTCGCGTCCAAAAAGCGGATACGTGTCGTGACAAGTTTTTTTGGTGGCCCATGCAGGTCAGAGCATATCGTATCGGTTACGTAACTGTACTGATATGAGCCTGCGCATCTGACAAAACCCTTAAAATCTCAATCCACACTGCCTTGAAAATTCTCCTATTTCTCTACGTACTTGAAATTTCATATTTGTTTTCGATTATTCTTCCTTGCCTTCTCGTATTCTTGATTCTCGTTCCTTCCTATTTCGGGGTGACGAATGATCGTGCTGTCTAGAATTCATCAGAAATTCTTAAATTATAGTATAATATTGCTTGACTATTGAATATTTTATTGTTTATAGATAGGAGGGGTTATAGATACCCTACACCCTAGATATCTGTTGGTAGGATTGTTAGCAGCTGGTTAGAAGATTATAAGATGTTAGTGACCGTATTTTGAGGAATAGTATGACCAAAGGTGGGTAGAAGTCCTCAAGTTTTCAGAATTATAAAATGACTAAAGAAGGTCATAAAATATTTTGAGAAATTAAATTTGAGGAGATTAAGGTGATAGTAGACTTTGAATTTTAAGATAGTCATGAATTAGAATTTCGAGGACGAAATTATTTTTAAGGTGGGTAGATTTGTAACTCATCTTCCCGTA